>CM010608.1:18262817-18666353 GCA_003430845.1 Xanthoceras sorbifolium | reverse complement strand
ATAATTAAAATTATAAAATAAATAAAATTTATAATAAAAGTATTTAAATATTAAAAATTAATTAATTAATTAATTAACACCAAAATTAAAACCTTTTAGAAAAGTACAATAATAACTAATTTATAAAATTCAATTATTCAAAGTAATACTTCAAATTAGTATTAAAATATAAAAAATAATATATATGAAAATAAATTATAATAAATTAAAAATTAAAAATAAAATAAATTATTAAGTAATAAAAAATTTTAAAAGTATTTTTCTAAAAATGTCAGGAGGTATTATTATTTTATAAAATTATAAATTTATTATTATTAATTTTAAAAATAAAATAAATTATTAAAAGTAATTTTTAATTATTTTTAAAAATTATTTTTTATTTTATTTTTAGTTGTTTTTATTTATTTTTAGAATTTAGTTTTTATTTAATTATTTTAATTTATTTTTAACCTTGTTTTTATTTTTGTGTCCAAAGATCGAAATAACCTTAACACCATTAAATTTGACTAATTATTAATTAATAAAAGGACTAAATTGATGAATTTTTAAAAAGTTAGGAATCATATGAACTAAAAAAGAAAATATCAGTCAAAAAGTAATAATTTGAACAATTTAGGATCCATAATAATTTTTACTCTTTTTTTTTTCCCTAAGTATTGTCATTTTATCCACACTTTTAAAGTATTAGTCAAATGGGCAAACAACTACCTTATTTTTTCAACTAAATTATAAAAGTAAGGATATTTTGACTAATATTTTAAAAATTGGGGGTAAATAATATTACTTTTAAAAGTAGAGAGAAAAATAATAATATCTCTTTTTTTAATAAAATGTGCCCCCCTAGGGGTTTGTCCTAAGCTTCCCAATTTAAACATAATCTACTTCCATAACATTAGTGGATAGGTACTTTCATAATAATTATATAGTGTTGGATAACTTATATATTATATTATTTGAATATTAAATTTAAAAAAAAAATTTGGACAACCTACCATTACTCCTTTAAAATATATAACATAATTGTATAAAGGAAAATATACCCCACACAATATATATATGAACAAATAACATTGAGCCTACTTGAAATTTATTGAATTACACTTGAAATTAAAGTTTGCAGAAACTCATACTGAAATCTCCTAATGTAAAGTTTGATAGCTAAAAAGTTGGGCTGACCGTTGAAAAAAGAAAAAAAAAAAGTAGAAGAAGAAGCAAAAAATCTATAGTGGATCCACCGTAGATTGCGAAACAGAGGAGGATCAAATCTACTTTTTAATGGTTAAATTTAACGCTAGGAGAGTTTAGTGTGAGTTTTTATAAACTTTGATTTTAAGTATAATTCAACAAACCTCAGATAAGTTCAGTGTTACTTGTTAATATATATATATATATATATATATATATATATATATATATCAATTTACTAAAAATATATATTAAAACTTTGTAAATCACAACTATGAGTCTATAATATAATTGACATCAGCTATACATAGAATTCCTCACAATTTTTGAAGTTATATTATTTTTCGATGATTTAGTTGACAATTGAAAGTCTCCAACCTTATTATATATTTTTTTTATATAATTCTTTATCTCTTTCTATATCCTACATTATAGTTCAATTTTTTTTTTGAAGGAAAACTAAATTCATTAACCAGAAACATAATTCAGAACATCAGAATTAGACAAATTACAAAGCCAAGAAGGAAAAACATCAGTCCTAATAAAAGATCTCTCCAGGCAAACTGCCCATCTAGCTAGTTCATGAGCAACCTTGTTGCAAGACCTAGGAACGAAGGCTAACTCAAAACCACCATGGCAATCCAGAATATCTCGGATGAAATTGTCAACCTCCAACCTATAAAACAAAAGACCTTTACACAAGGAAACCACATTAAGTGCATCAAATTCCAGCAACACAGCTTCCATCCTATCATTCATAGCCATATGAAAACCTTCCAAAATTGCCAAAACTTCAACAACTTCAACATCCACATGACCTCTAAAGCACAAAGCAACTGCCCATAGAATACGTCCATCTACATCCCTGGAAACTATCCAAACACTGCAAAACCCTTTAACTCTATTAAGAGCAATATCAACATTGATTTTGAAACCCCTCTTAGGGGGACTCCAAGAATGAGTACTAAGCACAGCAGCACAAAGAGAAAAGACAAAGTGAATACCAGTAACAATATTATTAATGAAGTCAACAACTTTCAACCAAAGATCCATGCAATCCCCTTTATCCTCTCCACGAACTCTCAAGTTCCTCAGACACCAAGCAAACCAAGTTGAAACAACAAACTGAAGTAGACTCTTAACACTAACAGAGGAAGCAACCAAGATAAATATGTCCAAAAAGTCACCTGCAGAAAAGCTGTTAAGGTTTTCAAATAAAGGATAATTATTCCACAACAAATTCATTGTTTACAGCCCCATAAAGAGTGATCAGGAGTTTCAGCGACAGTCGCATAGACAAAGCAAAGAGGAGATTCAATTATACCTCTTTTGAGAAATAAGAATGTAATTGGTAGGATCCCCTTGCAAGCCCTCTAACAAAAGATTTTGATCTTGGAAGGAAGATCCAAATTCTACATCTTTTTCCACCAAGAAAGCGGCTCACTCGAGGAAGAAGGCCCTATCACATCGATGCAGCTAGTGGCCACTTATAAGTGCTTTTCACTGAGAAGTTTCCTTTCTTATCATGGTGCCAAAAAGAAGTGTCCTCTTTGGGTCTAGCAGCAAGAGGGGTGTTCAAAATAAGCCCTGCCTCCTCTTCTACAGAATATCTTCTAACCAGATTTTCATACCACCTTCTATATGAAATCAAACCTGACATTGTCACCCCTTCTCACAACAATATATGGGAAACAACCTTGAAAAAGAAAGATATCGAGATCCATTGATCATCATAGATAGATAGTTTCCATTCCCAACTCTCCACCTAATTCCTCTCCTCAAGACCTCTTGACCCCAAACAATACTGTGCCACACAAAGGATGGCCTCCGCCTAATATTAGAGCTCAAAAATGACAAATTTGGAAAGTATCTAGCTTTCAAAATCCTAGACATGAGAACGAGTACTACACAAAATTCTCTAACCTTATTTAGCTAATATAGCTAGGTTGAAGGCTTTTACTCTTCTAAACCCCATACATCCAATCTCTTTAAGTTGACACAACTTCCTCTATATCATCCAATAAGCATTTTTCTTTTTATCATCCATCCCCGCACCAAAAATCATCGCACATTCGCTGAATCTCCACACCAACTGAAATAGGGAGCTTGAAACAACTCATAACATAGGTTGGGATTGCATGTGCCATTTGAAACCCTATCATGCGGACACGGAAGACCCCAACCGAGGAGAATCTTCAAGGGCGCCAACTACCGTAGTAACCTCCTACGATAAGGAAGTAGAGGAGGTCCTAGCGGATCGAATTGTGAGGAAAAGGGGTGTTCCCCGAAGTAGCGAGTACTTGATCAAGTGGAAGGGACTTCCTACGAGTGAAGCTACTTGGGAACCGAAGGAGGCTTTATGGCAGTTCTCGAAGCAAATCGAGGAGTTCCACAAGGAGACTACGACGAGGACGTCGCCGGATTAGGTATGGGAGAATGTCACGATCTTTCTAGAACCTTCCGGAACAACCCAGAAGAATGGAGAACCTTGTGGAGCAACCTGGAAGGATGGAGAAACTCTTAGAGAAGTCTAGCTATTGGGACATTCTAGAATGTTGTGGAGACTTGTAGGATGTTCAAGACTTGAAATTCTCTAGAACATGTACATTGTAGGAATTTCTTGTACATTGTAGATAGGTAGGGACCTAGAATGTTCTTTGGTGCCTATAAATAGATGGCACCCCTCATTTGTACAAACCATCCAAGAAATCAAATAATTCAAGAGTTCTAACATTCAAGCATTCTAAACACTTGTGCTCTATTCTCTTCTCTCTTCCTATAAGCTTTTTTGAGTTTGCTAGCAAGTTACTTGCCTAGCTCGTAGGGATTAAGGCTGACTTAACCTCTTCAATGAGAGGAAGTGTGTTAAGTGCCGTACGGTTGGCTTAGAAAATACTAAGGCCGTGACACACGGCTTTGATCAACACTTTTTTCCTTCCACAAGAAAATAAACATCCACTCCAGCCCTGCAGCTTCTGCCATACACGATATTTGAATGCCCAAAAACATGTCTCTTATTTTTACTAATTGAGGAGGGTAATCCTAGATATTTATCATGACAAGATGAAATCTCTATATTAAAGATATCCTTTACCTTATCCCTCATTTCAGCCGAGGTGTTAGGACTAAATGATAAAACTAACTTTTCGAAGTTAATAGATTGCCTCAAGGCTTGCTCATATGCCTCCAACATACCTTTAAGAGTTCGACACTCAGCTTGCTATGCGTTAACAAACACAAGGTTGTCATCAGTAAATAGAAGATGGCTGACTGTATGGGCATTGCTGGCTAGTCTAACACCATGTAGTCTTCCTTCCCTCCTAGCCTTAAGCAACAGTGAAGAAAACCCTTCCGCACACAACAAGAATAACTATCGAGATAAATGACATCCTTGTTTAATGCCTTAAGTGAGAGTGACCTTTCCTCTAGGTTCCCATTAATCGAAAAAGAATAAGTGGCAGATGTCACACAATTCATTGATTTATTAATCATACCCTGCTCGTAACCAAGTTTGCTTATTATACCTCTAAGAAAAGATCACTCCACTCTATCATATGCTTCACTTGTGTCTAATTTCAAGGCAATATACCCTAATTTCCCCACTTTACGATTTCTAAGGGTATACAAGCACTCAAAACCAATAATAACATTATTCGTAATGAGTCTACTTGGCACAAATGCATTTTAGTTGAGAGAAATTACCTTATCAAGTACCAGTCTCAATTTGTTAGCTAGCAGTTTTGCTACCAGTTTGTACAGTATATTGATAGGACTATACATGTTATATTTTTACACCCCTTTGAAAGTGTATATTGACCTTGTTTTCAAGTAATTTGGTAGGTTTAATGTGTGGTTGGAGCTTGTACAGGCCTTAGGTGAATATTAGAAAAGATATGACAAAGTTGGAAGAATTGAAGATTTTTCAGTACAGACTGGTTATGTTTCGGAGGCTGCCATAAATTTCATAGGATGAACTGGGTTGCAAGCCTTATATTTTTAAAAATATCTAGATGTCTACTTCCCAATGAATTTTATGGTTCATGATTTGGAGTTTTCTAGAGAAAGGTATGCTCATTTTCGTAATAGTGCGCAGTTGTGCCAATTTCTACCAATAAGTATTGTGACCCGGGGTCGCGAGACAACATCATTTTTTTGGCAGTGAGTCCGCGACCAGAGCATCATGACCGAGGGTCACAACACACGGTTGCGACAGAGATGTGGCAGCTTTAAGTTCTGTAAGCTATAAAAGGAAAATGAGAGGAGAAAAGGGGGGTTCGTTGCTGGTCCGTCCAAACGGCAAAAAGAAGAGTTCTAGGCCATTTTTCACCGTCATAATACTCTACAAACACCATTGCACATAAGATTGAAGTTAGTTGCTTGTCATTCATCGATCGTACATCAGAGGAGATGAAGAATATAAGGAGATGAAGTTCCAGCCGTATCAAAGTGGAGTTTCTCACCATTGAGCTTCGAGAATGGGTTGTATTTCTTCATTTTCTTCTTTTGATTGTTCAATTGTTATTATGAGTAGCTAATTTCATAGTTAAGGGGTCAATGGATCAAGATTGAATGTTAGGGTTTAATTGACTTTGTAATCTTTTTTATTTATTTCAAGAAACATTGTTCCTAGTTATTTTATTCTATTGATTTATAATTCTTGCTGGTTGCATTACGACAGTTTGATGCATGAATCTTGGATTATTGTCAATAAGATAGTTACAATTTATTTTGAGAAATCATTAGATTGTAAATACTTAAACTATTAATTCTAGGTAACAATGACTAGTTTAATTAAGGTATGAAAATACTTAATTAATATTGGGATTAGAATTAGTATTGAGTTTTCAATTATTTTCACTCTAGGACCAACAGATGAATTTAATTGGAATTACAACACCAATGCATGACCAATATAATTTGGCGTGCCTTTATTAATCATAATCTAGTTCTTGAAAATAAGCGCTTCACATAGTCAATTATCATGTCCTTGTTTATGATTGGAACCATTTAACCACCTAGTGTTTCCTCCCCATTGGCCTAGTTCTCACTTAGTTTATAGTTCTTTTTTACTTTGCTTTGCAATTCAATTCAATCAACAAATCTGATTTAAATTCTGTTTTCGTTCACATCTTTAGTTTATTATTAGTTTACCACTACTTCATTGTAGATTCGACCACGTACTCACGGAAAATTATTACTTTGACACATCTTGCACTTGGAATTTATCTCAAGCGTTGTAAGCGTGTCATACATTGCAGAGGCTAATGGGCCTATAATCTCGCATCCTGGCTGGAGTTTTGATTTTCGGAATCAGCATAACTATTGCCTCCCCTAAAGTCTTCGTCGAAGCACACACATTTTGAATATTAAGAACAACACTAGTAACATTGGCTCCCACCACATCCCAGAACTTCTGGAAAAAAAGGGCTGGAAACCGATCCGGACCTAGGGCCTTTATAGGAGCCATTTGTCTCAAAGCAATAATCACTTCTTCTCATGTAAAGTTGGCTGCCAATAGTTTGTTCTTTTTATTCGAAATCTTTCTCTCTACAGCACCCAGCACTTCAGTCAAAGAACGGTCCAAAATTAATTGTTTTCAAAATCTGATTTACAAGTATAGTTTTACGAATATTGTTTGGTTTTCTAATTATTGATTTTGATTGAAACTTATATTCGTTGATTCTCAAAATAAATGAATTAAATTGTTTTCCATTATTTGATATGTTTTCGAATATATATTGTTTTACAAATATTGATGAATATTGATTTCGGATTGATTTAGAGAATTGTTGGTTATATGAAATTTATCTGAAGATTGAATCATTTGTAAAATCTGTAAACTCTAAATTTTGATTTTATGGCCCTGATATATATATAGGGAATAATGGATATAGGAGATTGACATGTCAATTGGGTGTATATATGGCAGTACTGCGCCGTGATTCATGATGCATATGATATTGATTTTACGGATACCATTTCTTTAGAAATGGAAAACCGACTGTGAAATACGGATACCATTTCATTATGAAATGGGAAACCGACTGTGAGAACATATGGATACCATTTCTTTATGGAATGGGAAACCGACTGTTTATATAAGGATACCATTTTTTATGAGATGGGAAACCCGACTGTAAAATCCGTAATCCAATCCTGTAAACCCTGTTATGTGTATCAAGGGCCCAATTGAGATTTGAAAGCCAGAAAATGATGTGGAATACTTTATTTTATATAGTACAGAAATTGAAATATGATGGTTGTTTTATATATATATATATATATATATATTTGAAATTTCTGAATTTAAGTTTTATTGTTTCATATTATATTGCAACTTATTTTAGTGTACACTCACTAAGCTTTATGCTTAGCGCGTCGGTTTTTATTACTCGTAGGTAACAGAGATACCGAGGCAGAGAAAGAGTAGATAGGAGGTACCTGCAGCTTGAAGCTTTCAGAGTCATCATATTTATTGGGTAGTTATACAGTTTTGTATATTATATTAAGTAAGCATGCATATACAGATGTTTGTAAATTCGATATGAAAATCTGTTTTGTAAATCGTTGTTTAATGATTTTGGATTTCGAAAGTTGTAAATGTTATATGTTTTTGTTTTGTAAATATTTGTTTGATAGTTTATATTTTCTGCTCAAAGATTTGTAAATATAAATTATGAATTGTTTTGTTTGAAAATAATTGGGAAGTCACACTAAACGGCAGAGTGCACATTATTTTGAAAGTTTGATATAGAAGTGTTGAAAAGATATTGTTTTGGACTTTTGTTGAAAAAAGGTTTTGGAAAATTAGAAAAACAGAGGGAACTTTGCTGAAATTTTTAAAACTGATTTTGATGGGCTCACTAGAAATGATTTTAAATTATAATTCTTGAGTTTTCAGATTATAAACAGAATTAAGAAAGGTTTTGAAAACCCAGTAGCGCTCCCTGGGTCGATCCAGTCAGGTCGGGTCAGGGGGTGTTATATTTAAGTGGTATCATAGCGCGGTTTAAGTATTTTTGGACCAAAAGAGTCTGTATATGCATGCATTATATAAAGGTACCCATAGGAGTGTGTGACTCTAATATGCAGCCCTCTCTTCTGTCTTATATAGGATAAAAAGGAATAGAATGGAGTGGTGATAGACCTGGAAGTCCCGCCAGCGTGGCTGGGGGAGCATCCAGAGAATCAGTAAGTCCAGGAGCGGCTGGACCAAAAGTTTAAGATCAGCCAGCATTTATACAGCAAATAGCTGAGTTCTTTCAGAATGTGGCTAGAGCAGCGCCATGAAGATCAGCCATAGATAGACTGGCTAAATACAGACCCACAGATTTTCATGGTAGAAAATATGAGGATGCATCTGCAGCAGAATACTGGTTTGAGAGGACTGACATAATCTTCAGCAGATGCACTCTACACCTGAAGAGAGACTAGAGTGTGCAGTATTCTTATTGCAGGAGGATGCCTACCAATGGTGGACCTCCATTATACAGTCAGTGCGACCAGAAGACAGAACTTGAGAATTGTTTCAGAAGGAGTTTCGATGGAAGTATGTCGGTCGCATTTATCTGGACAATATGAATAGGGAATTTACCAACCTGAAGCAGAAACAGCTTACAGTGACAGAATATGAGAGAGAATTTGTCAGGTTGAGTAAATATGCTAGAGATATGGTGGCCACAGAGGCGGATAAATGCAGAAGGTTTAAGGATGGACTGAACGACTATATCCGCCTACAGGTGGTGTAACATCCCTAATTTCTAAATAATTAATTTTGAATATATGAATAGAATGTTGATATTTTGAAGGGTGTTACAGGTTGTTGCCTTTGAGTTTGAAGATTTCACCAGACTGGTCTCTGCAGCACTGAATGTCGAAAGAATTAAGAAAGAAGAGCAGGCTAGAAGAGACAAAGGTCAGCAGAGAAGGGGAGCAGGGCCATCAAGCTCATATCAGTCACAAAGAAAGAAATTTAAGGGACCGCAGTCCAGTGGTCCAGTGCTGTAACACCCCCCGACCCGACCCGGCTGGACCGACCCAGGGAGCGCTACAAGATTTTTAAAACTTTCTAAATTCTTTTTATAACTGTAATCCATAAAATATATAATATAACAATCGTTTCAAGTGAGCCCAAATCAATAAACTTTTACAAAAATTCGGCAGAGTTCCGTTTATTTTTCGGATTTCCCAAAACCTGCTTTTACACAAATCAATTCAAATTTAATTCTCAACAACACTTCTATAACGTTTTCAAACATTTACGCACTCTGCCGTTTAGTGCGACTTTTCATCACATTTTATAAAAATAAAACAAATCAAACTTTAATATTTACAAACATAATACTAATATAAGACAGAAATCATAAATATTTAATTACAAAACATATTTACAGACTCACTGTATATGCATGCTTACAAAATATATACATAACAATAGAACTACCCAACTGTAGTAATCCTGTGACTCGGTCTACAACTCTTTTTTCCTTCAGTCTTTAGCTTCTTCCGGATCCCTGGTACCTACGCGTTAGAAACAAAACTAACGCGCTAAGCATATAGCTTAGTGGGTGTACTATAAACTCAATTATGAAAATCATATATAACTTTTAAATGGAAAACATATCACAATATATATATATTTCAACTCTATCATTTATAAATCCATTTACCTTTAAAATCAAAACGTAAAACAGTTTCCATCACTTTAATTTTCACAATAAGAACAACATATAAAATCGATTCATAAAATCATTCAGTTCACTTTCCAATTCACTTCAAATCTGGCCCGCTAGAATACCCAACATACAAGGACTGGAATATGGGTCAAACTCCCACCCTAGGACGAATCCTAAGAGTGGTACGTGTCTCCCTACTCTAGGACCGTGGGTACGGAACCTAGAGAGGTACATAACTCCCTATCCCAGGAACGAATCCTTAGGAAGGTACGTGGCTCCCAACCCCCAGGACGAATCCTGAGGAGGTACGTGTCTCCCAGCCTCTGGATGAATCCAAGAGGAGGTACATGAATATCATCAATAGCAATCAATAGCGGCGCAGTACTGCTCAGTAAAACCCAGCTGGTATACCAACCTCCTATATCCATTTCTATGTCTAAGTATCCTAGGGCCATGTCCGATAAACTAAATTCACAATAAATTTCGCAATAGTTAATCAATAAACAATAATTACTCAATAACATACAAGTCGCATAATATTCTTCCAGAAACATAAACAATAGTCGTATAAAAGTCTGAATCAACTATTTAGAACGAAATCGAAATATTCGAACCACAAACAAAATGCGATCTAGCATAAAATCATTCCAAAATTAATAATAGATATATCAATCATCAATTTTTCATATAAAATAAACAATTTTCATACAAAAATCGAAAACGAGAACTTTCAACATAATCAAAAACGAAAACGGAAACAAAAACGAAAACAATAACGAAATACTTTTCGTAAAGATTTCGAAATCGAAAGTACACCAACCTCGATACCGTTTTTCGTTCGAGAGATCGCGATTCCACGATTTCCTTTTCCTTTTCTCTTCCTTCACTTTCCTTTCTCTTCTTCTTCCTCTTCTTCTTCTTCTTCTTCTTCTTCTTCTTCTTCTTCTTCTTTCTCTTCTTCTTCTTTTCTTCTTTCTTTTCTTTCTTTCCTTTCTTTCTTTCTCGCTCTCGCTCTCTGCCTCTTTCTTCTCTCTGTTTCCGAGTTTCTAGCTTCTGCGAGAAGCTTCTCTTTTTTTTATATTTTTTTCGCTACCGCGACCTGTGGTCGCGCCACCAGGTCGCGGTGCTCACTGGAGCATTCGCACCGCCTTCGTCGCGAGCACACATCGCGGTCCCTTGGTCGCGCTGGTGGTCGCGTTGCTCACTGTCAGATTTTGACATTTTCATCGCGAGCAGCTCATCGCGAGCTGTGGTCGCGGTGACTGGTCGCGATGCTCACTGCCATAAATCTCGTTTTTCACCGCGAGCAAGCCATCGTGACCTGTGGTCGCGATGCTCTCTGTCTCCATTTTCGATTTTTTCATACATCAATTTTCAACTATTCAATTTACACCCCCTATAATAACAAAATTTATTTTCACATATATAAAATTAATTACCCAAAATCCTGGATGTTACAATTCTTCCCCTCTTAAGAAATTTCGTCCTCGAAATTTATCTCAATGAAACAGTTGGGGATATTGCTGTCGCATAGTTTCCTCACTCTCCCAGGTAGCCTCTTCTACATTATAATTCCTCCAGAGAACTTTCACCAGTGGCACTCTTTTATTTCTTAGTGCTTTGATCTCCCGATCAAGAATCTGCACTGATTCCTCCTCATATGTCAGGTCTGGTTGGATTTCAATACTTTCGGCCTGAACTCTGTGGGAAGGATCAGATCTGTATCTCCTCAGCATCGATACATGGAACACATTATGAATCTTTTCTAATTCTGGAGGTAAAGCTAGTCTGTAGGCTACTGGTCCCACACGTTCAATGATTTCGTATGGCCCAATAAACCTAGGACTTAACTTATCTTTTCTGCCAAATCGGAGCACTTTCTTCCATGGAGATACTTTCAGAAACACTTTCTCACCGACTTCATATTCTATCTCTTTTCTTTTCAAATCTGCGTATGATTTCTGTCAGTTAGAAGCAACTTTCAGTCTGTCCTTGATGATCTTCACCTTCTCCTCAGTCTGTCTGATCAAATCTGGGCCTACTAACCTGTCCTCTCCTAACTCTGTCCAGCATACTGGAGTCCTGCATTTCCTTCCATACAGTGCCTCATACGGTGCCATTGCTATGCTCGACTGGTAACTGTTGTTGTAGGCGAATTCAATCAATGGAAGATGATCCGCCCAACTTCCTTCAAACTCAATAACACAACTCCTAAGCATATCTTCAAGCACCTGTATTACCCTTTCTGATTGTCCATCTGTCTGCGGATGGAAGGCTGTACTGAAACTCAGTCGAGTACCCAAGGCTTCTTGAAACTTCTTCCAGAATCTGGATATAAACCTCGGATCTCTATCTGATATGATGGATACAGGCACTCCATGCAATCTGACTATTTCTCTGATATACAATTCTGCCAGTCGATCCAGGGAATTGTCAGTTCTGACAGGTAGAAAATGTGCTGACTTCGTCAATCGATCCACTATAACCCATACTGCATCGTGCTTACTCCGGGTGAGTGGCAATCCAGTGACAAAGTCCATAGTGATGCGATTCCATTTCCATTCAGGTATTGCTATTGGTTGTAACAATCCCGATGGAATCTGGTGTTCAGCTTTCACCTGTTGACAGGTCATGCATCTATTTACAAATTCCACCACATCCTTTTTCATACCAGACCACCAGTACTGGGTTTTCAAATCTCTGTACATTTTTGTGCTACCTGGGTGCATTGCATACGAACTACTGTGTGCCTCTGTCAGGATCATCTTTCTCAATTCTTCATCTTCAGGAATACAAATTCTGTCTCTGAAACACACAATACCATTAGCTCTGATTGAGAAGTCCGGATGCTTCCCTTCTGGAATCTGTTCACATATCATCTGAATTCTAGCATCCTGTTTCTGTTTCTCTGCAATCTGCTGAATTAGACTAGGTCTGCAAATCAATTCAGCTACTACTGCATTATCCGGATTTAGCTGCAAATGCACATTCATAGCCTTCAGAGCAAACAATGCTTTTCTGCTCAACGCATCTGCGACTACATTCGCCTTTCCTGGATGGTAGTCAATTATACAGTCATAATCTTTAATCAACTCCATCCATCGCCTCTGTCTCAAATTGAGCTCTCTCTGGATAGGCAAATATTTCAGACTCTTGTGATCGGTGTATATGTAACATTTCTCACCATATAAGTAATGCCTCCAGATTTTCAAAGCGAAGACTATGGCTGCAAGTTCCAGATCATGAATCGGATAGTTCTGTTCATGATTTTTCAGTTGTCTGGACGCATATGCAACCACCTTGCCTTCCTGCATCAATACACAGCCTAAACCCTGATGTGAGGCATCACTATAAATCACATAGTCTTTACCTGAAACAGGCTGAATCAGGACTGGAGCCTCTACAAGCATTGCCTTCAATCTGTCAAAAGCTGCCTGGCATCTGTCAGTCCACTCAAATCTGACATTCTTATGCAGTAGCTTGGTCAACGGACTTGCTATGGAGGAAAACCCCTTCACAAACCGTCGATAATAACCTGCCAAGCCTAGAAAACTTCTGACTTCTGTAACATTTCTGGGAGGCTTCAATTCCACTATTGCTTCAATCTTTTTCGGATCTGCCTTAATACCCTCTGCTGATACAATGTGACCCAGAAATGCAATCTCAGGTAACCAGAATTCACATTTGCTCAGTTTGCCATACAGTTGCTTCTCCCTCAGAATCTGCAGTATTACTCTGAGGTGCCTGTCATGGTCTAATAACAAAATTTATTTTCACATATATAAAATTAATTACCCAAAATCCGGGATGTTACAAGTGCAGTCACAGAGGCCCATACCCACCGCCAGGCCCAGTCAGTCTGCAACCTCCATGGCCAGCACCCCTGGAAGGGCAGTTAGGGGACCAGCCCCGGTATTGTGTGAGCACTGTGGTAAAAGACATCCTAGTGAATGCTGGAGAGTTACAGGAGCTTGCAACAAGTGTGGATCTCGTGAACACTTTTACAGAGATTATCCAAAATACCAGTTTACTCATGTTCGGCAACTAGAGAGATCTGCCCCTACTACTTCCAGAGGTAGGAGACCCAGTCAGGCAGGACCTGAAGGTGGTAGCACAGAGAGGTGTCAGAATTAGTGGCTAGACCAGATAGTCGAGCTCCTGCATGGGTCTATGGTGTTAGGGCTCAGGAAGACAAGGATGCACCTGACGTGATAGCTGGTATGATTTTTATTTTTGATACTACAGCTATTGCATTGAAAGATACAGGCTCTACTCATTCGTATATATGTGATGCATTGTTAAAACAACGAAGTTTGAAAACTGAACCTACTGAATATGATGTGTTAGCTAGTAATCCAATAGGCCAAAGTGTAGTTGTGAACCGTGTGTACCGAACTTGTCCTATTCGGCTTCAGGAGCATGACTTTCCAGGATATTTGATGGAGCTGCCATTCCATGAGTTTGATGTGATTCTAGGCATGGATTGGTTGACTCGACACAAAGTAGTGATCGACTGTGAACTGAAACGAGTGACACTCAGAATAGTCGACGGCACAGAAATCATGATGGTGGGTGAAAGGAGGAATTTCTCTCTAATGTCATTTCAGCCACTACAGCTTGTAAACTGATCAGAAAAGGTTGTGAAGCTTATTTGGCACAAGTGGTTGATTCCAGAAAGGTTGCTTCTACCATTCAAAATATACCCACTGTGTGTGGTTTTGCAGATGTGTTTCCTGGTTTGCCACCTCAGAGAGAAGTGGAGTTTGTGATTGATGTGGTACCAGGTACTTCGGCAGTATCAATAGCTCCTTATAGAATGGCACCAGCAGAACTGAAAGAATTAAAGATACAATTACAGGAATTGCTGGATAAGGGCTTCATTAGACTCAGTGTATCCTCGTGGGGAGCTCCAGTGTTGTTTGTGAAAAAGAAAGGTGGGTCACTGAGATTGTGCATCGATTATAGGCAGCTGAATAAACTCACTGTCAAGAATAAGTATCTTTTGCCTAGAATCGATGACTTGTTTGACCAGCTAAGAGGAGCTTGTGTCTTCTCAAAGATAGATCTCAGATCGGGGTATCATCAGTTGAGAATAAAAGATTCTGATATTTTGAAAACTGCATTCAGAACCAGGTATGGACATTATGAATTTGTAGTGATGTCATTTGGGCTGACAAATGCACCTGCAACCTTTATGGACCTGATGAACCGGGTATTCCGACTATACTTGGATCAATTTGTGGTAGTATTTATTGATGATATCCTGGTATACTCACAGACGATTGGGGATCATGACATGCACCTCAGAGTGGTATTGAAGATTCTGAGGGAGAAGCAGTTGTATGGTAAATTGAGTAAATGTATATTCTGGTTACATGAGATTGCATTTCTAGGACACATTGTGTCAGCAGCGGGTATTAAGACAGATCCTAAAAAGATAGAAGCAATTGTAAAATGGAAGCCTCCCAGACATGTTGCAGAAGTCAGAAGTTTCTTAGGCTTGGCAGGTTATTATCGACGGTTTGTGAAGGGATTTTCATCCATAGCAAGTCCGTTAACCAAACTACTCCATAAAAATATCAGATTTGATTGGACTGACAAATGCCAAGCAGCTTTTGACAGATTGAAGACAATGCTAGTTGAGGCTCCAGTCCTGATTCAGCCTGTTTTAGGTAAAGAGTTTGTGATCTATAGTGATGCCTCATACCATGGTTTAGGTTGTGTATTGATGCAAGAAGATAAGGTGGTTGCAAATGCGTCCAGGCAGCTGAAAACTCATGAGCAGAATTATCCGATACATGATCTAGAATTTGCAGCCATTGTATTTGCCTTAAAGATATGGAGGCATTACTTGTATGGTGAGAAGTGCTACAGATACACAGATCACAAGAGTTTAAAATATCTGCCTACTCAAAGAGAACTCAATCTGAGACAGAGACGATTGATGGAGTTGATTAAAGATTATGACTGTGTGATTGACTACCATCCATAAAAGGCGAATGTGGTAGCAGATGCTCTGAGCAGAAAAGCACTGTTTACTATGAAAGCTATGAATGTGCAATTACAGTTGAATCCAAACAATGCATTGGTAGCTGAATTGAGATGCAGACCAAGTTTGATTCAGCAGATTGCAGAAAAACAGAAGCAGGATGATAGAATGCAGATGATTTGTAGACAGATCTCATAGGGGAAGCATCCGGACTTCTCAGTTAGAAATGATAGTATTGTGTGTTTCAGAGACAGGATTTGCATTCCAGATAATGAAGAGTTGAAAAAGATGATCCTGACAGAGGCACACAGTACCGTACTCGATGCACCTAGGTAGCATAAAGATGTATAGAGATTTGAAAGCTCAGTATTGGTGGTCTAGGATGAAGAAAGATGTGGTGGATTTTGTGAATAAATGCATGACTTGTCAGCAGGTGAAAGCTGAACACCAGGTTCCATCAGGATTGTTGCAACCAATATTAATAGCTGAATGGAAATGGGATCGCATTACGATGGACTTTGTCACAGGATTGCCACTCACCCAAAGTAAACATGATACTATATGGGTTATAGTGAACCGACTGACGAAGTCAGTACATTTTCTACCTGTCAGAACTGACTATTCCCTGGATCGACTGGCAGAATTGTATATAAAAGAAATAGTCAGATTGCATGGAGTGCCTGTATCTATAATATCATATCAGGACCCGAGGTTTACATCCAGGTTCTGGAAGAAGTTTCAAGAAGCCTTGGGTACTCGACTTAGTTTCAGTACAGCCTTCCATCCTCGGACAGATGGACAGTCAGAAAGAGTAATTCAGGTGCTTAAAGATATGCTCAGGAGTTGTGTCATTCATTTTGAAGGGAGTTGGGTGGATCACCTTCCATTGATTGAATTCCCATACAACAACAGTATCAGTTGAGCATAGCTATGGCACCATATTAAGCACTGTATGGAAGAAAATGTAGGACACCAGTATGTTGGATCGAATTGGGTGAAGACATGTTAATAGGCCCAGATTTGATCAGATAAACTGAGGAGAAGGTGAAGATTATCAAGGAAAGACTGAAAGTTACATCTGACCGACAGAAATCATATGCAGATTTAAAAAGAAAAGAGATAGAATATGAAGTCGGTGAAAAAGTTTTCCTAAAAGTATCTCCATGGAAGAAAGTGCTCCGATTTGGCAGAAAAGGAAAGTTGAGTCCTAGGTTTATTAGCCCATATGAGATCATTGAACGTGTGAAACCAGTAGCCTATAGACTTGCTGTAACACCCCCTGACCCGACCCGGCTGGACCGACCTAGGGAGCGCTACTCGGGTTTTCAAAACTTTCTCAATTCATTTTATAATTTCAAATCAATTTGTAATTCAAAAAGACTTTTCTAGTGAGCCCATCAAATAAATTTTGCAAAACATTGGAAAACCACATAGTTTATAATGTAAAAACATTTTCGAGTGAGCCCATCAAAATAAACTTTTTACAAAAATTCGGCAGAGTTCCGTTTGTTTTTTCGGATTTTCCAAAACCTGGTTTTCCACAACTCAAATCAAATACAAATTCAATAACACTTCAAATATCATTTTCAATCAATTGCGCACTCTGCCATTTAGTGCAACTTTCCAACAACAGTTTATAAAATAAAACGATTCAGAAGTCAATATTTACAAACATGCTAAAAATGAAAGACAGAAATCGTAATTACTTTATTACAGGACATAATTACAAAACATATTTACAGACTCTCTGTATATGCAAGCATATCAATCATATTACACATGAACATAAATATCTACCCAAAAATGTGACTCTCCGCCTCTGTCTGCAGGGAACTCCTCTTCAGTCTCTCTGATACCTACGCGTTAGAAACAAAACTAACGCGCTAAGCATATAGCTTAGTGGGTGTACACTAAACTCAATTATGAAAAATCATAAATGACCTTTAATAAGAAACAAATCACAATATATATATATATATATATATATATATATTTCAATTCTAATCATTTACAAATCAATTTAACTTCAAAAACAAAGCATAAAACAGTTTTAATCACTTTAATTTCAACAATAAGATCAACATATAAAATCGATCAATAAAGTTATTCAATTCACTTCAATCTGGCCCGCTAGAATACTCAACATACTAGGACTGGAATATGGGTCAAACTCCCACCCTAGGACGAATCCTAAGAGTGGTACGTATCTTCCTACTCTATGACCGAGGGTACGGACCCTAGAAAGGTACATAACTCCCTATCCCAGGAACGAATCCTTAGGAAGGTACGTGTCTCCCAACCTCAGGACGAATCCGTGAGGAGGTACGTGTCTCCCTGCCCCTGGACGAATCCATGAGGAGGTACATAATAATCATCAATAGCATATCAATATCGGTGCAGTACTGCTCACTGAACCCAGCTGGTATAGCAACCTCCTATATCCATTTCTATGTCTAAGTATCCTAGGGCCGTTACGATAAACTATTTTCAATATTCACTATATTTACCATCAATGGAAACATTCGAGTTCAATAACATAAATTTTTCATGGGAAAATCGACATTATTTATACAATAAGCGAAAACAAGCAATTTCAGCGGAATCGTAAGAATCAAAACGCAGTCAACAATAGAAATCATTTCAACGAAATAATATAAACGCATAAAAATTGAATATCATCGAAATAATTGCAGATTCAAACTAAAAATAATTAATACTTTTGTAAAGATTTTCAAAAACGAAGGTACACCAACCTGGATACCGTTTTTCTTTCGACAAATCGCGTTTCCACAATTTTCTTGTCCTTTTCCTTCCCTTTTCTCTTCCTCCCACACTTCCTTTTCTCTTTCCTTCCTCTTTTTTTCTTCTTCTTCCTCTTCTTCTTCTTTCTCTTTCTTCTTCTTTCTTCTTTCTATTCTTTTCTTTCTCTTCTTTCTTTCTCTCGGTCTCTCCTCTCTCTTTTCTCTGCTCTGTCTGTTTGGTGGCTTCTCGCGGAAGCCAAATTTTTTTTTTATATTTTTCAGTCGTCGCGACCTGTGGTCGCGGTACTCACTGGAGCGTTTCACCGCCTTCATCGCGAGCACACCTCGCGGTACCATGGTCGCGCTGGTGGTCGTGTTGCTCACTGCCAGAATTTGACATTTTCATCGCGAGCAGTTCATCGCGATCTGTGGTCGCGGTGACTGGTCGCGATGCTCACTGCCAAAAATTTCATTTTTCACCGCGAGCAGGTCATCGCGATCTGTGGTCGTGGTGACCAGGTCGCGATGCTCACTGCCTCGATTTTCCTTTTTCTTGCATCATTTTTGGACCGTTCCATCTGGTCCACTTGAAAATCATAAAAATAAACATACTTTTAATTACATTTACACCCCCTCCAATCACAAAATTTATATTCACATATATATAAAATTAATTATCCGAAATCCGGGATGTTACACTTGCTTTACCTCCAGAATTAGAAAAGTTTAATAATGTGTTTCATGTGTCAATGTTGAGGAGATACAGATCTGATCCTTCCCACAGAGTCCAGGCTGAAAGTATTGAAATCCGACCAGTCCTGACATACGAGGAGGAACCAGTGCAAATTCTTGATCGGAAGATTAAAGAACTACTAAACAAAAGAGTTCCACTGGTGAAAGTCCTCTAGAGGAATCATAAAGTAGAAGAGGCTATTTGGGAAAGCGAGGAAACAATGAGACAACAGTATCTACAACTGTTTAACTAAGGTAAATTTCGAGAACGAAATTTCTTAAGAGGGGAAGAATTGTAACATCTCTGATTTCAAATAAATATGAAAAGTATGGTGGCATTAATTTTGAGTATGAAAAATATTATATTTATGATTTGAAGGGTGTAAAACGTAATTAAATGTAACGGTCCAGAAATAACGTATGGAACGGTCTAGAAATAACGTATGAAGAGATGGGTAAAAATATGGCAGTGAGTATCGCGATCACTCACTGCGACCAGAGCTCGCGGTGAAAAATGGTGATTTTTGGCAGTGAGCACCGCGACCACAGATCGCACTGACTAGCTCGGGGTGAAAATGTCAAATTCGGGCAGTGAGCAACGCGACCACCAGTGCAACCATGGTACCGCGATGGGTGATCGCGATGAAAGCGGTGGAATCGCTTTAGTGAGCAACGCGATCAGGTAGCGTGACCACAGGTCGCGATAACGGTCGCGACGACTGAAATTTTATAAAAAAAAATGGAGGCGGTGGAAAGCTTCTCAAAGAAGCAATCCAGAAAATAGAAAAGAGAAGAGAGATCGAGGAAAGAAAGAAAGAAAGAAAGAAAAAGAAAAGAAGAGGAGGAAGAAGAAAGAGAAAGGAAGAAGAAGAAGAAGAAAAAGAGAAGAAGAGAAAAAGAAGAAGAAGAAGAAAAGAAGAGAAGAGGAAGAAGAAGAAGAAAACGAAAGGAAAAAGGAAAAGAAAAGAAAGAAAGGAAATCCAGAAAGGAAACTGTCGTAAAACGGTATTCAAGTTGGTGTACACTCGTTTCTGAAATCATTTTCGATATGTGTTTTTGATTTAGTAAGTTTGGAAACATATTTATAGATTTCATATATTCGTATTTCATTTTTATTATATATATATATATATATTGTGGGAATTGTTTGTGGATTAATTTAATATATTTTCAATGAGATCGTATATTTTTAAAATCTGATTTACAAGTATAGTTTTACGAATATTGTTTGGTTTTCTAATTATTGATTTTGATTGAAACTTATATTCGTTGATTCTCGAAATAAATGAATTAATTTGTTTTTCATTATTTGATATGTTTTCGAATATATATTGTTTTACAAATATTGATGAATATTGATTTCGGATTGATTGAGAGAATTGTTGGTTATACGAAATTTATCTGAAGATTGAATCATTTGTAAAATCTGTAAACTCTGAATTTTGATTTTATGACCCTGATATATGTATAGGGAATGATGGATATAGGAGATTGACATGTCAATTGGGTATATATATGGCAGTACTGCACCGTGATTCATGATGCATAGGATATTGATTTTAAGGATACCATTTCTTTAGAAATGGGAAACCGACTGTGAAATACGAATACCATTTCATTATAAAATGGGAAACCGACTATGAGAACATATGTATACCATTTCTTTATGGAATGGGATACCGACTGCTTATATAGGGATACCATTTCTTATGAGATGGGAAACCCGACTGTAAAACCTATAATTTAGTCCTGTAAATCCTGTTATGTGTATCAAGGGCCCAATTGAGATTTGAAAGCCAGAAAACGATGTAGAATACTTTATTTTATATAGTACAGAAATTGAAATATGATGGTTGTTATATATATATATATATATATTGAAATTTCTGAATTTAAGTTTTATTGTTTCATATTATATTGCAACTTATTTTAGTATACACCCACTAAGTTTTATGCTTAGTGCGTCGATTTTTATCGCGCGTAGGTAGCAGAGAAAAGGTAGATAGGAGGTACATGCAGCTTGAAGCTTTCAGAGTCACTACATTTATTGGGTAGTTATACAGTTTTGTATGTTATATTCAGTAAGCATGCATATACAGATGTCTGTAAATTCGATATGAAAATCTGTTTTGTAAATCGTTGTTTAATGATTTTAGATTTCGAAAGTTGTAAATGTTATATGTTTTGTAAATATTTGTTTGATAGTTTATATTTTTTGCTCAAAGATTTGTAAATATAAATTATGAATTTTTTTGTTTGAAAATGATTGGAAAGTCGCACTAAACGGCAGAGTGCGCATTGTTTTGAAAGTTTGATATAGAAGTGTTGAAAAGATATTGTTTTGGACTTTTGTTGAAAACAGGTTTTGAAAAATCAGAAAAACAGAGGGAACTGTGCTGAAATTTTTAAAACTGATTTTGATGGGCTCACTATAAATGATTTTAAATTATAATTCTTGAGTTTTCAGATTATAAACAGAATTAAGAAAGGTTTTGAAAACCCGGTAGCGCTTCCTGGGTCGATCCAGTCGGGTTGGGTCAGGGGGTGTTACACATCCTTTAACTGCTGCCAATTCTCAGTCCACTGTAAAGAATAACAAACATGATTAGTGGCCGCTGAATCAACTATCTAAGGTGAAGAGTCATTTTCCACTAGACAAAATTCTATGACAAGTAAATCAGATTTGCCTTTCACTTTCTTCTTAGCTGCGAGCTTCTCGAGGTACTTCGGACAATTCCTCTTCCAATGGTCAATCTTGTCATAATGGCAACATTTTCCTTTGGACTTGTCAGTCTTGGTCTTGGTGCTCTGCTTCTTCTTTTGAGCGAGTTTCTGTTTTAGCTGTGTCTTATTTTTCCCAACATAGCTCTTCCTCTTCTTTGTACCAGAAGAACATGGCTCAGCAACATTTGGTTTGCCGGTCTTACCCTTATGGTTCCTTTTCATGGACTGATAAGTAGCGAGCTTATTCAGCAACTGAGTGAGAGTGAACTTTAACTTATTCATCTCATAATTGCTTCTGAACTGATCACAACTCTTCGGAAGAGTTGTCATGATCATGCTCACTTGGGAGGCATCGTCAATAGTCTCACTATTGATTTCAACAGTGTTGAAATAGAATATCATCTTAAGGAAATGTTTCCTAACATATGTACCCTCATTCATAAAGTCGAGCATAGCGGAACAAACAGCTTCGTGTCGCTTTTGCTCAGAGAGTTGTCCAAACATAGCCTGCAATGACTCCATTATTTCAAATGCAGAAGTCATTAACTCGTGCTTCGTCGTAAGCACTTCGGTCATGCCGGCCAACAGAAATGTGCAAGCCTTTTCATCAGCTGAAACCCACTTCTCGTAGGCTTCTTTACATGGCCTTGGCGTGCTAAGAGCGGGCTACGAAGGACATTTCTCCGTGAGTACAAATTTAATGTCTTTGCAGACCATGATTGCATTCATATTATGTTTCCACTTTGTATAGTTTTCTTCAGTTAATTTTTCATTTGCAATGATGGAAATTAAAGCAAAAGACATTGCTGAAAATTAAAGACATAAATTTAAATTAATATCATTCATACATTCATATCATGCTATATGTTCGGAATAAAATTAAACATGATGCATGAGCATAATTTTAATAAACTAAAAAATCCCTAAAATTAGTTACTATATCGCGATAATCCAACATACCACAATTAAGTGCCTAGGTAGGTTAGATCAAATCCTTGTATGTTAGATCGAGACATTCTCAATCGGATAATACACCAGAATAACTCTTTATTCTTATATTATCCAACCATCGTTTTGGTTTAGTCAGAACAATAAATTAACAACTTAATTAAGTCCTTTATGAGTGTGACCCACTGTTTCAGAATATATGAACCTAACTTAAGAGTGCTAGGTAGGCTAGGTAGGCTAGGTTAGTTCCAAAATACATTTTGAAAACCTATCCGTTAGGAAGTCAACCTTGGTATTGACTCTTATGGACACCCTTCGTAGGGAGAACGAAAGCAAAGCCGTCACAAGGCACCACTCGAGTCTCACGGTATTGAAATAACAATGGAGACTGCGGAATATAATGTCATATCTCTCTCTCCCATTCACTATTTATAGTTTAGAGTTTTCTATAAACTAAGAGTTTCTAAAACTCTATATTTCTAATATTTACTTAGATTCTACGACTAATATAAAATCTATAAGTTTACTAGTTATAATAGAATATTCAATTTTAACTATTAAAATATAATTCTATTATCTAATTTCTAATCTATATAAATCTTTTTAAATAAATTAGAAATATTATGTGAAATTACCAAGTTTTACACATTAAAACTAATTCACATTATTTTGGTCCAATTATGTCTTTGGTGTTTAATCAAATTAAACCTAACATCTAAAATAGACCTAACTAATATAATTCAACACTTTAATAGCTAGGTTAGTTATTAATGAGATTTACCAAGTTTTTACTCCTAAAAACTAATCTCATTATTTAAATCTTTTTAATTAAGTAATTAATATTAATTAATCCAAAGAATCTAACTAATCATCTTAATTAAACACTTTAATATATTGATTAGTTATTTAATGGAAATTACCAAGTTTTTACACCTAAAAACTAATTCCATTATTTAATTGCCAAATATGAAATTGTTTGCAATTTTAATCACATTAAAATAAAACATTACAACATATCAATTATGCATGACATATTATTATGTAAGTGTCGGCACACCTAATCTAGATGACATTTATATGTATGATAATACTTTAACATTTATATAATTCATCACATGAAAAATAAATAAAGCATACGTAAATGACCGAATAACATGAGTTCAACATATTTTCCAAAGGTCAAGACAAAGCCCTAAACAACCCTAACGCACACTAAATTGCGGCTGCCAGCAGCGTAGCCTCGCACACACAAGATGCGTGCGGCCCTCGCGCGAACCGCGCTTTCGCGCACGTTTGTGGGTCGTTTGCCCACAGTTTTTCGCTCCAATTTTTTGCAATTTTTTAAGAAAATATTCGACAATATTTTTCTAGAAAAAACAGCAAAAAATTGTTCGCAAAAAACACGAAGAACAGCCCTAACGCAAATGCGGCAGCAGCCCGCGTGTAACCAGGTGCGCGGTCGCTGTTGCACACGGCTTGCTGCTGCACGCAGGCAGCCCGCATGCTTCCTTTTTTTTTTTTTTTTTCTTTTCTTCTTCGCATCATCCGCATCACGACTCCTCGTACTGCAAATCGATTACAAGAATAATAAAAAATATATATACAGTAAGAACAAATAAAAAAATTATCATAAACAATTGGCCTAAACACAAAAACAACCTATAACCCATTCACCATACAATTAACGGTCAAATACATTTTTATTAATAAACAATCATATCATATAATTAACAAAACGAATTATACAATGATAAATTTGTGCCTACACAATAATATATTATTAATCAAGAATCAAAAGAAAAAACAAGAATCAAGAAAGATATAGTTTTTTCTTTTTCTATGCGTATACACAAAAAACTTCAGAACCGAGGCTCTGATACCAATTGAAGGGGAAAAAGAAAAAGATTTGATTATCGAATAACATGCCGAATGGGGTTTTAAAAATTTTCTTTATTGAAAACGTTTTTCAATCAGGAACGAGTTCCTGTGTATACGCAGAAAAAGAATCTTTGACTACATACCTTTTTCTCTGATTATGCTTTTTTGATTATTTGATCCACCACCAGATCTTCCGAGTTATAACCCGCGGTCTGACAACGCGTGTGTGGGCACATCACGACAAGAGATGGAGGTCACATGAAAAACAAATGGAAAACTTCTTTCTCTTTGGGCGGCGCCCTTGCAAAAAGTATGATATTAGGAGTCCTATCCTAGTGAAAGAGATTTTAATTAAATAATTAATTAATACCATTTAATTAATTAAATAAAAAACAAATTAACTAGACCATTAATTAGGCCTAGCCGCCCACCCTTAATTTAAATGGGCTTACTCTTTGTTTTTTTATTTATTTACTCCATTGGACTTTAATTAAAAATTCACATGTAAATTAGACTCATTCTTTTGAAAAGAAAATAAGTCCACATGAATTAGCCCATAGACCGCCTATAGCTCTCCAAGTTACCAATTTTAAACAAACGACTATCCTTTGAAATTGGATAACTTGACTTTTTCAAAAGTCATTTTTCAATAGACACTATTAAAAACTTAACGTTAAGATTTAATTTCCAGTACGTCAAAGGACGCGAATAACAGTGTTATACTCTTATTGATAAATGGAGTCACGATATCCATATTTATAAATAAAGTCCTGTAGGATTAACAAGTGAATAGCACCAAACTATCAAGGATAGATTATATAATATAGTCGTACTTATTGACAACTCAAATGTTACGAGTTGCAACCATAAGTCCACCATTTATTTCAAGATTAAGATAGACTCTCCGATTTTCCTCATATGAAACCTTTGATCCAATGACGGTTATAGAAAAAAGAATTTCATGGTGATCTTATTCAGTGCACCTAGTGTACTAGATCCTTTTGCCCAAAGATAATGCACTTCGATAATTCTAGACTTATCATAACACATTTGATCCCATTCAAATGCTAACAAAAGAATCTACAACTTTAAATAAGATAATGAAGCCCAACCTTTATCTTAAGTTGTGAATATATTTTAAGACTAATTAAAAAATTGTTTTACCTCATACATATCCATATACATAAACAATTCTTCATATCTTATAGTATTTTGACCTTTAATTATTCATATTTAACAATCATAATCTTATATTATAAAAGCTATAAAATTTGTTTACATCAAAAATTACTTTATTAATATAAAATGATTATTAAATTACAATATTACACTTTTGCTATTGATCAGAATTTCTAACAAAGAGAACTCCCCAGAACTAGCAATCCCTAAAGGCCCCGTTTGGTACGCGGGATTGGATTGGACTATTTTATGGGATTGGATTGGACTGAGATTGGATTGGATTGGATTGGACTAAATTAGTACTATGATGTGTTTGGTGCAGTCTGGACTAAAAATACTACTGTCTTTTGTTTGGTATAGGATGGGATGGGATAAAATCAAAATAAATTTATTAAATTAATTTTCATATAAATGAAAATATTTTAAAGTAAATTACATTCATTTTAACTTAAATAAAAAATATATTTAAATTTAATTTAATTAAAAATGTATATTTTTTTTGAATGAACAAAATATTTAAATTATTTTTAAAATAAATAAAATCATTTAAAATAAAATAAAAATAAAAATATTAAATTAAATTTACTTAAAAATATTTCTAAATAAAATTGAATATTATTTTAAAAACATTAAATGAGATATTTAATTTATTTTTTAAAATAAATAAAAATATTTAAAATTAATTTAAATAAAATAAAATTAATTTTTATTTATATTAAATATTATATTATATTAGAAAAGAAAAAAAAAAGGAAGTGGGACTAAATTGGTGGGACTAAATAATCCCACCAAATTGGTGGGATTATTTAGTCCCACCAATATGGGATTAGGTGGAACTGTTGGGATTGGATATGTCCAATCCCAACATGTTCCAAACATGGGACTAGGAGTAAATAGTCCAATCCCACTCCTAGTCCCATGTTCCAAACAGGGCCAAAGAGTCATCCACAGCTGATTGCCAACTCCCTTTAAAGACCATCTTCACTTCAGAGGAAACACTAGCCCAACTCTCTTCGTAACAAACATCAGACACACCATTCTTCACAAAACACTGCTCCTGATCCACCAATGATCCAACATAGCCTGCTCAGTATGTTTTACAATATCAGTTTCTTGAACCTCTTGCTCAACAACTTTTTAAACCTCCCAACAGCCTTTTGGACCTCTTGCACCAGCTCTTCTGTTACTTGATCAACATGTTTCCCATTCTTAATTTCTTGATCCTTATCAACATCAAAACCAGAACTAGGCTTATCAGGTGACTCAGTTTTCCTGCATGAACGAGGTGGTACTGAAGCCCTCAACCAAGATCCATACTTGAGCTTCCATTCATTTATCAATTCTGCACCATTTGTTGGACAATCTCGAACTAAATGCCCAATTTGACAACAAGAGTACCAGAAATTTGGCAATCTCTCATAACACACCATCGCATATCATATCTCATCATTATCCCCCACCACTACTCTAAGACCTCTATTCAATGGTTTGGTAATATCCATTAGAACTTCACTCAAATAAATTTGCCAATACAGTCCCCACTACCCTCTGTATCGATTTCCTTCACCGCACCAATTAAATTTCCAAGATAAATTCCAGTCTCCGTATTCATACATGCAAGAGGTAGTTATAGAACTGTAACCAAAATGAAGCTTCCCGATACACACCATCCTGAATTTTGCCAATTCCCACCAGCTCTTGAAGAATGAGCAGTTGTTTATCGAAGGACCAAGGTCCACCTTCTAAGATTCGCTTTCGATCCCACTGACATTTGAAGCGAAACACAAAAACATTCATGCCCATCACTTCCACCTCTACACCATTTGTTGTTTTCCAAATCGCAGCAATCGCACCCTTAAAAGCATCCCGATTCACCTCCTTATTTGTGATGATCTTGCCAATCAAGCTTAGAGAAACCGTTTCTAGACTTGATTTCTGTATGTCTCCCCAATTTTAGCAATCAGACCATCAATCTCAGATAAAGACAGCTTCTCACACCTTGTTGCGATTTCGTCTGGATTCATATCTAGATCCTAAATCAGATTTGTGAAAAGAAGAAAAAAGAAAAAGGAAAAAGAAATAGTGAGTAAAAGAAGAAGAAAACACTCCAGAAGAGTTGAAAATTATGCGTACAACACGCGAGATCTACTTCTACACTCCATACCCAGGTAGCTCTTAACAAAGAGAAAAGAGTACCAAGGAGGAGAGAGAAAGAATTTTAATATGGTCCATTTTAATTAGGGATATTCTTAAAAGCCTCCTATAGTTTATTATATTTATCAAAATTCCCCTCTAATTTCATTCATAACTAAAATTCCCTTTATAATTTGGTGTATTCATTAAAATTCTCCTACTGTAAGTTTTAATTACCGAAATACTATTGACTGTTAACTTTTTAGTGTATTAGTCAAAATCTCACCCTAATTTCATTTATGGTAAAAATTCCTCCCGTAGTTATATTTTATAGCCAATTTTCCCCCTACCGTCAGTTTTAGTTACCAAAATACTTTTAACCATTAACTTTCTGTAAAAACAATTTAAGGCACCAAAAGTATAAAGGTAAATATCTATATATATTAAATTAAAATATTTTAATTTATAATATTAATGAACCTATATCGTCCATAATATGATGGATATTAGAGATCAAATATAAAAAATTAAAAATAGTTGGATTTGCATCGTCTATAGAGGGACGGTAGAGATCATGAATACAAAATTTTTTTAAAAAAATTACAAATTATTTTTAAAAAAATTAAAAATAAAAAGATGGATCTGTACCGTCCATCTCTATAGATATATAATAGATATTATAAATACAAAATATTTTTTTAAAAAAATACATAAAAATAAAAAAAATAAAAAAATGGACCTCCACCATCCATCTCCATAAATTTTTAATTTTTTAATTTTTTTAATATTTTATATTTAATCTCTACCTTCCATCGTATGATGGACGGCAGAGATTCATTAATATTATAAATTAAAATATTCTAATTTAATATATATAAATATTTATCTTTATATCATTGGTGTCTTAAAATTTTTAATAAAGAAGTTAACTGTTAAAGGTATTTTGGTAATTAAAACTGACGATATAGGAGAAATTGACTATAAAATGAAACTACAGGGGGAATTTTGACCATAAATAAAACTAGATGGAGATTTTAACTAATATATCAAATTAGAGGGGAATTTTAAAAATATTTCTAACTAAAAAGTTAATAGTATTATATGGGGAATTTTAACTAATATACCAAACTATAGGAAAAAATATAGCCATAAATAAAATTAGAAGGAGAATTTTAATGAATGCAGGAGAATTTTAACAATATTCTTTTTAATTATAATTTAGTTGATTTATATTATTGATGGAGTCCACAGTCTCGTTAATCTTATATAAAGTTGTGACGTGTCATATAAGATAAAATTGTTAATTGATGAATTTATTTTTCTTATTTGGTGTTAAATTTCTCACACCAAATTAATTAATAAGATTGCAATTTATATTTTTATAAATTGAAAATTCTATTTTCTATGAATGTTAAAGGTATAAATAGTTGTGTGTGAATGGAGTTATGTTTTATTTATTTATTTTAAATAAAAGTTGCATATCTAAAGCGTTAATATATTCTTCAATTTTTTTTAAAAAGAATTAATTATTAAATTTAACATTTTTGGTATGGTCTGACTTCTGAGACGTGATACCTTTTGTTTTCATATTTATGGATATTTAAAGAATAAAATGTACTAAAATTCTTAAGGGTAATTTTTATTTTGGTGCCTAACTTTTAAGAAATTATTAATTTTTTAAATCAGTTTTGTTTATTGGTATTTTTGTACCCTAACTTTTTAGAACGTATCAATTTGGTTCTTCTGTGAGTCAACCGTTAGTCAAACTTAACTATCCTAGGGGTATTTTTATCTTTGAAAAAGGGCAATTATCAATTTGGTCCATAACTTTTGCGGAATCATTAATTTTTTAAAGCAGTTTCGTTTATTGGTACCTTTGGGCCCTTAGTTTTCGTAAATGTATTAATTTGGTCCATTTGATTAATTTTTCAACAGTCAAATTAACTGAAAATATTAAAAATACAGTTTTATCCTTGATTCTATTTAAATGAGTTAAAATTATAATTTTAACATCAAATATTTAAAAATATTATTACTAATTAGAAGAGTAATATGATTATTTTATATTAATTTTTTAAAAATAAAAATTTTAAAATTTATTAAAAATTTTAAAAAATATATAATTTAAAATTTTAAAAAAATAAAAAATTTTATAAAATTTAATGAGACATTATGAAATTTTTTTATTTTTTTTTAAAAAATTAACATAAATGACCATATTGCCCTTCTAATTATTAATGTTATTTTTAAAAAATTGAGGGTAAAATTATAATTTTAACTCATTTAAATAGAGTCAATGGCAAAACAGTTTTTTTACCAATTCTGTTAAGTTTGAAATTTGGTCAGAGGGACCAAATACGTTTCCAGAAAGTTAAGGTCCAATGATATTAATAAACAAAACGGATGTAAAAAATTGATAATTTTTTAAAATTTAGGGACCCAAATGAAAATTACCCAATTCTTAATTAGAAAATGGTAAAATTGGAGGCGACAAAACCAGATAAGTTTGTGGAGGAAAAGAAATTCGTGAGTTTAGTGTCCGATAAGATCTCTCCACGTCAGCCCCTGGACGCGACCCCACCATCCAATTTTGAGATTCTCAAACTACCCATTTGTTTCCCAGCCACCGGCGCTCCAACAAAATAACCAGCCCACAGACTATTTTTCCATCTAAACATAAACAAATACAAAACCAAAACCAAAAACAAAAACAAAAACATCCTCAGACTCTCTCTCTCAGCTTCTACGAGATCTCTCAAAACTCTCTCTCTATCTACATAAGGGTCTTTCACGGCGGTGGATGGCAAGAACAAATAAGTACACCTCCATCAACTTCAATCACATCCTAGAAAAGAAACACCCCTCCTCCGCCACCGCCGCCCACTCTGGTGCCTCCACTAAAACACCCTCTTCTTCTTCTTATTCTTCCATCACTTCTCCTAATTTCAATACTAACAACACTGTTTACAAAAGCCATGGCCGCATGCTCGTTCTGACCCGACCCACTCCCAAATCCTTACCCACTGACCTTCCCTTATCACCATCCCCGCAAAGTCAGACCCAGCAACCTCAAACCCAAATCCCGGATCGAACCAAATCCGAACCCGTTGCAGACCAGATTTCTCTGCGTCCTCTCGGTCGAACCGGGACCGCTCCTGAACATTTCCCTCCTGTCCCGGGTCAGGAGAGGGACAAGGAGGTCGGTTCGATTGTTGGGTCGCCCAAAACGGGCAAGTTCGTCCCGCCGCATCTGAGGCCGGGTTTTGCTGGGAGGCAGGAGAAGCCTGCACCTGAGGTTTCTCGGATCAAGGAATCGGGTCAAAAATATTTCGGTTCTCCTAGTCGGTATGGAGAAGATGGCCGCCCCAAGTCGGGTGGGTATGAAAAGACGAGGAGAGGTGGCGAATTGGATCTGGGTTTGATGAATAGACCTAGATCGAGTGGGAATCGGCCCAGTTCTAGTGGATCGTGGTATACTTCTTGTTTGATCTGATTTATTTATTATATTGGATTGATATTTACTATATATAGTTTTAGTTGTGTTTTAGCTTTCAGATATATATTATCTGAAAGCTATTAATTTATGAGATCGTTTGTTTTAGTTGTGATTTATTTGAAGTTAGTTTTTCTAGCTTTTGAAATTGCTATTCATTTCTGAGATCATTTGTTTTTGAGTGGCCAACTTTGACGCGCGATTGATTATATGTTCATGTGTTGTAATTCAACTTGTCCTTTTGATGTATTCCATCTAAATCATGATATTCTTCTTAATTTGTTCATTCTTGGATCTGTGATGCACTTTGATGGATTGTATTACATACATGTTTCTCATCTTATTGCCAAAAATTGCAAACATTTGCGTCTCATATTACTTGTTGGGTAGCAAAAATTTGATGCTAAGTTATGACATGTGTTTGGACGTAAAATTTCTTTCAAAGTATTACATTGCATGGTAGTAGATATGTTAAATTGGTTGCTTGAATTTAATGGTAGTGAAAATCTAATTTTGTATTGTAGATTATAGTCGTAAGTTGATTTTGGAGATTTATAAACTTAATGTAGGACTTGAATAAGGAAATTGATTATCATTGTTCTTCGTTCTGCCACCACAGAAATTGAAAGTTCTTTAAGTTGTGTAATTTTGAGAAACAGAAATAGTGGCGGAATTAGTAGATCTGGATGGAAAGTAAATTGTGCTTCAGTTTGAAGCCATATATCATGAATCAAGACATACGATTTACTTGGAAAAGAAACAGGGCGCTATATGGGTAAGATATGCACCCTTAAGAATAAATTGCTTGTTAGAGCAGACTTACCATCAGATTCTCTGAAATTATACACTGCTGGTTTACGCTAAGCAACCATGGCAGCAACATTGCTTCTGTCAAAATCCATATATATATATATTAATATCTAATGCTCCTATACTAATGTCAAATCAAGTTTACAATTCCGAATGAGAAACTTGAGCATCTTGAATGTAGGTTTTCAAATTTGTTGCTTTTATTTTTTATTTTCTCGGAGTCAAGAATTATTTTGATCCTCTTAATAACTCAGTTGTTGAATTTAGACTTTTGTTAACACATAGTATTTTGTCAACTGGATATGCCAATAATCAAAATATCCTAACAAAATAGATACGGTGTTTGTCGTTGATCTGAAATGAATAACCGCAGTTATTGCATGTGAGTGTGAGAAGATGGAGTAAAGTAGCAATGACTGATTTTGAAGTTTTTATAGGAAGCCTTTTTTTGTCTTTACATGTATGACTTGCTGAGATATATTTGATGTCAGTCTGCCAAATATTCACGTTTGGAAGTTGTAAGATTTACGTCTGACAAATATTCCTATTTGGAAGTTGTAAGATTTAGGAACTGTAGGCTATTATAGTAGGCATGGGAATGCTGACTTGGTGTGTCGGGCTGGGCAACCATAAAAATTTAGGGATAAGGAGCATTGATGTGTTTGTTGAACAACCATATAAAATATAACTAATATAAAGCTTGCAACATGTGAATGTTTCTTAACAAAAATTTAATTACACATTCAGCACATTGCTGAAATAGTTTAGGTGAATGAATTTGCTTTCTCTTTTCACATACCAGTAATAACATAGGTGGATTAACATATCATGATTTGTGTCCACAAATGTTCGACATGTCAAATTCCCAGTGGAAGGTACTTACAAATGATAGTTATAAATTAATGAAACAAAATGGATACTGTTGATATGAGATTATGAGGAGGCCGACCTTCAGTATTGCTGTGTTTTTGACAGTTCCATCTATGTTCCCATATATTTTTGCATCAAAGAATGGTGACAATTATTTTTCTGGCAGCAATGCCCATGTTCTGTGTTATGCTGGAAATAGTTTGAGACCCATAATTTATTGCCCATGATCTATTTTGGGAAAACTGAGATGATGATTGAGTAGTTTTCTTACCTTTGGATTATCATATGGCTTCTTGTCATTGAATGTTCAAATAAGTTTAGGTTGAAGAACATTTCAAATAGTGTGGTCCAAAATAAATTGATCATTTACCTTTCCTTATTACTTCATATGGCTGCGAAGGCTCTTAAGGTAGTGGGGATGGTTGGGTCTCATTATCTGCAGTAGATTTAAATGCACAAGTATTTTGAACTCAACACTATTCATACGGGGGACCACCTATAGATTTTGCTCCAATTCATGTCCACCATGATTTGAGCAATGCATGCAGCAGCATTGCTTATTTCTTTCCTTTTTCCATCCCATGCTTTTTAATGGTTGGGAGCCATCTGTAAAATATATAGGATTAGAAACAACTTATGCAAATGACTATGAGCTTGCGGGTATGGGAAGGGCGTTGTCATTGCAGTCAAAGCAGTGAAGGCATTTATTACCATGTAGAACTTGAATTCTGTTTTACACATTCCTTCGGAAAGCGTCTTTCTACTGTTGTAATTTTTCTCTGAATATGTATTTATCATTGTTAACAAATGCCTTATTACAGAAATGCATATGATGTGGAACTCCTGACCGAGAATGGTCGAGACGAAGGATGGATTCTTCGCCGTGAGCTGCTGCTATCTTTTGATACTTTGGGATGGCATAGCTGTCTGGAAGATACAATCGAATTCCAATTCATGGAAAACCAGGTGTAACCCTTTGGGTTTCTAACTCCAAATGAAATGACAGAAATAGACCAAAGTTTCAAGTCTTTTGTGATGAAAGAGAGAGATCTGAAGATCCCTGCCCCATGTATTGCGTTGTAATTGGCTCTTCTTTTGTACTGTAACTAGTGTTCGAACAGACCATGGTGCCTCTTAAGGCAGAATTTATTTGTGTGATTTTTTTTCACGTTTAATTGGTTTTACTCTGAAGGAAAGCATTACATTGCATTCTCTGTCTTGATTGTTACGCTATAACTATATATTAACTCACTTAAGTTTTAAAACGATCTTGGTATTTCCTTTATTATTTTGTACAATAATTATTAATTTGTAGGGGTTTATTTATTGTATAGGAACTATATAATTAAGGGTAATTATTAATTTAGTCTCGGGAATTATTAAATTTTTGATGCACTTTTGTTTATTAGTATATAATTTGAGTCTTAAGTTTTTGAAAATGTATCATTCTGGTATTTCGGTGAGTTAATCGTTAGTTAAACTTAACGGTTTTAGGAGTATTTTTATCTTTAAACCTATCAATGAGTCAATAATAAATAATAAATTTTGTTGAAATGACATATCTATCTCTAGTTAAAAATATAAAATAAATTAAATTTAAAAATTTAAAAATTTTAGTTGGATCTCCATCATTATCGTGATTAATGGACAGTAGAGATTATATTGAAATTTTTTTAAAAAAAATTAAAAATTGAAAAATCAAATTTTTTTTGCAATTTTACCAAGAGCACCAATAAAGAAAAAAAAAATTGTTTTTCTTGAATCGCTGGCGATAAAGGTTGTCAGTCTCTATCGCTGGAGATTCAAGTTTCTCAATGTTGTTGTTCTTGATGGAGATCCTATCTGGATCTCCATCATTTCGAGTTTCAATTGATCCAGTCTCCATCATTTCGAAAGGAGCTAATTGGATCGACCTCCCCTAAGGTTTTACCAATTACAAACGGAGTCAACTTTATCGTTTATTATAAATACCTCCACAGTCCTTAGTAAAATGTGGTCAAATGTAACAATTGACTAGGAGAGATTTTTATAAAAAAACCTAAAAGTTGACTAACCGGAAGGGAGGTCTTTATTAATAAACCTAAAAATTAACTAACGAGAGGGGATGTCTTTGTTAATAATCCCAAAATTTGACTCCGCCTGTAATTGAATAAATTTCAGGGAAGATAGGCGTTATTTACTCTTTTGAAAAAATTAAAACTCGAAATGATGGAGATTCAATCTGAATCTCCACCGAGAACAACAATAAGAAAAAAAAAATTGAGAAACTTGAATATCTAGCTATGGAGAGCCTGGGACCCAGCTTTTTTACTGAACAACAAAATTTTTTTTTAAAAAAATATATAATTTTCAATTTTTTTTAAAATTCCAATATAATCTCCACCGTTCATCAATCTAAATGGACGGTGGAAATCTATTAAAAATTTTTTAATTTTATTTTTTAAAAATTTATATAAAATGACCATATTACTTTTATAATTATTAATAATCTTTTTAAAAATTTGAAGTTAAAATTGTAATTTTAACTCATTTATATAGAGTCAAGGGCAATTCAGTCTTTTTTGCCAATTATGTGAGGTTTGACCATTAGAAAATTAGTCAGAAAGATCATAATGATATATTTTTAGAAAGTTAGGATCCAAGAATATTAATAAATGAAACTACGTTAAAAATTTGATAATTTTTTAAAAATTAGGGACTAAATTAATAATTATTCAAGAATTAATAGGTAAATACGAGAAGGAAAATGTTTATTTATTGAAAAGAAAAAGGTTGTAGTGTACTTTTCCATTTATTTATGGGTTGCCAGTACAATACCCGAAGTGGAAGCACACATTTGCACCACTCAAATTCCAACATATCACAGACAAAACAAAATAAACTTAATTGCCCAAAAGCAATAATAAAATAAATCAAGGGTAGACCTCGATGAGAGACCTTAGACCTAATACAGGATTTATCTTAAAGTGAGTGAAGCCGGCCTCTAAGAAGAGCTTCTTCCATTGTTCGACACTCCTCTCTTTGGCGGTGTTGAGCATCCCCATCATCAACATGTCGCAGCACAGCTGTGTTTCCAGTATTGTTTCTTTTTCTTCTTTTTCGCTATCAATGGCCATGTCTATGATTATCACTTTCCCTCGGCTTGGTATTGCTTCTTTGCACTTCTTTAATATCTTCACGCTCTCTTCATCGCCCCAGTCGTGGATAATCCACTGTAAATTTTTTCATATTTATAATCAATGTATGTTAGGCACAGTTGAACATCTGTAACATGATTGTACAAGTATATGCATGTCACATATGAATATATCTTTGGGCATGAGAATTCATGTGTTGCTAGATGTTGGATTAGGTTTATAATTCAATACTTTTACCTTGAGCAATACTGCATCAGCGGAAGGAATAGCCTCAAACATGTCCCCTCCAATAAACTCCAAGTTCTGATCAATCCCCTGTAAATTATCAACCACATGTGGGAGATCAAAAACAGTGCACTTAATGTGTGGAAAAGCTGAGGCAATGACCTTGGCCATAGCTCCAGTGCCACCACCTACATCAACCAGGGACTTCAATCCCATGAACACATGTTTACAATCTTTCATCACAACACTTGCTATCAATTGAGAGTCAGCGCTCATTGCATCATAGAATAGGTTCTTAAGTTTAGGTTGTTGAGCTATACAATCCCAAATGGGTTTTCCATTTGCAGTCTCGAAGACTGTGGGATCATCATTTTGGAACCACGTGCTCATGAAATGAAAGGTATCTCTTATAATTGGGTCAAGTATGAGATGCACAAATGGAGCTGCTTTCAAAGGCTTATCTTTAAGGAGGAGTTTAGAAGCTGGTGTAAGAGTATACTCTTCTTCTTGCTCGTTTTTGCTGGTTTTCTGTCGATCAAAGAAGCCAGAGTGAGCTAGAATACGCATAAGGCGATGAAGGGAACCGGCTTTTTTTGGAAGGATATTGAGGGCGGTAACTAGCTGAGAAAGAGTCATGGGTTGTCCATGCTTGTTGATGAGATCTGGTATGCCTAATTGAACTGCACATTTAAGTGCCATGGAGTTTATGAAGTTGAATGTACAATTGTACACTTGAGCTTGAGCTTGAAGTAGCTCACAGCTGCTCTCTCCATTAATCATATCCATATTTTTAGGCAATTTTGAAACCTGATATATCCCTCAACTAATTCTGATCACTTTATATAGGAAGAAACTGAGATTGTTTAAAGCCTTTTCCTCGCCTACCACGTGTTGTTAATTACAAGTTCAAATAATAGTTCTTTTAAGTTTTTTTCTTTTGCATATAATAATCCCTCGATGGCTCTGCAAAAGATTATGAGATCTGTTTATATCATTTATTAATATAAAGTGAGTGACATGCTATTGGTATTATATTCTATTTTAGGCTTTTAGCTATAATGTCCAGAGTGGATTAAAGTAGAATATAATTTAAAAGTGGAAACATATCCCACAGTTAATTCATTCAATTCTTTTAGGGAATTTAGCAAAATTGCCCAAGCTCCACTAACAGTTGCAACACTACCCAAGCTCCACTAATTTTTGCAACATCTACCCAAAGCCATTTTTTGGACAAAATTGCCCTTACTTTTACATTTGACCACTGCACTTTCTTCTTCTTCTTCGCACTGTCTTCTTCTTCTTCATCATCTACTCAAATTTCTTCACCTCACTCGGTTCTCTCTTCGTCTTTTCTTCTCTTCTCTTCTTCACATTTTCTTATTTTTCCTCTCTTATCTTCTCCATAAATCTCTTACCCAACCTAAGCCAAGAAATTCTGAAGTTATCTCTTGCAAATAAACCATCAATCCATCTCACACAGTCTTCTTCTCCATCAAAAATTCCAAGGTTAGTGTTAAACTTTGTTTTTTTAGTCAATGCAGACCTTTATGGGTTTTGAATCAGTTGTAGACATTTCACATTTGTTAATCCTCCATCAAAAAAATGAAGAACGAATTTTTATAAAAAAAAATTTTCATCATGCCGACCCGATGGTTTTGGCCCGATGCGTTGTTTTTTCATTGTTTTTGGCCCGATGGTTTTATCATGTCGGCCCGATGGTTTTTCTTCATGTTTTTTCATTGTTTTTGGCCCGATGGTTTTATCATGGCCCGATGGCTGGCCTTGGCCCGATGGTTTGATCATGTCGGCCCGATGGTTTTTCTTCATGTTTTTTCATTGTTTTTGGCCCGATGGTTTGATCATGTCGGCCCGATGGTTTGATCATGTCGGCCCGATGGTTTTATCATGTCGGCCCGATGGTTTTTCTTCATGTTTTTTCATTGTTTTTGGCCCGATGGTTTGATCATGTCGGCCCGATGGTTTTATCATGTCGGCTCGATGGTTTTTCTTCATGTTTTTTCATTGTTTTTGGCCCGATGGTTTTATCATGTCGGCCCGATGGTTTTTCTTCATGTTTTTTTCATTGTTTTTGGCCCGATGGTTTTATCATGTCGGCCCGATGGCTGGCCTTGGCCCGATGGTTTCATCATGTCGGCCCGATGGTTTTTCTTCATGTTTTTTCATTGTTTTTGGCCCGATGGTTTTATCATGTCGGCCCGATGGTTTTTCTTCATGTTTTTTTCATTGTTTTTGGCCCGATGGTTTTATCATGTCGGCCCGATGGCTGGCCTTGGCCCGATGGTTTCATCATGTCGGCCCGATGGTTTTTCTTCATGTTTTTTCATTATTTTTGGCCCGATGATTTTATCATGTCGGCCCGATGGTTTTATCATGTCGGCCCGATGGTTTTTCTTCATGTTTTTTTCATTGTTTTTGGCCCGATGGTTTTATCATGTCGGCCCGATGGTTTTATCATGTCCACCCGATGGTTTTTCTTCATGTTTTTTTCATTGTTTTTGGCCCGATGGTTTTATCATGTCTGCCCGATGGCTGGCCTTGGCCCGATGGTTCATCATGTCTGCCCAATGGTTTTTCTTCATGTTTTTTCATTGTTTTTGGCCCGATGGTTTTATCATGTCGGCCCGATGGTTTCATCATGTCGGCCCGATGGTTTCATCATGTCGGCCCGATGGTTTTTCTTCATATTTTTTCATTGTTTTTGACCCGATGGTTTGATACTTTAATTGAATCAATGTTTTATTTACATTTTTTATTTGAATGCAGGAAGGAGCATGGATGATGTGCAGTTGATAATCAACTGGGATGGACATTGGGTATGTGAACAAGGGGTTTATTGGTATGATGGCAAGAGATCAAAATGGGTGTTATTTCCAAGAGAAGCAACTTATGCTCAACTATTAGATAAAGTGTATGCCGTCACTGGGATTGACAGAAAGTGCTTTCGAGTCATTATAAAGACGGTTGCTCTTACCATCCGCCCAAGCATGCCTGTTGAGATAAGTGATGATGATGATGTTGTAATATTATTACGTCAAAAGAATGTTGACCCTTTAGTTTGTATAACCGTGTCTGAGATTGGCCATAGTGACCGACAATTGCAGCAGCAATGTTTTCCAGAGTCATCTAATCAACAACACCATCCCATCAATCTTCAATTTCCTTCATCGAAGGGAAGTAACTACATTCGGGAAGGCTACACACCAAATTTAAATGATGCTACGGTTGAAGAAGAATTTCAAGTTGTTGATGATTTCAGTAACGAAGCCAAAGATAATGAGAAGTCCGAAGATGTTCAGGGTGCTGGAAACAGTAATGAAGGGTTGGTTCGAGCCACGTCTGTAATGTGTTCAATTAATGATGTTGAAGTAGCTTCGAGAGCTATGCCGATTCTGATTGCAAATGGGGAAGTCTTTGACAGTAAGAAAGAGTTGCACTCCCAACTAAGAAGGTACGCTGCTGCAAATCGTTTCAATTTGAAAGTGTGGAAGTCCGATACTTCACGTTTTGAGGTACGTTGTGCTGTTGGAGAATGCAAATGGCGGCTACATGCATTCAAGGTTACAAACACTGATTTTTTTCGGATTACCAGATTTGATGACAAACACAGTTGCTCAATGGAGAAAAGGTTTTCATGGAATATAAAGGCTAGTGCACAGTTTATTGGCCAACATATCAAGGAGAAATTTCGTGATGGTCGTATCTACAGACCAAAGCAAATCATAAGAGATATCCAAAATGAATTGGGCATTACAGTAAATTACCACAAAGGATATCGGGCTAAACATATTGCTATGGAGGAGGTACACGGATCATTTGAAGTTTCTTTCAGTATGTTACCTTATTATTGTCACATGTTAGAGGAAACAAACCCAGGGACGATCACGAACATTAAGACTGATGATGAAAATAGGTTCATGTATCTGTTCTTCTCCATTAAAGCGTGCATAGATGGTTTCAATGCTGCCATTAGACCGGTTATTGCAATTGATGCCACGTTTCTGAAGGGTTCATATGGGGGCATTTTGTTTGTCGTTGTATGTCAGGACGGGAACGACCAAATATTTCCTTTGGCATTTGGTGTTGCGGATTCCGAGAATGATGCTTCATGGAGTTGGTTTCTATCTCGTCTGCATGATACCATTGGAGATGTTGAAGATCTTGTTTTTGTATCTGATAGGAAAAACAGTATTGTCAAAGCTATTGCAACGGTTTTTCCAAATGCATACCACGGTGCTTGTTTCATGCATTTAGAACGAAATATGATTTCCATTTATAAGAACAAAGATCTTTCCATACCATTTCGGAAGGCAGCCAAGGCCTACAGAGTTAATGATCACTCATTTTACATGCTACAGTTGTCCAGCATTAGTGTTGGAGCTCACCAGTATGTCGTTGATGCTGGAGAAGAGAGGTGGTCCCGAGCATTTTGTCCGAGGAAAATGTACAACATTATGACTACTAATATTGCTGAGTCGATGAATAATGCAGTGAAAGATTTTCGAGAGTTACCCATTGTTGCTATGATTGACCGTATTCGAGATATGATGCAACGTTGGTTTCATGATCGGCGTACAGTGGCTGCTTCTTACGATACGCAGTTGACAGAAAGGGTTGAGGCACTTATTGGGGTTAGTGATGAATCTGCGCAACATATGAAGGTGTCCCCAATTGCAGTGTACCAGTTTGAGGTGCACGATGGAAAACAGAATGGCATTGTTGATTTAGAAAACCGTACATGCAGTTGTAGGGAATTCGATCTTGATCAGGTTCCATGTGCACATGCTTTAGCTGCCATAAAATATAGAGGATTGCATTACACAACATTCACCTCACCCTACTACTCGACTGCTTATCTGCTTTCAGCCTACAGTGGTGAGGTTCATCCAGTAGGCCATCAAGGTGACTGGTTGGTCCCAGCGGACGTTGCAAATACAATTGTTCTTCCACCAGTTGCCCGACGGCCACCAGGTCGACCAAAGAAACAACGTATACCTTCGATTGGAGAAGAGGTTGTACGCAGAAGGTGTAGAAATTGTTGGCGCCACGGCCACAACAGCCAAACATGCAAGAATCCTAAAGTAGCGGAACCATCCGGGTGATGAGGATATGCAAAATACGATGTTGATTTATTTATGATATTATGTTTTGTTGTATTTAATTGCATTTTCAGTCGGAGACTTGCAGGAAATGAACAATATAATTGACATTATTGTACAATTTGGAACACATTATTGTACTATTTCGAAATCAATGTTTTGTTGTATGTATGCATTTGAAAAGTTTTATTATTGTTCAATTTTAGTTAGCTGTGTTGTTGTATGCAATGAAGAGTTTTATTTTGGTTTTTTGAAGAGTTTGTCATCAAATAACTTATGAAATTTTTGCCAGAGTTTCCTCTGTTTTTTTAACAACCCAAAACCTGATTTACAAAATCAATGCATTAACCTGAACGTCTATACACTTCATAGCACGATGTTCAATCATTTGCGCATCCTTCCGCTCGATGCGACTTTTCCAATCATTTTTTCAAAGCGTACAAATTAACGTTTAAAAATTTAAAGAAAAATTGTACAATAATTTCCAATAACCAATGATATACCTACAGCCAATAATTTCCAATAACCAATGATATACCTACAACCAATAATTTCCCAATAACCAATAATATTCCAATAACCAAAATTGACAATCATTCCCAAAAACCAATAATATTCACATAAATGAAAATGTAACAAATTGCAAAGTTCATTCTGAATCTGAATCTTCTAGCCTTGCAGAGTTTGCAAATATCTCGATGGACATTTTCTTCCTGAGGGCATCCATTTGCTTCCAGGTGAAATCAAACTTCTGTCTGTGTGCAATAATGTATTCAGCAAAGACAAGGGTAAATGCACCACAGTGACCACTGCAATAATTTCAATATAATACCACTGTCAATTATTGAATTAATTACAATAACAATTACATAATAAAAATATTGAGTTCAATTTCACTTACGCGCCCCGTTGTTGTGGAACATTATCGGGACCTAGTCTTTTGCATGTAAATGGAGTAAGCTGTGGTTGTCTCCCCTTGTGTTCAAAATAGCCTCCTTGATACATAAGGGACGGCAGAAGAAGTGCTAGCGGGGCGACATATTGCTCCCGAAAAGACGGTTCAGTGTCCTTACACATAGAATCATAGATCCGTACTTTTCTTTCAACAAGATTGACAGCCACCAACACCCAATGATAACCATCCACATTCACAGGCATCAACAACTACATTGAACACATAATTAGCATTTAACTTATAAAGATATTGTACTGTAACATAGATGCATTATTACACTTACATTATCGATCTCCCACCATGGACGAGACCCTTCGGGTCGTTCACCGCGAACATAGCCAAGGTAGAAATCCTCCCAAGGAAAGGTAAGGGGATCGTATGCCTCCTCTGGTATGGTTCCATCCTCGTTCTTCGGAAGTTTTTTCCACATGTGTTGAACGGTTGACTGCAAAAATTTCAAAAATCAGTATGTTCTTTATAAGTAAGTCATGGAAAGTTTATTAAATAATTTATATTTCAATTACAACTTACAAAGAATTGTGGGTCAATCAAGTTGTAATTTTGGGAAAAAATGGTCGGATGCGAAAGCTGGCGCCTCCGTAATACTGCAAAATAAGCCTCAATGTGCTGTTTTGTGGTTAGTTCATGGAAAAAAAATTGTCATTCAGAACTCATCATAAGGAACAGTGCAAGTTAATGACATTAGCATGAACGTAACAAAAAAATTTCTATTATTTACTAACCAAGCCGTCCAACCAGTCGGTCGCACTCTCAAACGTCTTGAAAAATTCGGGGGTCGCATTCAGTGGTGCCCCAACGTAGCACCTGCATATACGGTATAATATTCAGAGGAATATAGATTAAAACATCACACAAAAAAAATAAGTCTGAAAATAGTTTATGCACTTAAATTATGTATGCTTACCTAGCTTTGCTATTTTTTTTGAAAGCCTCGTACTCCGACTTTACTTCCTTATGAACCGGTTTTAACGGCTCGAACTTAATTGGATGGGAGGACCGTGTCTTTTGCTTCTTTGGCCTAGTCGGGTCAATGTACGGGCTACATACGAATGCAGAACGCTTTTTTTTCCTCTGACCATATCTTACACCGAATGCTTTTTTTTCAAGAGCTTCGACACTCTGACTACCTGTGGCACTCCCTGTGGCACTCGCTGTGGCACTCGCGATATGCGCCAAGGGAGAGGGAGGACGGTAAATAGTTAGCTCCATGCATTGATCAGGTTCAAGACCCTCCTCGTTTGCTTCATCATTTTTTACATTTTTGTCCTCCTCCTTTGCTTCATCATTTTGTACATTTTTTTCCTCGTCCACATTGTAGGTTGTATCAAAGATGTCGTCACTCTGATGCAGTTAATAAAACAGTATACGGTCAATACAATGTCGAAAAGGAAATGACAAATGTCGACGTGATTAAATAAAAAGTAAATTACCTGTGGCACCTCAGTTCCAGCTGGAAATTTTTCATCACTGCCTCCTGTCTTGCAGACAACTTCAATCAATTTCTCAACTCCTTTCCGCATCTCATCAAGTTGTGTTTGTAGGGTTGCAAACCCTTTGTCAACTTTATCATTCAGTGCGGTCATAGAAGTCTTCAGACAGGCTACTTCTGTGTGGAGGCCATCGAATTTTCTATTCACATATTCTGAGTCCTAGCATAATGTCCAAGAAAAAGTTAAATTAACATTTACATAAAATTTAATGAACAATACAATTAAGGGACAATATTGGCAACATACCGATGGCCTCCGTCCAATAGGCCCCTCTTCTTGTATTTCAGCTTGCTTATATTTCGGTTGTGGTTGCTCTTCTTCAGCAACATCATCACTATGACTGTCATGACGGTACTCGTCATCTTCCTGATCACCCATCTCTATATATGGGGTTGACGGATCATTTGTAGTGGCACCCGTATCGAACCCCATAAAATAGGACAACTTAAGTTCTTCCTCCGTTGGTTTCAAAGTTTGAAACGTTGAAATCTAACCAAAAAAACAAAAAAACAGCCCACGTAGTGTTATAATAACAATTTATATACCTAACATAAGTCTTTCAATGTAGTTCATACCTTTCGCCTACTGAAAATCTTATTTCTCAAAACCTCATATCCAGGACTCGTTTTCACTTCCCAGTTCAGAATACGAGGGGCTGAACGAGACACCCTGGTAGCATACTTCTTGATTGAGTAAAGCGGAATCGCTTCAATTGCCCACATCTACCAAATAAAACAAAACCATGTTTCAATAAGAGTTTTAAAGAGGTTAAGGGTAACAAAAGTTAAACAATTAAAATTACCTGAAAAGCATAGACAAATCCATACAGGTTGATCTTCTCCGCTGTATGGCTCGGATCCTTTTCAGCCTTCTCCCTAAACTTCTGATCTCGACCTTTGCAACAGGTGGAGAAAGAGTTGAATGTCCTTGAATAGATAAATGAACCCCATGGGAACCGATTGAATTCTTCTAAGTTATCAACCAACTTCATTGCCCAATATTCGACCTTAGTCCTCAGGTCCTTTCCAAGCAATGTCATCTCCAAGATCAGCAACAAAGCTACTTTAATCATGTCATCATCAGCATCATGTTCTTCCTCCATACGTTCGAACAAAGTTTGCAATTTTGTTCCAGTCACCTTTTTCACTCCCTTAAAGTATTTCTGCCAAATTCTACACATATGATCTTCCCCTACAGTAGGGACGACTGTATCCCCAAAACGTAGACCGCTGACGAGGCAAAACTCGTTTGCACTGAACCGTATTCTGTTCCCGCCAATCAAAAACCACATTTCGTTTTCAGCATTGTCCACATGGCACTCCCGCAACAAGATATGATGAAGCAATTGACCCGTGAAGGCCATTTCATTAACATCTAAGAAATGGCCAAAGCACGTTGCTCTTATTTGTTGTTGTTGACGTTCGGTGAGTTTACTCTTCAGCAGCCCGATGCAACCCCATTTAGAATATGTTGTCATCTTGGCATGAAAAAAATTTCTTTCCTTAATTTTCATCGTCCCAACCAACTTCTCACTTGCCATTGAATATTAGCCTGCATAAACAAAAAAAATTCGAATTCATCAACATACTAAACAATACAAATATATTTCATCAAATCATGTCGGCCCGATGATTTAATTTCATCGGGTCGCAGTGGCCCGATGCTTTGATTTCATCTGCTTTTGTTTCATGGTGATGCTTGCAGGCTGCCCGATGGTTTAGTCTGATCGGCCTGATGAAAGAAAACCGTCGGCCAGCCGTCCAATCGATGATTAAATGTCATCGGGCCTCAGCTGGCCGATGGTTTACTTTCGTCGGGCCACAGTGGCCCGATGAAACAAAACCGTCGGGTCGCGGTGGCCCGATGACATTTAATCATCGGGCCACGGCTGGACGATGGTTTTGTCTGATCGGCCTGATGAAACAAAACCGTCGTCAAGCCGTGGCCGGATGATTAAATGTCATCGGGCCATCGCGACCCGATGGTTTTGTTTCATCGGGCCACTGTGTCCTAGGAAAGTAAACCATCGGCCAGCTGAGACCCGATGAGTCATCGGGTCTCAGCTGGCCGATGGTTTACTTTCCTAGGACACAGTGGCCCGATGAATGTAAACCATCGGCCAGCGAAGACCCGATGAGTTTTTCATCGGGTCTCAGCTGGCCGATGGTTTACTTTCGTCAGTACCTCAGTGGCCCGATGAATGTAAACCATCGGCCAGCGAAGACCCGATGAGTTTTTCATCGGGTCTCAGCTGGCCGATGGTTTACTTTCGTCAGTACCTCAGTGGCCCGATGAATGTAAACCATCGGCCAGCGAAGACCCGATGAGTTTTTCATCGGGTCTCAGCTGGCCGATGGTTTACTTTCGTCAGTACCTCAGTGGCCCGATGAATGTAAACCATCGGCCAGCGAAGACCCGATGAGTTTTTCATCGGGTCTCAGCTGGCCGATGGTTTACTTTCGTGAGTACCTCAGTGGCCCGATGAATGTAAACCATCGGCCAGCGAAGACCCGATGAGTTTTTCATCGGGTCTCAGCTGGCCGATGGTTTACTTTCGTCAGTACCTCAGTGGCCCGATGAATGTAAACCATCGGCCAGCGAAGACCCGATGAGTTTTTCATCGGGTCTCAGCTGGCCGATGGTTTACTTTCCTAGGACACAGTGGCCCGATGAATGTAAACCATCGGCCAGCGAAGACCCGATGAGTTTTTCATCGGGTCTCAGCTGGCCGATGGTTTACTTTCGTGAGTACCTCAGTGGCCCGATGAATGTAAACCATCGGCCAGCGAAGACCCGATGAGTTTTTCATCGGGTCTGAGCTGGCCGATGGTTTACTTTCGTCAGTACCTCAGTGGCCCGATGAATGTAAACCATCGGCCAGCGAAGACCCGATGAGTTTTTCATCGGGTCTCAGCTGGCCGATGGTTTACTTTCATCGGACCACTTAGACAGTGACCCGATGAAACAAAATCATCGGCCAGACGTGGCCCGATGCCCAAAACACAAATTTGTAAACAAATAATCAGAAGAAGAAATTTTTCCTTACTTTGAACAAGAACAGAAGAAGACGATTTCCTTGCTGTGCAGACCGCTTTATAACGCGACTCGCTGAACCTGCAAACACAAACGAAACGAAGAAGACAGACGAAGAAGACAAACGAAGAAGACAAACAGCAGCAGAGAACACAAATGCAGAATACGAACAGGCTACGAACAGCAGTTGAGATGAACAGCAGTTGAGATGAATAGCAGTAAAAACAAGCAAGTCAAAAACTGTAAAGTGAAAACGTGGAGTCTGGGTCAAATGTGAAACTAAGGGCAAATATGTCCAAACAAAGTCTTTGGGTACCGGTTGCAAAAATTAGTGGACCGTGGGTAGTTTTGCAATTATTGATTACTGTTTGGGCAATTTTGCTAAATTCCCATTCTTTTATGTATTTTAATATGCAATAATTCATAAATCGTGAGTGGATATTAATTTAATTAAAGTGAAAATACAATTGATTATATGTAAAAAAAAAAAAAGGTAATTATCAAATTGGTCCCTAAATTTTATAAAATCATCAATTGTTTAAATCAGTTTCATTTATTAGTATATTTGGACCCTAACTTTCTGTCAATGTATCATTCTCATCTCTTTGATTATTTTTTTAAAGGTTAAACCTCATAAAATTGGTAAAAAGACTGATTTGCCCTTGATTGTATTTAAATGAGTTAAAATTATAATTTTAACCTTAAATTTTTAAAAAGATTATTAATAATTAGAAGGGTAATATGGTCATTTCATATTAATATTTAAAAAATAAAATTTAAAATATTTAAATATTTTTTTAAATGGATCTTCACCGTCCATCAATCTTGGTGGACGGTGAAGATTATATTGAATTTTTTTTTAAAAAATAAAAAGTGAAAATAAAATATTTTTAAAAAAAACATTTTTACTGTTCAGCAAAAAAAAAAAATTAAAATTCGAAATGGTGGAGATCCAGATTGGATCTCCACCGTCCATCCATCTGGATGGACGGTCGATATCCAATTTGGATATCCACCAAGAAGAAGAACAACAAAATAAAATGAGAAGCATCTCCAGCAATGGAGACCGATCTCCATCTCTGGGGAGGAACCGACCTCCAGCGGTAGAGGTCGCTAGGTCTCCATTACTGGAGATCGAAGGGTCTCCAGCGACGGAGACCCAATTTCTTCAACGAACCCATATCTGGGTTCGTTGAGGTTTAACGAACCCAAATCTGAGTATTTTGGGTTCATTGAACTTTGATCTCCAATGTTTCAACTTTTTTTTTTGTTCTTGTATGAAGATCTAGATTGGATCTCCATTATCCATCCATCTGGATGGACTGGATCTCCACCAAGAACAGCTTCAATTTTTTTTTTTGATGAAAAGCAAAAAAATAATTTTTTTTTTCATTTTAAAAAAAATATTCTAATATAATGTTTACCGTTCATAAATCTTGAGGGATGTTGGAGATCCAACTAAATTTTTAAAATTTTTTAAAATTTTTTAATTTAATTTATTTTAAATTTTAACTAGGGGTAGATATGTCATTTCACTAAAAAAAATTAATGTTGACTGATTGATAGGTTTAAAGACAAAAATACCCTTGGTACCGTTAAGTTTGACTAACGGTTGACTCACAGAAGGACTAAATTGATACATTTTCAGAAAGTTAGGATCAAAGAATACTAATAAACGAAATTGTTTTAAAAAATTGTTGATGCCCCAAAAGTTAGGGACCAAGTTGATAATTACCTGTAAAAAAAAATGCAATTGATTAAAAATTCATTTCAACCTCTCCACAAATAATTGGGTTACGGGTTTGTCGGGATCTAATGAGATCAATCACTACATGCATAGCCTGGAAAATAACTCTTACACTACAGAACATAGGTCTTTCCACACACACACACACACACACACACACACACACATATATATATATATATATATATATATATATATATATATTACTTATTAACAAGTAAAATTTGAATCCTTATCATAAAGGTGAAAAGAAAACTACGTGGGTTAACTCAACTGATCAGGCTTTATATTTTCTTAAAGATTACCAGTTCGAAACCCCACTTGGATAGGTCGTAAGAAATATTTTTGTGAATTCTCTAACCTTGGCGTGGATTGTGAAGCAGAGTAATAATCTGCAGCTGGAGAACACATCTCAAGCTTCAACCTCTATTACTAATGTTAACAGATCCGTGCAACACACTACTCTTCTTGCTATGGTTAAAGCTCCATCCAAGTTCTAAGATGCTTAACAGTCTAATAAGACTTTAGATTGGAGATAATGTGAGTTGTTGATCTTGGACTATCTATGTAGATAATCTAAGGGCTCACCTTAATTCAAGGAGAGGTAGTTGAGTTTGTTATGATTCAGTTATTAGTTTGTTTATTGTAATACTTAGCTTTGTTCTGATTGTAACAGTGATAGTATTACATATATAAACCCTTTGTACTGTTCACAACTTTATAAAATGAAATATTAAGTTATTGACTCTCAAATTCTTCTCTCAACAAAAGTCTCTCTCTCTCTCTCTCTCTCTCTCTCTCTCTCTCTCTCGAATATTTTTCACAAACACGTTTGTGTTTGTCCCAGAGCAACAAAGGTTATTTCATCATATGGTATCAGAGCACTTACCGATCCTTGCTTGATGTCAATGGTAGCTGAATCCAGTTCTATTGTTCAGAGATCCGAACCACCGATGGCAGCACTTCCTCTCTCATCTCCACTGATTGCGAAGTCGATGAACTTTAATCTTTCAATCAAATTGAGTAGCGACAATTACATATACTTGAAGGCATTGGTGATGCCGAATATTAGGGCTATTGAGCTCGAGGATTTCATTATTGGAAATCGGCCATGTCCTAGTAAGTTTATTGAAACCCTAGCTTCTAATGGTGTTGACAAAGAATTGACTCTCAATCCCAAGTTCTCTGTGTGGAAGAAGTATGATCAATTTCTTCTTGGCTGGTTGTTGTCCACTATTAGTGAAGGATTGATATGGTTTGTCACTGAGTGCCTGACTTCGTTAAAGGACTGGAAGACATTGGAGAGTATGTTCTTCCAACAGTTTATGGCAAAGGTCCTTCAGCTAAAACAACAACTTCAAAGTCTGAATAAGGACGCTAGTTCTATCAATGATTACATCCTCAAAGTCAAAGGAATCGGTGATGGCTTACGCTCTGCTGGACAAGCTATATTTGATCGTGATCTCCTTCTCAATGTCTTGAACGGTCTAGGTCACGAGTATAACCCCGTGGTGGTGTTGGGTTCTCAGCAACATAGAGTCACTTTGCATGAAGGTCAATATATGTTGATGATTCATGAACAACGTATTAAGCATCTGAATTCAGTGGCTTCAATTGATGTTCCACAATCAACAAACTTTGTGAATAATAATGGTGGTCGAGGCTTTCAGAACAACAACAGGGGAAATCCTCAAAATAATGGTAGACGAGGATCAAACAATCAAGGAAGAATGGGCAAAGGAAGGTGGAACAACAGTAGCACAAATTGGACTACATGTCAGATTTGTAACAGGGTTGGGCACACTACCACTCAATGCTACAACCGTTATGATAGAGCTGCACCTTCATCGGCTCAGCCTACTTTTACTCCTCAAGGAGCCCTACAAGCGCAGACTCAATCTGGTCCTTATTTCCCTAATTATGGTCACAGCTATGGCCATCCAAATGTGCCTAACAATCTCAACAACCAGCAGTTTTAGCAAGGCAATTATCAGCCCCACTCTCATCAGGTACATTACAATCAAACCTTAGCTTATATTGCATCTCCTGAAGTTGTTGCAGATCAATCTTAGTATGCTGATAGTGGTGCATCCAGCCATGTTACTTCTGATCTAGGTAATTTTCTCACTTATTCTATTTATTCTGGTATTGAAAAATTAGCCGTAGGTAGTGGAGCTCAATTGAAGATTTTGCATATAGGAAATATTGTTATTCACTCACACTTTCAGCCCTCTACATTGTTAAAGTTGAATAACATGCTACATATTCCACACATCGCTAAAAATCTGTTGAGTTTATCTAGGTTTGTTAATGATAACAATGTGATTGCTGAATTTGTTGGTCATTCTTGTGTGATAAAGGACAAGGTTTCCAAGAGAATATTGCCCAAAGGAACTCTTAAGGACGGTCTATATCAGCTGCACCTGGGTGGGGGTCTTTCTAATTCAATTACTTCGAATTTTATTTCTACAAATAAGCATAATGCTGCAATTGTTTCTTATTCTCAGTTTTCTGCTTATAAGCATATTGTTTCTGGTTTAGCTTCTCCTTGGTATGATTATCAAATCTTATCTTGTAATGTTGTAAATAATAAACATACACATTCTGCTCTTAATTGTCAAGTAGCATCTCTTTGGCATTCCAAGCTTGGTCATCCAAGCAATCTAATTTTGCAGCAAATTCTCAAACAAATGCATATTCCTAGTTCAATAAATGCACTCAGTTCGTGTGAATCTTGTAGGTATGGGAAAATGCACCAACTTCCTTTCTCTCGGTCTTCTATCAAAACTAAGAGTCCTCTTGAGCTAGTATATACTGATATTTGGGGTCCATCCCCTATATCTTCCTTAGATGGTGACAAATATTATATTGTGTTCGTTGATTGTCACACACGATTTTCTTGGTTTTATCCTCTTACCCTTAAGTCTGAAGCTTTTACGACCTTCCTTACATTTCAAAAACAAGTTGAGTTACAATTCAATACCAAAATTAGGATGTTGCAAACTGACATGGGTCTAGAGTTTAAAGCTTTTGGCTTTTATCTTAAATCTGTGGGCATTATAAGTTTAAAGCTTTTGGCTTTCATAGGTTTTCTTGTGCTTATCCTCACCAACAAAATGGTGTGGTTGAGCGTAAGCACCGTTACATTGTTGAGACCGGTTTAACCTTATTAGCTCATGCTTTTATGCCTTTGCATTTTTGGGTTGATGCCTTTTTGACTGCCGCTCTTTTAATTAACAATCTTCCTACGTCTGTTTTGAGTGGTAAGTCTCCCTTTGAATGCTTGTTTCATAGAGTTCCTAATTACTCATATTTCAAAACTTTTGGCTGTGCATGCTTTCCGTACTTACGGCCTTATACTAAACAGAAATTTGGCTTTTACACGTCTAAATGTATTTTTATTGGCTATAGTCTACATCATAGAGGTTATAGTTGTTTGGATGCTAATAGAAAAGATTTTGTGTCTCGTAATGTGCTTTTTAATGAGCGAGATTTTCCCTATCTCACTCTTTTTCCCTCTTGCACACCTGCTGCCATAGTTCTTCAATTTCCTTCCAGTCCAATTGTGCCTCTTCCTGTCCATCAATTACATAATTCTTCTACTGCTGCAGCTGGTTCTGTTTCTGCACATATGTTGTCTCCGTCTAGCTCTCCTTGTGTTCAAGTTATTCCCTCAAACACAGTCCCAGCTGATCTTACTGTCCATTCAGCACCTGTCACTGTTCAAAATTCTATTCCTTCTGCACCAGTTTCGATCTCAAACACTGTCCCAGTTGCTCATATTGTTTCTCTTCATTCCATGGTCGCTCGGTCCAAAACTGGATCCTTCAAGCCTCGTGCTTTTTTTGCTCTGTGTAAGTCTTCTGCCTCATTTTCTGTGTCTCTTGAACCTCACTCAGTTAAGGCTGCTTTGGCTGATCCAAATTGGAAACAAGCTATGCTTGATGAGTATAAGGCTCTCTTACGAAATCAGACCTGGTCCCTTATTCCTGCTCCTCCTAATTGTAATATTGTAGGTTATAAATGGGTATTTAGGCTGAAATACAATGTTGATGGTTCCTTATCTAAGTACAAGGCTAGATTAGTCGCTAAGGGTTTCCATCAAACTCCTGGGGTGGATTTTTCCGATACCTTTAGCCCGGTTGTTAAACCATCTACTATTCAGGTTGTTTTTACCTTGGTCGCAATTTATGAGTGGGAGATTCAACAAGTTGATATAAATAATGCCTTTTTGAATGGTAATTTGCATGAGTTAGTTTACATAGAGCAACCTAATGGGTTCATTGATGCGTCTTGTCCCACGCATATGTGTAAATTACATAAAACCTTGTACGGCTTAAAACAAGCTCCGAGAGCTTGGTTTCATAAATTGAGGGGTGCCTTACTTGCTTTGAATTTCACTAACTCTACTTCGGATGTATCTCTCTTTATTAAGAAGGTTGGTTCAACGGTTATCTACGTTATAGTGTATGTGGATGACATCCTAATTACAGGGAGTAATTCATCTCTTGGTCCTCACACCATCAAACGTTGGGTCAAGTTCTCTCTCAAAACGTTGGGTCAAGTATCCTATTTTCTTGGTTTCGAAGCCTTTAGGAACTCTCGTGGAATTTATCTCACTCAAACCAAGTATGTTCATGATTTGCTCTTGAAGACCAACATGCTTAATTCGAAGCCTTGCTCCATTCCAATTTGCTCTAGTGTTAAGCTATCCGCTGCTTCGGGGGCTATTTTTAGTGAGCCTTTACTATATAGGAGTGTAATTGGTGCTTTGCAATACTTAACCTACCCAAGACCGGACATAAGCTCTGCTGTAAATAAAATTAGCATGTATGCGGATCCTACGCTATTTGAAGGGTTCCTCTGATTTGGGGCTACTGTTTCAGTCAGCAAGTTCTCTTGGTCTTGAACTCTATACGGATGCAGATTGGGCTTCATGTGTTGATGATCGGAGGTCAACTAGTAGGTGTTGTGTATTTCTTGGTCCAAATTTAATTACTTGGTACTCCAGTGAGCAACGCGACCAGGTGGCGCGACCACAGGTTGCGAGGAGCGGTCGCGATGACCAAAATTTTATAAAAAAAATAAGATGCAGTGAGAAGCTTCACGAAGAAGCAAGAGAGAAAAATAAGAAGAAGAAGAGAAGAAGAAGAAGAGAAAGAAAGAAGAAGAAGAAGAGGAAGAAGAGAAGAAGAAGAAGAGAAGAGGAAGAAGAAGAAAGGAAAGAGAAAAAGGAGAAAGAGAAGGAAAAGAGGAGAGAGAAAGAGAAAAAGAGAGAGGAAAAAGAAAAATCCAGAAAAGAAACTGTCAGGAAAAAAAAAGGGTATCCAGATTGGTGTACACTGATTTTGAAATCTTTGTGATTATCATTATATGCTTTGATTTGAATTTCTATATTTTGACTAAATGAGTTTAAAAACATATTTACTGATTTTGAGAACCTATTATGGAATATTTACTGGTTTCAGCGACATCGTATGTTTTCGAATATGTTTTATGAATATTGTTCTACGAATATTGTTTGGTATTATATTTGTTGATATATGTTAATTTTGATTTAATTTATAATTGTTGATTCTCGAAAAAAATGAACTGATTTGATATAAAAAGTAATACCTGATTAATGGCCCTGATATATGTATAGGGAAAATATGGATATAGGAGATTGACATGTCAATTTGGTGCATTTAGTAGTACTGCAACGAAATACCTGATGATTATGATGATATACAGATACCATTTCATTTTGAAATGGGAAACCGACTGTGATTCTACGGATACCATTTTATTTTGAAATAGGAAACCGACTGTGACTATAGGGATACCATTTCATTTTGAGATGGGAAACCCGACTGTAAAACCCGTAATCCAGTCCTGTAAACCCTGTAATATGTATCAGAGGCCCAATTAAGAACTGAAAACTATGAATTTGAATGTTGAAATAAGAAAATGTTATTGAGATTTAAACCCAGAAACTTTTGAAATATTTTACTTTATATAGTTTCAGTATTCGAAATATAATGTTTGTTTTATATGTATTTCCAAATTTCTGAATTTTAGATCTATTATTTTATATTCTATTGTAATTATTTTAGTGTACACCCACTAAGCATTATTGCTTAGCGCGTTAATTTCATCACGTGTAGGTAACAGAGATACCGAGGGAGGAAAAGACTGAAGAGGTGATAGCTGTAGACGGAGGAACAAAGTCACCATACTTTTGGATAGTTATATAGTTTTGTATAATATATTCAGTTACGCATGCATATACAGAAATTTGTAAATGTGTTATATATATATATATATTTTGGTAAATAATTGTTTTATAGTTTATGTTTTCTTTTTCAAAAGTTTGTAAATATTAATTATGAACTGTTTTATTTGAAAATGTTTGGGAAGTCGCACTATAAGGCAGAGTGCGCACATGTTTGAGAATTTGATTTTGAAGTGTTGAAAATATGTTGTTTGAGTTTTTGATGCAAACAGAATTTTTGGAAAGTCAGAATAACAGAGGAAACTCTGGCAAAATTTTTCAAAAACAGTTTTGGATGGGCTCACTTTACAAGAAATTTTTATATAATTTATTTGGTTTGCAATGGCTTTCCGATTATAAAGAGAGTTAAGAAGAATTTTGAAAACCCGATAGCACTCCCTGGGTCGGTTCAGACATACATAAAACTAAATATCCATTACATATATTTACAAAAAAAATATATATATATTTATATCCATGCATGCCGATATAATACATATAAAACATCAAATACGTAGTGACTCTTAACACTACACTATCCCTGCAGATTTTACTCTTTCTGATCCTTGTCCCCTTCAACAATTCTTTTACCTGTGTGTGAGAAACTCAACACGCTAAACATTACGCTTAGTGGGTGAACCCAAAAGTCAAATGTGCAAATAGTACAATAAAATTTCAAATTTGCAAAATAACATTTAATATCAACATATAGGGCCCATGTAAATCGAATATATCAAATAACATTTCGAATATACAAATCCATCGGAAAACTGAAACAAATATCATATCGAAGCAAATATCAATAAATCCATCGGAAATCAGAATAAATATCTTATGAAAACATAATAATACCAAATCAAATCATTTCTCATCTCAAATCATATACAGATCATATCACATTTCTAATTCCATTTCGGGCTCCTGATATACTAAACATATTTTTCGGACTGGATTACGGGCTATACAGAATAGAATTGGATACCAACGGAGGACCCGCTGCATATCCCATATACATATCAGAATCGGCGTAGTACTACTCAGAAAACCCAATTGACATGTCAATCTCCTATATCCATATCTATGTTTACATATATCAGAGTCAAATCACTTTTCGAAAATCATATAATTCATTCCGAACAGAATCGTCAATTTAAATTCTGAAATCATATCCAAATCAGTATACACATTTCCGGAATTCAAATCGCATCAATATACATATATAAGCAAGTTACAAAATCGTTTCCGAAAATATTTCTGAATCCAGAAATCACTTCAAATCACATTTAAAATCACATACAATTATATATCGTAAATTCATAGTAAATCAAAATGCCCCGAATCACTTTTCGAAACATATCGCAAAACAATATATATAAAATCGCTTTTAATAATATTCTCCGTAATATTACTATAATCAAAACATATCGAAAATCAATTCATAATATTTTTCGTAAACAATATTACGGATCCAGAATATATTCCAAATATACGTAATCCAAAATATCCCAAAATCAATTTCAAACAATATATCATAATCAATATAGCTCAAATAAACTAAAAACAATATAATATAACGATTCCGAAATATTCTGAAAAATCTGAAAAATACGAAAACGGTATCACCAAACCTGAAATGCTATTCTTTGCATAAACCTCTTCTTGACCAACTTCACCTTCCTTCTTCTTCTAGCTCTTTCTCTCACTAGAATCTCTCTCTCTCTCACTCTCTATCTCACGGTTTCTCTCTCGCTCTCACACTCAAAACTTTTCAGTTCACCATTTGACTAAGTCCTCTCTAATTCTCTCTATTATGCTTATGTGTTGCATCACGCTTGTCAAGTTTCAAATTGCTTTTTAGGTGTCAACTTGCCCTCTTTTTTTTTTTTTTTTTTAAATTTCCTTGCTTGACTTATTCATGCTTGTCTCCTCTTTATTTATTTATTTATTTATTTTCTTTGGTTTGGTGTGGCCAACCCTATCATCACTTGTCACTATCTAATTTTTTTTTTTTTACTAATTGCAATATACCCCTTTGACTAATTGTAATATACCCCCTTACTAGTCTAAATCATAAAGTGACCACCAATAAAAATTTAATCACATGATTTTAATCAAAAATCTTTTGAATATCAAACTAATCCACCAATTTAAATCACATATTTAACTGTTGCATGTTTAATAATAATTAATAATAATACTTTTCATAATTATGAAAAATTAGGGGCGTTACAATTCTTCCTCTCTTAAGAAATTTCGTCCGCAAAATTTACCTCATTCAAATAGTTGTGGATATTGTTGTCGCATCACTTTTTCGCTCTTCTATGTAGCTTCTTCCACATTATGGTTCCTCTAGAGTATCTTCACTCGCGGTATTTTCTTATTCCGGAGTTCTTTTATCTCTCTATCCAGAATCTCCACTGGTTCTTCCTCATATGTCAGATCAGGTTGGATTTCAATGACTTCAGTCTGAACTCTGTGCGACGGGTCAGATCTGTATCGTCTCAACATGGATACATGAAATACAACATGGATCTTTTCCAATTCCAAAGGTAAAGCCAGTTGATAAGCTACTGGTCCCACACGTTCAATGATCTCGTATGGACCAATAAATCTCGAACTCAACTTCCCTTTCTTTCCGAATCTCAGTATCTTCTTCCATGGCGATACTTTCAAAAATACCCTGTCTCCGACTACATACTCAATGTCTTTTCGTTTCAAATCCGCATACGATTTCTGACGATCGGAAGCAGCTTTCAATCTGTCTTTTATAATCTTAACTTTCTTTTCCGTCTGTCTAATCACATCAGGTCCAACCAACTTGTCTTCACCCAACTCTGTCCAGTATAAGGGTGTCCTGCATTTCCTGCCATACAATGCCTCGTATGGTACCATAGCTATACTCGTTTGAAAACTGTTGTTGTATGCAAATTCAATCAATAGAAAATGATCAACCCAACTCCCTTCAAAATTGATTATAAAGCTCCTAAGCATATCTTCAAGCACCTAAATGACTCGCTCTGATTATCCATCTATCTGTGGATGGAAAGCTGTACTGAAGTTCAATTGTGTGCCCAAAGCTTCCTGAAATTTCTTTCAGAATCTGGATGTAAACCTCGAATCTTTGTCAGAAATTATCGAAGCTGGTACACCATGTAGTCGAACGATCTCTCTGATATACAACTCTGCTAACCTGTCCAGAGAATAATCCGTTCTGACAGGAAGGAAGCGTGCTGATTTTGTCAGTCGATCTACAATTACCCAAATCGAATCCTATTTACTTCGTGTGAGGGGTAATCCGGTAATGAAATCCATAGTAATACGGTCCCATTTCCATTCAGGTATGGATATTGGTTGTAACAAACCTGATGGAACCTGGTGTGTTATACATTTGTTTTCAAATTCAACCACATCTCTCTTCATGCCTGACCACCAATACTAAGTTTTCAAATCTCGATACATTTTTGTACTACCAGGATGCATCGAATATGAACTACTGTGTGCTTCTATCAAAATGGTTTTTCTTAACTCATCATCATTCGGAACACAGATTCTGTCCCTGAAATGCAGAGTACTATCATCCCTGATTACAAAATCGGTCTGCTTCCCCTCTTAGACTTGTCCACAAATGGCTAGAAGCTTCATATCCTGTTACTGCTTTTCTTGTATCTGCTGAATCAAATTTGGTTTGAGTTTCAACTCAGCCAAGACAGCATCATCTGATGTCAGATCAATCGAGCATTCATAGCTCTCAATGCACATAGAGACTTCCTGCTCAGAGCATCAACAACAACATTTGCCTTTCCTGGATGGTACTCAATCACACAGTCATAATCTTTGATTAACTTCATCCATCTTCTCTACTTCAAATTAAGTTGTTTCTAGGTAGGCAAATACTTAAGACTCTTGTGATCAGTGTAAATATAGCATTTCTCTCCATACAGATAATGCCGCCATATTTTCAGAGCAAACACTATGGCTGTAAGTTCCAGATGATGCGTCGGATAATTCTGTTCATGCGTTTTCAGCTGTTTGGAAGCATATGCAACTACCTTCCCATCTTGTATCAATACACATCCTAGGCCATTGTATGAAGCATCGCTGCAAACCACAAAGTCTTTTTCTGATACTGGCTATGCAAGAATTGGTGCTTCAACCAACATCGCTTTCAATTTCTCAAAAGCCGCCTGGCATTTCTCATTCCATTCGAACCTGACATTCTTGTGCAGCATTTTAGTCAGAGGCGTAGCTATGGATGAAAACCTCTTTACAAACCGTTTGTAGTATTCGGCCAAACCCAGAAAACTTCGGATCTCAGAAACATTTCTAGGAGGCTTCCACTCCATAAATGCTTCAATTTTCTTGGGATCTGCTTTAATACCATCTGCAGAAATTACATGTCCCAGAAAAGCAATTTCATTCAGCCAGAATTCACGTTGGCTGAGCTTGGCATACAACTTATTTTCTCTCAGAATCTGTAACACTATTCGGAGATGCCGATCATGTTCTGCTGTTGTCTGAGAGTATATCAGAATATCATCTATAAATACTACAACACACAGATCTAGATACGGACGAAAGATACGGTTCATCAAATCCATAAAGGCTGCTGGTGCATTAGTCAACCCAAATGACATCACCACAAATTCATAGTGTCCGTAAAGTGTCCGGAAAGCTATTTTCTGAATATCAGAATCTTTCACCCTCAACTGGTGATATTCTGATCTGAGATCAATCTTCGAGAAGATAGTGGCTCCTCTCAACTGATCAAACAAGTCATCGATCCTAGGCAATGGATATTTATTCTTGATTGTGAGCTTATTTAGTTGCCTGTAATCGGTACACAATCTCATCGACCTATCTTTCTTCTTCACAAATAGTACCGGTGCTCCCCATGAGGAAACACTAGGTCGAATGAATACCTTACCTAACAACTCTTGCAACTGCAACTTCAGCTCTTTTAATTCTGCAGGTGCTATTCTATACAGAGCAATTGATACTAGTGCAGTTCCCGGTATCACATCAAGTACAAATTCCACCTCTTTCACCAGTGGTAGATCAAGAAGTTCTTTTGGAAATACATCTGAAAAATCACATACGGTAGGTATATTCTGTAGACTGAAATCAACCTTCCGTGAATCGACCACATGTGCTAAATAGGCTTCACACCCCTTTCTGATCAATTTTAGAGCAGTAATGGTCGAAATAACATTAGAGAGATAAACTCTTCTATCGCCCACCATTAATACCTCTGCACCATTTGCTGTCCTAAGCGTCACTCGCTTTAGACTACAGTCAATTATAACCTGGTGTCTGGATAACCAATCCATGACCAAAATTACATCGAAGTCATGGAATGGCAACTCCATCAAATTACTTAGAAATTCATACTCTTGTATTCTGATAGGACAATCTCTAGAAACCTTATTCACGATCACACTGTGACCTAAGGGACTACTCACTATCACATCAAACTCAGTAGACTCAGTTTTCAGATTTCTATCTCTAATCATGGCATCACATATATATGAATGTGTAGATCCTGGGTCTATCAATGCAATTACAATAAGGTCAAAAATAGAAACCATACCACTAATCACATTTGGTGCATCCATGTCCTTTTGAGCCCTCATAACATAGGCTCGAGCTGGGGCCAGACTCTCCTGTCTCCCAGAAGACTCTGCTACCTCTCCAGGCCTACTAATCTCAGTCTCCGTCTAACTAGGTCTTCTCCATCTGGAAACAGTGGGAGCTGGTCTCACCGATGGCATATCAGAAGTAGCCTGACTCCTTGGACAATCTCTCAGAAAATGATCATGGGACCCACATCTGAAGCAGGCTCTGGTCAATTTCCGACATTCACCCGAATGACTCTTCCTACAGTAGTCACAAGGTGCTAAGGCTGGTCCCTTAGCTGTACTACCAGGAGCACTAGCCACAGATGCTGTGGACTGACCTGGTCTGGCTGATGCTGGAGGTCTCTAGGATTGCCTCGGACCACTATTCTGAGGTCCCCTATACCTTTTACTGGGCGGCTGAGACGAACTGGACTGTCCCTAACCTCTTCGCTGCTGACTCCAGCTCTTCCTAGCCTGTTCATCTGTTTGTACCCTTTCAACACTAAGGGCTGCAGATACAAGAATAGTAAAATCAACTATCTCCAATGCAGCAACCTGAAGACGGATATAATTATTCAGACCGTCCTCAAATCTCCTGCACCTGCTCTCCTCTGTCAACTGTTGGGATTTATGCCCTAAAGCTTGTAATTGTAAATGGTTAAAGAAAATAATAAGAATTATTCAGATTATCATTCAAGTTCATAAAATATTTTATATTCAGTAATACATTCGTATTGTACAAGAGCATCCTAGATTGCAAGATGTAATCTCAAAATGAGTATATGATGGTCATATATAGAGAGGATTCATTTTGAGACGTGCAATCTAAAGAGTCCGTAGAGAGCGAATAAAGCTGGGTACTTTGTTTGTGATTGATCTACTGTTGCGGTCCATTCTGTAAAGTACGGTGGTCTTATCCTAGACCGCTTATGTAGTTGACATGATAATGGAGGCACCTTATATAATAAGAGCATATAGGACTGGGCCACGATTTATATGAATCTCTCACCAAGATCCGTTGGTAGATGAGATTCATATATAATCGATAAACGATGGCTATTTATAGATGATCTTAATCCTGAGTGTCTTATCGACTCCTTCAGGTTAGATCGTGGATTTTGATTTACCATGAGTGAGGTTGATGAGAATCTCGATCAATACCTCCGTATCTTGGAGCTGCGATTTGGTTTGTGGCTGGGAATGTTTGTACATAATAGTGGAATCCACTCCTTCTTGATTGAAGTAGATGAGTAGTAACTTTAAGGGTTGATTCGGGGCTTGAACGATTATGAGCGCTCTCCTTCTTCCGTGAGGAAGACAGGATTTAATTGTTCATTAGAGAATCAATAGTACTTAAAGGAAAAGATATTTCTAGAGGGGTATAACGGACTTTATGACCCAGCTCTAGTTATGAACTATTTGTGGAGGATCACACTATATGCAATTAGCTATATCAATGGACACTGAGACTTCAGATTGTATAAACACGTCTACAGTTTTGAGAGTGCAGCCTCGGATTTTTAGTGGAATAATGATGCGTGATTTTATGCAACTCGCAAGTGTACGAGATCAACACAAGTAATAAAGAATGAGTAGAGTATCGTTCCCACGAGGACAATGAATATCAATTACCAAAATTAACTCAACCTAATTCTATTTGGAATAACAATATTTTAGAAATTGCAAATTAACTAAAAACAATTTAAAACTATGATTTGAATTCAAGGGAATTGAAGCGTTAGGATATCCGATTTCACTTGGTTATTATTATCAAACACTCATGAGTTACTATCTAGATTTTATTACCGATGGTTGAATGCATGCTTAAACTAAATTAACCAATAATCTCTCTCGAGTATTACCAGAATTATTCCATCGCACACCAATACCCTATCTCTCGATGACTACTGAGTGCGTGAGAACACATTAAGAATAAATAAGCACAAAACGAGCAACACAAACCAATTACTATATCTCTATGCAATTTAGTATGTGATAGATATTAATACGAGCATGTGGCGGACGTCTCCTCTCGGTTCATAACCCAACCACTTATGATGATTCTAAGTGATGATCAGGCACAATAGAAAGCAATAAACACAATAATATCTATTCAACGCATCAATAACAAATCTAAATAGAAAACCTCAATTGTATTCAATAATTAATAAACCAAGATCCATCATCAATCCTAACTATGAAAAATTAGTTCATGCTTGAGCAAAAGAATAAAGCAATAATATTCTTAAATCCTAGCATGACTAATTACAACGGAAAAGTAAATGAGAAGAAATCTTAGAAAACTTCGTTGATTTCCAATCGATTGTCTCCCGAGGTGATGCGAAACTAATGACGAATGAGAGTTTGAGAAGGAAAAGATGTCCTGAATTCGCGCATCAAAAAGTGCTACATGGAGGCGCTACCTGAGGTAGCGCTTCTTGGTAGCGCTTTTTGATGAAAAAGACTACGAGTAGAAAAGCGCTACCTAGGGGCGCTATCTGGGGTAGCGCTTCTAGGTAGCGCCACCTGATGGAAAAATAAAGAGAAGAAAGGTGCTAGTTGAGGGTGCTACTTGAGGTAGCACCTCCTGATTGAAAAAAAATTCTTCAACTTGATTTTACGGTATATTGATCCGAAATCATCCAAAACATCATCGATCATCGAATATCACCTGCACCTAAATAAACACATCAAAACGTTCAATTCCCCTCAAGAATCGAGCAAAAATGATAAATAATGGGGTCGCAAAATCATGCAAAATATGACATTATCAAATAACTTTGAGGTTAATAATCGTAAAATATTAATTAAAGAGTTTTAATTAATATTATTAAGTATTATTGGAGCTCAAAACTGTGGGTCCATTAGGTCCCCTTGCTAGCCCTTATGGTTATTGGTAACGAGGGTCACGGTAGATTAATTTGAGGGTCTAATTAATAGTGTTACTAAAGTAATGCGATTTAAATAAAAGAGAATAATTAAATAATGTGATTATTTAATTAATTGAATATTTAATAAAATAATAAAAATTATTAATTATTAATTCTATTTATTAAATATGAGGTCATGTGATTAAATAATGACTAGGACAAAAGAATTAAAATAATTAGATTATTTTAATAGTCCAAAAAGGTCACAGGTTCAAGTCTTTAGGGAGACTAAAAATAAATAGGATTTAGAATCTTATTTTGACTTGGTCAAACTAAAACCCTAAAGGACTACTATATAAATGTTATATAGTTGGGAAAAAAACCTAACCTAGCACATAAGTGAAAAAGAAAGAGAGTTCGGCCACCAAAGAGAGAAAAGAAAAAAAAGTTTTTTCTGACTCTCCCCTCTTTTGCAGGATTCGGCTGACGTTCTTTTCACGTGACCTCCATCTCTTGCCGTGACGTGCCCACACACATGTTGTCAGACCGCGGGTCATAGCTCGGAAGATCTGGTGGTAGATCGAAGAATCAGAAAAAGAAACATGTTATACGATAATCAAAATATTTTCTAAAACTCCCTTCAATTGGTATCAGAGACAGGTTCTAAGTTCATGTATATACGCAAAAGAAAAAGAAAAAACTTCATCTTTCTTGTTTTTTATTTTATTTTTCTTATTGATTCTTGATCTATTGATATATTATTGTGTAGGCACAAATCTAGAATGTTGTTTTATTGTTATATGATTTGACTGTATGATTATAAAAGCGTAATTGATCATTAATTATATGGTGTCATGGGTTCTAGGTTTCTTTTTTCGTTTTTTGTTTGTTAAAGCTGAATCTGTTATTGGCTATTTCGTACATGTTGTAATTAAATGTTGCGAAACCATAGCAAACGGTGTCCGATTAAGGCCATTAAAAAACCGGTGGTAAGAAGAGATCCAGACGAAGACAACCGAGCCAATGGAATCGAAAACTCATCCTGGACACACCCTCACCTTCCGCCACAAGCTGGCTGTGCGGCAGACTCAAAACAGGACAGTGTACTTGTGCGCAAGGGACTGTCATGGCAGGTTTTGGGGCTGTTCTTGTGAATTTTTTGGGGGCGATTTTGCTGTGTATTTTCTGAAAAATATTGGTGAATATTAACCTAGAAAAGTGGTAGAAAATCGGAGCGAAAAATCATGGGTGAAACGACCTACGAACGCACGCGAAAGAGAGGCTCGCGAGAAGGCTACGCGCACCTTGCGTGTGGCGGCTACGCTGCTTGCAGCCGCACTTTTCCATGCGTTAAGGTTTCATCTTAACCTAGGGTGCATGTTAAGGTAACACGTGGACCTCTAGAAAAGATATTGACTTTTGACAAAAATCAAGTTTGACTTGATTAGGAAAACGAAGACAAGAATAATTCAACTTGAAGAAGAACTCTCGAAGAGCAAGGAATGCCTTGGGAATACAATTGTAATTAGAGTTGTTTAAGTTAGATAACCCATGCCACTCGGTCAATTACGTATGCTTTATTTATTTTCATGTAATGATTATATGGATGTTAATGCATTATCATACATCTAGATTAGGTGTGCCTACATATGCATAATAATATGTCATGCATAATTGTCATATTATATTGTTTTATTTTAATGTGATTAAAATAGGAAACAATTTCATAAATGATAATTGAATAATGAATTTAGTTTTTAGGTGTAAAAACTTGATAATATCCATTAATTAACTAATCAACAAATTAAAGAGTTTAATTAAAAAGATTATTTAGGTTCTTATCATTAATTAAGATTAATTACTTAATTAAAAAGAACCAAATAATGAGATTAGTTTTTAGGAGTAAAAACTTGGTAAATCTCATTAATAACTAATCTATATTAAAGTGTTTAATTAAAGTGATTAGTTAGATTCTTTGTATTAATTAAGATTAATTAGATTAATTACTTGATTAAAAAGAATTAAATAATGAGATTAGTTTTTAGGTGTAAAAACTTGGTAAGTCTCATTAATAACTAATCTATATATTAAAGTGTTTAATTAGATTAGTTAGATCCATTTAATGTTAGATTTAATTTGATTAAACATTAATGACATAATTGGACTAAATAATGTGATTTAGTTTTAATAGTTAAAACTTGGTAATTTCACATTTAATTTCTAGTTTATTTAAATAGTTTATGTAAATTAGAAATTGAATAATAAATTATATTTTAAGAGTTAAAATTGAATAATTTATTATAACTAGTAAACTTATATTTTATATTAGCCGTAGAATCTAAGTAAAGACTAGAAACTTAGAGTTTTAGAAACTCTTAGTTTAAAGAAAATCCTAAATTTCAAATAGTGAGTGGGAGAGGGATATATGACATTATATCCCGCAGTCTCCATTGTTAGTTCAACACCGTGAGGCTTGAGTGGCGCCTCGTGACGGCTTTACTTTCGTCCTCCCTATGGAGGGTGTCCACAAGAGTCAATACCAAGGTTGACTTCCTAACGGATAGGTTTTTGGAATGAATTTTGGGACTGACCTAGCCTACCTAGGCACTCTCAAGTTAAGTTCATGAATTCTGAAACGATGGGTCACACTCATAAAGGACTTAATTAAGTTGTTAATTTATTGTCCTGACTAAATCAAAAGCGATGGTTGGATAATATAAGAATAAAGAGTTATTCTGGTGTATTATCCGATTGAGAATGTCTCGATCTAACATGCAGGAATTTGACCAGCCTAGCTAGGCACTTACTTATGGTATGTTGGATTATCGCGGTATAGTAACTAATTTTAAGAATTTTTTAGTTCATTAAAATATGCTCATGTATAATATTTAATTTTATGCCGAACTATAGCATTTGATATAAATGTATGAAATGAATGATATTAATTTAGATTTATGTCTTTAAATATCAGCGTTATCTTCTGCATTATTATTTCCTCACAAATGAAACATTAACCGGGATAACTTTTTTAATTGGAACTAACACGAACGCAATCATAGTATGCAAAGACCTTAAATTTGTGATAATGGAGGAATGTCCTCCAGAGCCTGTAACCAACATATGACGAATTATCAAGGGTAAGACCAGCAAAGCAAATGTTGCTAAGCCATCTTCTTCTGGTTTCAAGAAGACAAAGAGGTCTACTGGTAAAGTAAAGGCTAAACCAAAAATAAAGAGCACCACGATTGACTAACGAAAAGGAAAAATGTTTCCATTGCAAAGAGATTAGTCATTGGAAGAGGAATTGTCTACAGTACCTTGAGCAGCTCTCCAATAAGAAGAAAGTGAAAAGTAAATCAGATTTACTTATCATTAAATTTTGTTTAGTGGAAGATGATTCTTCACCTTGAATAGTAGATTCAGGGGCACTAACTATTTTTGTTCTTCTTTACATTGAAATGATTATTGGCAAAAGCTGTAGGAGGGGTCCTTCACTATGCACGTTGGAACAGGGGATGTCGTTCCAGCACGAGCAGTGGGAGTAGTTAGACTACAAATAATTATTCTTTTTTTTTATTGAACAATGTATGTTTCATTCCTGGATTTACAAGGAATTTGATTTTTGTATCCATATTACATGAAAAAATTTCATAAAGTTTTTTTAAATGATAAATCAGTTATCATTTTAAGAAATGGAATCAATGATTGTTCTGAAATAAATGAAAATGACTTGTATGTTTTAAGACCGTTGATGCATACAACACTGCTTAATACTGAATTGTTTAAAGTTGAAAAACCTAAAACAAAGCGACAAAAGATTTCTCCAATTTATGACACGTATTTGTGGCATCTAAGACTTGGACATATAAACCTTGATAGGATAAACAGACTAGTAAAAAACGGATCTTTCAGTCAGTTAGAGATCGGTACCTTACCTGTCTGTGAATCTTGTCTGGAGGGTAAGATGACCAAGAGACCTTTTATAAGAAAAGGGATTAGAGCCACACAACCACTTGAGCTTATACATTCAGACGTCTGCGGACCAATGAATGTTAGAGCTAGAGGTGGTTATGAGTATTATGTCACATTTATTGATGACTACTCTAGATACGCATATGTTTACCTAACGTAACGTAAGTTAGAAACTTTTGAAAGGTTCAAAGAATTCCGAGCTGAAGTTGAAAATCAATTAGGCAAAATAATCAAATCACTACGATCGGATCGTGGGGGTGAGTATCTCAACCAAGAGTTTGAAGACTACATGGTTGAGCATGGGATAGTATCCCAACTCACAGCTCCAGGTACACCACAGCAAAATGGCATTGCGGAGAGGAGAAATAAAACCTTGATGGAAATGGTAAGATCTATGATTAGTTTCTCATCATTACCATATTCTTTTTAGGGATATGCACTACAAACAGCGACTTACATACTGAATGTAGTTCCATCCAAATCTGTTCCTAAGACTCCCATAGAGTTGTGGAATGGTTGTCAAGCTAGTTTATGACATTTTCGCATATGGGGATGTCCAGTACATGTACTGAAGAATAGGAGTGGAAAGCTGGAACCTCATTCACAAGTATGTTTATTTGTAGGGTACCCAAAGGAAACACAAGGTGGATTCTTTTATAATCCACAAGAAAACAAAGTGTTTATATCGACAAATGTAACTTTTCTTGAGGAGGATTATATGAGTAATCATAAACCTCGTAGTAAGATTGTGTTAAAGGAGTTAGAACCTGGTACGACCAGTGTTCAGTCAACAAGAGTTGTAGACGATGTTATAATTCCACAAACATCTGATAGTCAGATAATTCCTAGTCAGGATACACTACCACCGAGGCGTAGTGGAAGGGTTGTTCGATAACCTGATTGCTACTTAGGCATTGGAGAGGCACAAGGTGTCGTTTCTAATGATAGTATGGATGATCCATTGACATTTAGACATGCAATGGAAGATTCTGACAATGAGGAATGACTTAAAGCCATAAATCTCGAGATGAAGTCCATGTACTCCAGCTCAGTCTGGGAACTTGTAGACTTACCAGATGGGATAAAACCTATAGGATGTAAGTGGATCTACAAGCGTAAGAGAGGAGTAGACAGGAAGGTAGAGACCTTCAAGGCAAGGCTAGTGGCTAAGGGTTACACTGTAACATCCCGGATTTCGGGTAATGAATTTTTGATATATGTGAAAATGAATTTTACTATTTGAGGGGGTGTAAATGTAATTAAATGTAGTGAAAAAAGTTATTTTATGATTTCCAGCGGACCAGATGGAATAGTGAAAAAAGGAAAAATTGGAAAACTGGACCAGAGAGCATCGCGACCTGGTCACCGCGACCACAGGTCGCGATGGCTCGCTCGCGGTGAAAAACGCAAAATCTGGCAGTGAGTACCGCGACCAGCCACCGTGACCACAGGTCGCGATGGCTTGCTCGCGATGAAAGTGTCAAAAACGGGCAGAGAGCAGCGCGACCACTCGCGCGACCACTCGCGCGACCAAGGCGCGCTCGCGAGGAAGGCGGTGCGCGCATTCCAGTGAGCATCGCGACCTGGTGCCGCGACCACAGGCCGCGACGGCGGTCGCGGTAGCGAAAAAAATATAAAAAAAAAGAAGAAGTTTCTCGCAAAAGCGAGAAAACATAACAGAAGAGAAAGAGAGAGAAAGAGCCGAGAGAAAAGAGAGAAGAAAAAGAAGAAGAAGAAGAGAGAAGAAGAAGAAAGAAAAGAAAAGAAAAGAAAAGAAAAAAGAGGAAGAAGAGGAAGAACGAGAAAGGAAAAAGAGAAGGGAAAGAAATCGTGGAACCGCGGTTTGTCGACCGAAAAACACGGATTCCAAGTAGGTGTACTCTCGTTTTCGAAACCGTTACGAGAAATATTTCGATTACGTATTCGTTTAAGTTTATCGTTTTTGTTTCTCGTTTTCGATTTCGTTTAAAGTTTTCGTTTTTGATTTTTCATAAGTAAAGTGTCTATTTTATATGTATTTGCTGCATCTATGGTTGATCTTGGAACACGTTGATGTTAGATCGCATCTTGGTTTTCTTTCGATTTTGTAGATTCCGTTAATAATACATGATTTATATTTTTGTATGATTATTGTTGATTTTGGACTGATTTGTGATAAATCGTATTTCAATTTCGATTTTGAATATTTTGACTGTTATGATTTGTAATATATTGTGATTACTTGAAAATTTATTTATTGTAACGGCCCTAGGATACTTAGACATAGAAATGGATATAGGAGGTTGGTATACCAGCTGGGTTTTACTGAGCAGTACTGCGCCGTTGTTATTGTGTGATTGTTGTTGCGGGGCAATCTCGGACAATCACACCGATTTTAGTGATCGTTGTTGCGGGGCAATCTCGGACGATCACAGTGATACTAGTGATTGTTGTTGCGGGGCAATCTCGGACAATCACGTTGATATCAGTGACTGTTGTTGCGGGGCAACCCCGGACGTCACACTGACCCATATTCCAGTCCTAGAATGTTTAGTATTCTAGTGGGCCAGAATTGATTGAAAATTGAAAAGTGAACCAAAAGATTTTATTGATAGTATTCATTGTTGACCTCATTATTGAAATTGTTTAATGTTTTGATTTAGAAATTTAATCGTTTTGGAATGGAATGGGATATATATATTGTGATTTATGTATTTGAGATTTTAGTACACCCACTAAGCTTTATGCTTAGCGCGTTAGTTTGTTTCTAACGCGTAGGTACCAGGAATCCAGAGGAGGCTAGAGACTGAAGGAAGAGCAAGTTGCAGACCGAGTCACAGAGATTGTACAGTTGGGTAGCTATATTTTTGTTATGTGTATATATATTCTGAAAGCATGCATATACAGGAAATTTGTAAATACGTTTTGTAAAATGTTTTGTAATTGATTAGTTTATGATTTATGTCCTTTATTATTATTAATGTTTGTAACTATTAAAGTCTGTTTTGTTTTATTTTATAAACTATCTGTGAAAGTCGCACTAAACGGCAGAGTGCGCAACTGATTGAAATTGTTATAGAAGTGTTTGTGAAAATGTGAATTTGATTTGATTTGTGGAAAACAGGTTTTGGAAAGTCCGAAAAACAAACGGTACTCTGCCGGATTTTCGTAAAAAGTTTGTATTGAATGGGCTCACTCAAAACGATTTTTAAACTATAATTTATATGGTTTTCTGTTTACAAAATGAATTTCGAAAGTTTTGAAAGTCTGAGTAGCGCTCCCCGGATCGGTCCGGCCGGATCGGGTCGGGGGGTGCTACATACACCCAGAAGGAAGGCATTGATTATGATGAAACCTTCTCGCCAGTAGCTATGTTTAAGTCTATTAGGATTCTCTTATCCATAGCTACCTATTTCGATAACAAAATCTGGCAAATGGACGTCAAGACTGCATTCTTGAATGGCAATCTAGACGAGAGCATCTATATGATGCAACCAGAGGGATGCAACCAGAGGGATTTGTATTACAAGATCAAGAGCAAAAGGTTTGCAAATTGCAAAGGTCTATTTATGGACTTAAGCAGGCGTCTAGATCTTGGAACATTAGGTTTGATACTGTGATCAAGACCTATGGTTTTGAGTAGAACGTTGATGAGCCTTGTGTGTACAAGCGCATTATTAACAAGAAAGTAGTTTTCCTGGTCTTTCACGTAGATGATATCTTACTCATTGGGAATGACGTAGGAACATTGTCAAAGGTAAAGGGTTGGTTTGCTAACCAATTCTAAATGAAAGATTTGGGAGAGGCAAGTTATGTTCTTGGGATCCAATTGATAAGGGATCGTAAGAACAAACTGTTAGCGTTGTCTCAAGCATCGTATATCGACAAGATACTTGTGCGATTCTCCATGCAGAACTCCAAGAAAGGTAGTTTACCTTCAAGACATAGAGTTCATTTGTTTAAGGAACAGTGTCCTAAGACACCTCAAGAAATTGAGGATATGAGACGAATTCCCTATGCGTCTGCAGTAGGCAGTCTTATGTATGCTATGCTATGCACAAGACCCGACATCTGCTTCGTAGTGGGAGTAGCCAGTAGATTTCAGTCCAACCCAGGATTGGATCATTGGGTTGCTGTTAAGCATATTCTCAAGTATCTTCAGAGAACGAGAAATTATATGCTTGTATATTCCCATCAGAATTTGATTCCATTGGGATATACAGATTCTGACTTTCAGTCAGACAAGGATTCAAGAAAATCCACGTCTGGGTCAGTATTCACCCTTGGTGGTGGAGCTGTAATTTGGAGGAGTATCAAGCAATCTTGCATTGCTGATTCCACCATAGAAGCCGAGTATGTAGCAGCTTGTGAAGCAGCTAAGGAGGCTGTTTGGCTCCGAAAGTTCTTGAGTGATCTGGAAGTTGTTCCAGATATGGATAGGCCCATGACACTTTATTGTGATAATAGTGGAGCTGTGGCCAATTCCAAAGAACCAAGAAGCCACAAAAGAGGGAAGCATATAGAGAGGAAATATCATCTCATCAAAGAGATAGTGCAGCGAGGAGACGTGGTCGTGACGAAGATTGCATCGCAATATAACCTGGCTGATCCATTTACAAAGACCTTGACGGCTAAAGTGTTTGAAGGTCACCTAGAGGGTCTAGGATTACGAGACATATCCCATTTGCTTTAGTGCAAGTGAGAGATTGTTGGAATTTATGCCCTAAAGCTTGTAATTGTAAATGGTTAAAGAAAATAATAAGAATTATTCAAATTATCATTCAAGTTCATAAAATGTTTTATATTCAGTAATACATTCGTATTGTGCAAGAACATCCTAGATTGCAAGATGTAATCTCAAAATGAGTATATGATAGTCATATACAGAGATGATTCATTTTGAGACGTGCAATCTAAAGAGTCCGTAGAGAGCAAACAAAGCTGGGTACTTTGTTTGTGATTGATCTACTGTTACGGTCCATTCTATAAAGTACGGTGGTCTTATCCTAGACCGCTCATGTAGTTGACATGAGAATGGAGGCACCTTATATGATGAGATTATATAGGACTGGGCCACGATTTATATGAATCTCTTACCAAGATCCGTTAGTGGATGAGATTCATATATAATCGATAAACGATGGTTATTTATAGGTGATCTTAATCTTGAGTGTCTTATCGACTCCTTCGGGTTAGATCGTGGCTTTTGATTTACTATGAGTGAGGTTGATGAGAATCTCGACCAATACCTCCGTATCTTGGAGCTGCGGTTTGGCTTGTGGCTGGAAAGGTTTGTACACAATAGTGGAATCCACTCCTTCTTGATTGGAGTAGATGAGTAGTTCCCTTAAGGGTTGATTCGAGACTTGAACTATTATGAGCGCTTTCCTTCTTCCGTGAGGAAGACAGGATTTAATTGTTCATTAGAGAATCAATAGTACTTAAAGGAAAAGATATTTCTAGAGGGGTATAACGGACTTTATGACCCAGCTCTAGTTATGAACTATTTGTGGAGGATCACACTATATGCAATTAACTATATCAATGGACACTGAGACTTCAAATTATATAAACACGTCTACAGTTTTAACAGTGCAGCCTCGGATTTTTAGTAGAATAACTCCGAGGTTAATAATCGTGAAATATTAATTAAAGAGTTTTAATTAATATTACTAAGTATTATTGGAGCTCAAAACTGTGGGTCCATTAGGTCCCCTTGCTAGCCCTTATGATTGTTGGTAACGAGAGTCACGGTAGATTAATTGGAGGGTCCAATTAATAGTATTACGAAAGTAATGCGATTTAAATAAAAGAGAATAATTAAATAATGTGATTATTTAATTAAGGAGAAATTACGCTGAACCTACCTGAGGTTTGCAATTCTACAGTTAGAAACAACTTTATCAAAAATTGACAGCAAACCCCCCTCCAGTTAAGTTTGACCGTAAAAATTGACAGTTGACCAACTTGAATAGTGAAAAGATGAAAATACCCCTAGAAAAAGACAAGGTCAGGGGTATTTTTGTCTTTTTAGATTTTTTAAATTTAATTTTATTAAATAATAATTAAAAAAATTAAGAAAAAATCTCATCCCTCCATTTTTAAAATAACGGATTGTTAAGATTTATTTAAAAAATTAAAATAATAATAATAAAAAAATTAATTAAAAATAAAAAATTAATTATAATTATATAAATCTATTTTTCAGATTGAATCTCAATCGTCCATCAAGATTAGTGGACGGTAGAGATCCAATCTAAAAAATATATCTCAAAAAAAAAAAAAAAATTTTGAAAACGAAGAACCCAGAAACCCATCTCTCTGGGTTCTTCGTTTTCAACAAAGAAGAAGAACCCAATCTGGGTTCTTCGCCGAAGAACCCATCTGGGTTCTTCGGCGAACCACAGAACCTAGATTGGAGGGAATTAGAAAAAAAAAAAAAATTTGAAAAACCCAGTTTCTGGGTTTCTTCGAAGAACCCAGAAACTGGGTTCTTCGAACGAACCCAGAAGGGTTCGATTCGAATCGAACCCTTCTGGGTTCGACGAACCCAGTAGGGTTCGAATTAGAAAAAAAAAAAGAAATTGAAGAACTTCGAAGAACCCAGAAACTGGGTTCTTCGAAGAACCCTTCTGGGTTCTTCGAACGAACCCAGAAACTGGGTTCTTCGAAGAACCCTTCTGACGAACCCAGAAGGGTTCGATTCGAATCGAACCCTTCTGGGTTCGTTCGACGAACCCAGAAGGGTTCGAATTAGTAAAAAAAAAAAAAAATTAAAATTTTTTTTTTTTGAAGAACCCATCTGGGTTCGTCGACTGGGTTCTTCGAAGAACCCAGAATTCGTTTTCAAAATTTTTTTTTTTCTTTTTGAGATCTATTTTTTAGATTGGATCTCCACCGTCCACTAATCTTGATGGACGATTGAGATTCAATCTGAAAAATAAATTTATATAATTATAATTAATTTTTTATTTTTAATTAGTTTTTTTATTATTATTATTTTAATTTTTTAAATAAATCTTAACCGTCCGTTATTTTAAAGATGGAAGGATGAGATTTTTTCTTAATTTTTTTAATTATTATTTAATAAAATTAAATTTAAAAAATCTAAAAAGACAAAAATACCCCTGACCTTGTCTTTTTCTAGGGGTATTTTCGTCTTTTCACTGTTCAAGTTGGTCAACTGTCAATTTTTAACGGTCAAACTTAACTGGAGGGGGGTTTGCTGTCAATTTTTGATAAAGTTGTTTCTAGCTGTAGAATTGCAAACCTCAGGTAGGTTCAGCGTAATTTCTCCTTTAATTAATTGAATATTTAATAAAATAATAGAAATTATTAATTATTAATTATTAATTCTATTTATTAAATATGAGGTCATGTGATTAAATAATGACTAGGACAAAAGAATTAAAATAATTAGATTATTTTAATAGTCCAAAAAGGTCACAGGTTCAAATCTTTAGGAAGACTAAAAATAAATAGGATTTAGAATCCTATTTTGACTTGGTCAAACTAAAACCCTAAAGGACTACTATATAAGTGTTATATAGTTAGAGAAAAAACCTAACCTAGCACACAAGTGAAAAAGAAAGAGAGTTCGGCCACCAAAGAGAGAAAAGAAAAAAAAGTTTTTTCTGACTCTCCTCTCTTTTGCAAGATTCGGCTGACGTTCTTTTCATGTGACCTCCATCTCTTGCCGTGACGTGCCCACACACACATTGTCAGACCGCAGATTATAGCTCGAAAGATCTAGTGGTAGATCAAAGAATTAGAAAAAGAAAATCTTGAAAAAGGTATGTAGTTTCTAAAATCTTTTTCTGCGTATATATAGGAACTCGTTCCTGATTGAAAAAAGTTTTCAATATAAAAAAAAATTTTGAAACCCAATTCCGCATGTTATACGATAATCAAAATATTTTCTAAAACTCCCTTCATCAACACCATGTCACTGACGTACTTACTCAATCGGTTAAACTCCTGTTCGTACTTAGTAACGAACATCTGTCTCTGTTTCAGATTCATAAAATCTCTCTTCATGTTCTCTATGTAAATGCGACCTACATACTTTTTCCGGAACTCCCTCTGGAAAAACTTCCAAGTTCGTTCCGCTGGCCGCACTGTACAAATGATGGCAGTCCACCAATGGTAAGCATCCTCATGGAATAAGGAAATGGCACACTCCAAACTCTCCTTTGGGGTACAATGCATCTTCTGTAAAATTCTCTCTATCCGTTCAAACCAGTATTCAGTAGCTGTTGCATCATCATCACTCTTACCCCGACAATCTGTAGGTCAGTATTTAGCCAACCTCTCAACTGCTGATCTCTGGGATGGGGCTCTAGTTACTGTCCGTAGAATCTCAGTCATCTATCGTACATTAACTGGCTGATTCTGGATCTCCGGTCCAGCCATTCTCGAACTCACTAATTCTCCCGCTGCTTCCCCAGCCAATTGGCGGGGCTCCCAGGTCTATCTCTATCTCCTCCACTTTCCATTTTCCTATATAAGACAGAAGAGAAATTCTGTAGATTAGAGTTACATTCTCCTTTTTTTTTTCTTTTCTATAATGCATGCATGTACAAAACATTTACATTTACAAAAAATTTCGCTCTGGTCTAGGAATGCCTAAACCATTGGCTATGATACCAAAAACTGTAACACCCCCCGATCCAAACCTGTTCGGACCGGATCGGGAAGCGCTACAGTATACGGAAAATAAATTTCAGAACAGGAACTTTAAGTAATGATCCAAATAAATATTTAAAATTATGGTCCAAAAAGATTTTCTGAAATTTTTGCCAGAGTTTCCTCTGTTTTTCCCCACTTTCCAAAAACCTGTTTTCAACAATTTCGTAAACACAACTCATACAAAATATTTATAAACATTCAACTTCAAAAGCATTAAAATACATGGGCCCAATTATCACAAATATTTATAAACATATATAAAACTAAATATCCATTACATATATTTACAAAAAAAACATTTATATCCATGCATGCCAATATAATACATATAAAACATCCAATACGTAGTGGGCTACCAAAAATGCAGGAGTGATGTGACTCTGAACACTATCCCTGTAGATTCTACTCTTTCTGATCCTTGTCCCCTTCAACAATTCTTTTACCTGCGTGTGAAAAACTCAACACGCTAAGCATAACGCTTAGTGGGTGTACCCAAAAGTCAAATGTGCAAATAGTACAATAACTTTTCAAATATGCAAAATAACATTTAATATCAACATATAGGACCCATGTAAATCGAATATATCAAATAACATTTCGAATATACAAATCCATTGGAAAACTGAAACAAATATCATATCGAAGCAAATATCAATAAATCCATCGGAAATCAGAATAAATATCTTATGAAAACATAATAATACCAAATTAAATCATTTATCATCTCAAATCATATACTGAACATATCACATTTCTAATTCCATTTCGGGCTCCTGATATACTAAACATATTTTTCGGGCTGGGTTACGGGCTATACAGAACAGGGTTGGATACCAACGGAGGACCCGCTGCGTATCCCGTATACATATCAGAATTGGACACCAACGGAGGACCCACTGCATATCTCATATATATATATATATCAGAATCGGCGTAGTACTACTTTGAAAACCCAATTGACATGTCAATCTCCTATATCCATATCTATGTTTACATATATCAAAGTCAAATCACTTTTCGAAAATCATATAATTCATTCCGAACAGAATCGTTAATTTAAATTCTGAAATCATATCCAAATCAGTATACACATTTTCGGAATTCGAATCGCATCAATATACATATACAAGCAAATTACAAAATCGTTTCCAAACATTATATCATAATCAATATAGCTCAAATAAACTAAAAACAATATAATATAACGATTCCGAAATATTCTGAAAAATCTGAAAAATACGAAAACGGTATCACCAAACCTGAAATGCTATTTTTTACACAAAACTTTTCTTCACCAACTTCACCTTCCTTCTTCTTCTTCTTCTTCTAGCTCTCTCTCTCTCTCTCTCACGGTTTCTCTCTCTCTCACACACTCAAACTTTTCATTTAACCCTTTAACCAAGTCCTCTCTAATTCTCTCTATTATGCTTATGTGTTGCATCACACTTGCCAAGTTTCAAATTGCTTTTTAGGTGTCCACGTGCCCTCTTTTTTTTTTTTTTTTTATTTCCTTGCTTAGCCTATTCATGCTTGTCTCCTCTTTATTATTATTTTTTTTCTTTGGTTTGGTGTGGCCGACCCTATCATCACTTGTCACTATCTAATTTATTTATTTTTTTACTAATTATAATATACCCCCTTGACTAGTCTAAATCATAAAGTGACCACCAATAAAAATTTATTCACATGAATTTAATTAAAAATCTTTTGAATATCAAACTAATCCACCAATTTAAATCACATACTTAACTGTTGCATGCTTAATAATACTTAATAATAATACTTTTCATAATTATGAAAAATTAGGGGCGTTACATGGTCCCTCTTAATAATATTTCCTTACTTTTCATAACTGTTGCATGTTGAAACCATACAAATGCCGCAGACGCAGCCAGATTTGTCAAAGTACAAATATGAACTTTTCAAAGTTCATATGAAGAGGGTGGAGAAGGATGGGTTAGTTATAGTGGTTTGCAACTATTGTTCCAAAGATTTTAAATGGAACAAATCCAGAGGGTACGAGACGTATTGGAAGCATATCAACAGCAAACATCTAGCCGAAGCTCACCATCAGCGAGGACGACACCGAATTGCAAAGGTACACATCCCCTAACCATCCTTTATTTAAATATACTGATCAAAATAATATGGACCAATTAGCAAGAATGGTAGCGACCGAACATCTCCCTTTTAGTTTTAGGGAAAAAACTGGTTTTTTAAAATATTGTCATAATGCTTTAAATCTCTCTGCATGTAGAGTACCTAGGACCACATTAAAACGTACTATGTGTGATATTTATATAAAAAAAAAAAATTTTAGTAAAATATTTTCAAAATTATATGGATCGTGTTTCTGTTTGTGCCGATATCTGGAGTGATCATTGGCAAAAACATTCATACTTAGGACTCACTTGCCATTTCGTTGACCAATCATGGGATTTGCAAAATGAATATTGGCATTTAGAGTTTTTAACGACACCCATACTGCTGACAATATTTATAAATTAATGAAAATTATTTTTGAAGAATATTGTATTAAAAGTAAAATTTTTGCAATTGATTTTGATAATACTGCAAATAATACTGCCGCCATTCCACAATTAATTCAATTGTGTCAACCCTATTTTGGCGGCAGATTTTTTTCATCAAAGATGTGTTTGTCATGTTTTAAATATATGTGTACAGCATGACTTGCAAACACTACATGAGTGAATTACACCAATTAGAGATGCTCTATACTATTTGTGGAAACATCCTAGCACTATGAAATAATGGGTTAGGTATTGTAAAGCTAACGGGAAATATCCAATTAGGTTTTCTCGTGATGTTCCAACTCGTTGGAACTCCACATATAAGTTACTTTGTGAAAGCTACGAGTATAGAGAATTATTAGTTAGATTTATGTAGCATAATGTTAATACCATTAATTTATATGAACATCATTGGGATGTTTGTACAAAAATTTGCATGGTTTTAAAAGTTTTTCATGATGCAACACATTCTTTATCCGGTATATATTATCCAACTTCACATTTATTTTTATTTGAAGCCCTTAATATTGTAGGTGCACTTAATGAATGTGCACAAATAAATGAATTAGTTCCGTGTATTTATGCAATACGAGAAAGATGGATAAACTATTATAGGGACATTTCTGTAATTTATACTGTTGCATCAGTTTTTGACGCTAGGAATAAATTAAATAGTTTTATAAATTTTTTACACTTTATTACCAATATCTAGGGATAACGGACATAGATATTAGTGGTTTATATAATAATGTTAGGAATTTATTTTATTCAATGTATGAGGAATATTGTTCTGTTTACGGTCCCTCGTTGAACATTATTGTTCAACAACCGGAACCAAGCGGAAGTGGTAGTACTAGTCATTTGCGCTTTCCCTCCACATTAAGGAAGTTAGAGGCAAGCGTGTTTACCAAAAAAGTAAAGACGTCGGGGAGTTTGTCTTCATCAACCTATATTTCAGAGATTGATGTTTACATAAACACCTCCTTTGAGTTTTTGGACACCCCAGACTTTAACGTCCTACAGTGGTGGAGGGAGCACGAAACTAACTTTCCATTTTTGGTCATCATTGCCAAACAAATTTTTGGAACCCTTGTCTCGACCATCGCTGTCGAACAGGAATTTAGTGCAGATGGCAATGTTCTGGACGAGAGACGAGCATTGCTCAATCCTAACTCAATACAGATCCAGGTCTGTGTTGACGACTGGACTAAGGCCTCATACCGGCAGCAGGAATTGGATCTGGTGTCCGACGACAATGACTTCTTCGACACCAACGAGGATACAACGGCAACCGAAGGAACAAGCGACGATTGATCACATCCAAAACATAACAGGTAAAAGAACTATATGGACTTTGATTCCTCCTAGAGGATATGTAGACAGTTTAATTGAGGTAAAATTAAGTGCAATCCCTAATTTTTTATTTTTTATTTAATTTTATAGTTTTATGATATTATCATAATTTTATTTCAATTTTATCGTTATTTTATTGCAATCCAGTGCCCACTTTATTTATATATATTATTATTGTTATTTATATATTTTATTTTTTTATTAATTTATTTTTATTTTTCTGGTTCCGACTGGTTTGGAATTGGTAGTTAAACCGGCGGCTCCAAAAAAATCGGGGAGGAACCGAAACTGTCGGTTCCCAACCGGAACCGGAACAGTGACCTCCCCGGTCCAGGTTCCGGTGAGAGAAAAAATGGAACTGGAACCGGCTGTTTCGGAACTGCAGGTTCGGTTCCAATGGCTATATATATATATATATATATATATATATATATGGGCGTACCCAGGAATTTTTATTAAGGTGGACGAAAATAAAATAACAAAAATTTGTTCAGCCAATATCATCAATACAAAAAAATTAATTAATTGAAGAATAAAAATAAAACTAGATATGGGATATAATGAATATAATTTTTCAAAATAAGAAATTATTTTAATTTAATTTAATTACTAATAAATAAAATAATAATATTATTAAAATTAAAGAGCATAATATGTAATTATGTTTAAAAACTTTTAAAAATCTTGGCCGTATAACTGCCCAATTTGCCCTCCATTTATGTCTGTTATAGTTATATATATATATATATTGAAATATCAGCTAGGAAAAGAAAATTAAATTTCAATCGAATCATACCAAAAATAACAAAATGGAAAAAAAAAAAGACAAGATTTTTAGATTGTGATAGTGACGTCACACGAGCATTTCCATGCATTTAATTATAGATTGAAATTGCAAGTACAATCCTATCAAAAAAAAAAAAGAAAAGAAATTGCAAGTACAAACACCCAATCTCTACTTAGAATAGTTTTAATTTTTTTTTTTTTTGATGAAAAGTAAAAAAATAAAAAAATTATTTTTTAAAAAATATTCCAATACAGTATCCACCGTTCGTCAATCCTGAGGATAGTTGGAAATCAAACTAAATTTTTTTAATTTTTTAATTTATTTTATTTTTAAATTTTAACTAAGGGTAGATATATCATTTTACCAAAAAATTTACTGTTGATCTATTGATAAGTTTAAAGATAAAAATATCCCTGGAACCGTTAAGTTTAACTAACGGTTGACTCACAGAAAAACCAAATTGATACATTTTTAGAAAGTTAAGGTCTAAAGATACTAATAAACGAAACTGTTTTAAAAAATTGATGATTAACCAAAAGTTAGGGACCAAATTGATAGCTACCCTTAAAAAATTGATAAAAAATTCATTTCAACATCTCTACAAATCTTTGGGTTAGGGATCTGTCGAGACCTAACGAGATCAATCACTACAAGCATAGCCTGAAAAATAACTCTTACACTACGGAACATAGGCCTTTCCACATATATATTTTTTTTTACTTATTAACAAGTAATATTTGAACCCTTATCACAAATGTGAAAAAAATGGGTTAGCTCAACTAATTAGACTTTATATTTTCTTAGAGGTTACAAGTTCGAACCTCCACATGGCTAGTTCGTAAGAAATTTTCTTGTTAATTCTCTAACTTTAGCGTGGATGATTTGACTTTCATCTTTTATCGGAATAAAATCAACAAATAATTGCACCTTTTTTTTTTTTAATATACTACTTACGGTACTGGCGACTCGAACCTTAAACATTATCAGACAGAATAAGTATTTTTACCAACAAACCACATTGAACATATAAGAACAACAGCACCTCCCTTGCTCGTATTTTTAAGTTTGTATTTTATTATTTTAAAGTAAGTGCAATATCCGGACACAAACACAATATACTTCAAAGATTATATATATATATATATATATATATATATATATATATATATATATTTCATGGTGATGAATTCTAGCAAGAACTGACAACCTAACTGGAGATGTCCTCCTCTATTTATTGAGATTTGACACTAATTATAAATAAAATTTTAAAAATCGACCATACTTTATTTTTATTTGGTTAAGAATCCAATTATCTTTATTTAATACCTAATTAAATTATTGTTGTAGGATGAGATTTACCATATCATGAGCAGAATGTAATTAAAAAAAGACAGATTTTAGATTGTGATAGTGGCGTCACACGAGCATTTCCACACACACATATAAAATTTGAAACGTCACCTAGGAAAAGAAAATTAAATTCCAATCGAATCTTACCAAAAATAATAAAATAAAATAAAAAAATAAAGATTTTAGATTTTGAATATATATATATATATATATATATATATATATATAAAATTTGAAACGTCACCTAAAAAAAGAAAATTAAATTCCAATCGAATCTTACCAAAAATAACAAAATGAAGAAAAAAAGATAAAAATTTTAAATTTTGAACACATATATATATATATATATATATATAATTTGAAACATCACCCAAGAAAAGAAAATTAAATTCCAATCGAATCTTACCAAAAATAACAAAATAGAAAAAAAAAGACAAAAATTTTAGATTTGGAACACACACACATATATATATATATATATATATATATATATATATAAATTTTGAAACGTCACCTAAATAAAGAAAATTAAATTCCAATCGAATCTTACCAAAAATAACAAAATGGAAAAAAAAAAAACAAAGATTTTAGATTTTGATAGTGACGCCACACGAGCATTTCCATGCATTTAATTATATATTGAAATTGCTAGTACAATCCTATCCAAAATAAAAATAAAAATTGCAAGTACAAACACCCAAAAAGGAAGCAAAGTGCAGACAGAAAATAAATACATAACACAAACTTTGGAAAATTACCAACAGTAAAGAAATCAAGGGTAAAGCTCAATGATAGACCTTAGACCTAGTATTGGAGTTATCTTGTAATTGGTGAAGCCAGCTTCTACGAAGAGTTTCTTCCATTCATCTACGCTTCGTTCTTTGGCGGTGTTGAACAACCCCATCATCAACATGTCAAAGCATAGCTGTGTCTCCAATATTGTTTCTTTGTCTTCTTTTAGCTCATCAATGGCTATGTCTATGATTATTACCTTCCCTCCCTTCTCTCTGCTTGGTATTGCTTCTTTGCATCTCTTTAATATCTTCACGCTCTCTTCATTTCCCCAGTCATGTATAATCCACTGTCATTTTTTCATGTTTAATTATATATGTTAATTAGCTAGGGCCACGTTGGCGAATCTGTAACTTGAATGTACAAGTATATTTATGCACATATGAATGTCTTTATTGGGCAAGAGAATTCATGTTTTGCTAGATATCGCCCATCGGTGGTATTGATTATTTGAAAAGTTAGAGCCCACCAATTCTTGGTAAAATGGTGGAGATATGGTAATACTTCATAAAAATAAGGGCAATTAAATTTTGAGGAAGTCTTTTTCGTGCATATATGTATAGGCTTCAATAATATATTGTTTTCCTTTTTTTAAATATAGATCCGTTCAAAACTATAGTCAAATTCAGTCGGACATCCAACAATAAAACTGCATGAAATTTCGTAAAAAGTGTGGAAAAACTTTTAAACTGCTTATAAAAGAAAACTATGGAAAAGGGAAAAAACAGTTCATTTACCTTGAGTAAAATTGCATCAGCAGAAGGTATAGCCTCAAACATGTCCCCTCCAAGAAATTCCAAGTTCTCAGTCCCCTGCAAGTTATCAACCACATGTGGGAGATCAAAAACAATACATTTCATGTGTGGAAAAGCTGAGGCAATGGCCTTGGCCATAGCTCCCTTTCCGCCACCCACATCAACAAGGGAATTCAAACCCTGGAACACCCCTTTACAATCTTTCATCACAACACTTGAAATCAACTGAGAGTCAGTGCTCATCGCATCATAGAATACGTTCTTAAGCTTAGGTTGTTGAGCTATACAATCCCAAAACGTTTTCCCATGTGCAGTTTCAAACACTGTGGGATCATCATTTTGGAACCAAGTGCTCATGAAATGAAAGGGAGCACTTATTATTGGGTCAAGTATGAGATGCACAAATGGAGCTGCCTTGAAAGGCTTATCTTTAAGGAGGAGTTTTGAAGCTGGTGTAAGAGTATACTCTTCTTCTTGCTCGTCTTTGCTGGCTTTCTGTTGAACAAAGAAGCCAGAGTGAGCTAGAATGCGCATAAGGCGTTGAAGGGAATCGGCTTTGTTTGGGAGGATATTGAGGGCAGTGACTAGCTGGGAAATTGTCATGGGTTGGCCATGGTTGTGTATGATATCTGGTATGCCTAGTTGAACTGCACATTTTAGTGCTATGGAGTTGATATAGTTGAATGTACAATTGTACAGATGAGCTTGAGCTTGAAGTAGCTCACAGCTGCTACCACTCTCTTCATTAATCATAACCATTTCCATTTATGAGATTCTGAAAACTTGATATGTCCTGGATACCTCACAACTCTTTATATATAGTGGTTGATTGTGAAGAATTTGAGATTGTTTGGGGTGAACATGTACTGATGTACATCAACAGCATCTCATGTATCTCTAAATGATCTGATCATTTAAAGCCTTTTCCTCATCTTTCACGTGTCCGAAATTTGTTAAAATTCTTTTGACCTTCTAATCTCTCACTGGCTCCACTGCAGATTAATTAAGAGACTGATTACATATATCAATTCATATATCAATATACAATATTATACGGAGAAGCACGATGTTAAACTCAGTTGTTGCATTTATTTCTTCTTATTTTTCATTTCCTTTTTATAAAAGCTTGCTGATAATTAATAATTAGCTACAGAATTTGGTGATTGGTCTCTGCATAGATATATAAATTAATACAGGCACAACTCAACGTCAGTTATATCAAAGCTTGCTTGAATACGGTTTACTTAGATAACTAATACTCCTTGCCATATTGTTTGCGCTCTTGGAATTCTATTAACATTTTAAAAATATTTGTACGTCAAACTGACTCACTACACGCTCACCCTCATAGGATTAATATTTAAACATGTTAAATGTGTTTGTCAAGCACTTTTGAATTCAAACAATATGATTAATGTGATAGTCTCAATATTTCATACCTGACATTCCACTATAGGTGGAGACATACAACTGTTTAGAATCAAGTAAATCTTCCTTTAATTGAATAAAGTCATACTGTAATATAATAATATATATTTTCGGATTTTCGTGGGGTATAGAAATTATGGATTAACCACAAATGATTAATAATTAATTAAGGAATATTAGCACATCAATTTTGACTTCTTTTGGTAATCAGCGTAATTAGTTTCCTTCATGAGTATGGAATTACATAATTTACTTGTGATTTTTTATTTATTTATTTAAACTCTCCTGGAAAATTTAAAAACGATCATATAACAGTATAAAATTTTGATTTTAACCATGTTAACGTGCGAATTTAGTCAACTGAATTAATAGTGAATAACAGTAATTTGAAGGGTGAAAAATGAATAAAACAGGTTGACACAATGATTTTTAAAGTGGTTTGGCTTAAAGAAATGCCTACATCCACTATTTTTAGTATTCAAGTCGAGCTCGTTGAGAGTATTCGCGGAGCTTGCTTATATGTGTTTTTTCTGAAAAAATTGATAACCTTTGTAACAATGATGATATGTCCTTTTTATAGTGAGAAGTGACTGGGGTCACTCTATTTTATATGAAATCTAATTACAAAAATTAGGGACTAGATTATATCCCTTGAGAATCATGATTTATCTTAAATACAATTGCTGGAATCAGGGAATTTGAAATTGATTAGGAGTCTACTAGTTGACCGAATACAATCCCTTTATTCTCGAGATTCTTCCCTTAATTAGGGCTTCGAGCTGCATGGCCATACCTTTTTCTTGATTTTCCTTTTATGTAGATTTCATGAACTACGTACCTTTTTCTTGATTTTCCTTTTACTGATTCCTCGATCTACCACCAGATCTTCTGAGCTATGACCCGCGGTCTGACAACGTGTGTGTGGTCACGTGAAAAAAAACGCCAGTCAAATCCTGCAAAAGAGAGGAGAGTCAGAAAAAACCTTTTTTTTTCTTTTCTTCTCTCTTTGGTGGCCGAATTCTCTTTCTTTTTCACTTGTGTACTAGGTTAGGTTTTTTCCTAACTATATAACACTTATATAGTAGTCCTTTAGAGTTTTAATTTTACTAAGTCAAAATAGGATTCTAAATCCTATTTATTTTTAATCTCCCTAAAGATTTGAACATGTGACCTTTTGGACTATTAAAATAATCTAATTATTTTAATTCTTTTGTCCTAGTCATTATTTAATCACATGACCTCATATTTAATAAATAGAATTAATAATTAATAATTAATAATTTCTATTATTTTATTAAATATTTATTTAATTAAATAATCACTTTATTTAATTATTCTCTTTTATTTAAATCGTATTACTTTCATAACACTATTAATTGGACCATCTAATTAATCTACCGTGACCTTCATTACCAACAACCATAAGGGCTAGCAAGGGGACCTAATGGACCCACAGTTTTGAGCTCCAATAATACTTAGTAATATTAATTAAAACTCTTTAATTAATATTTCATGATTATTAACATCAGAGTTATTCCACTAAAAACCCGAGGCTGCACTCTCAGAACTGTAGACGTGTTTATACAATCTAAAGTCTCAACGTCCATTGATATAGCTAATTGCATATAGTGTGATCCTCCACAAATAGTTCATAACTAGAGCTGTGTCATAAAGTCCGTTATACCCTCTAGAAATATCTTTTCCTTTAAGTACCATTGATTCTCTAATGAACAATTAAATCTTGTCTTCCTCACTGGAGAAGGAGAGCGCTCATAATTGTTCAAGCCCCGAATCAACCCTTAAGGGAACTACTTATCTACTTCAATCAAGAAAGAGTGGATTTCACTATTGTGTTCAAACCTTCCCAGTTACAAGCCAAACCGCAACTCCAAGATACGGAGGTATTGGTCGAGATTATCATCAACCTCACTCATAGTAAATCAAAAGCCACGATTCAACCTGAAGGAATCGATAAGACACTCAGGATTAAGATCACCTATAAATAGCCATCATTTATCGATTATATATGAATCTCATCTACTAACGGATCTTGGTGAGAGATTCATATAAATTGTGGCCCAGTCCTATATGATCTCATCATATAAGGTACCTCCATTCTCATGTCAACTACATGAGCGGTCTAGGATAAGACCACCGTACTTTACAGAATGGACCACAGCAGTAGATCAATCACAAACAAAGTACCCAGCTTTGTTCGCTCTCTACGGACTCTTTAGATTGCACGTCTCAAAATGAATCCTCTCTGTATATGACCATCATATACTCATTATGAGATTACATCTTACAATCTAGGATGTTCTTGCACAATACGAATGTATTACTGAATATAAAACATTTATAAACTTGAATGATAATCTGAATAATTCTTATTATTGTTTTTAACCATTTACAATTACAAGCTTTATGGCATAAATCCCAACACATTATGCAGCAATCCATTGGCCTCCCTTGTCTGTTGGGCCTTTATTTCAGTATCTTTGGGCTTGTTTGGGCTTAGTGCAATTTGACGCATAGCAAACCACAACTAATGGTTTAACTGTTCATAACCAACCATTCAAAAATAAATTCAGAAATGGTCCAACATATATAAGAGGATTTGACTTGGTTGACTAATGTTCTCGAGAGAGAAAGTTAGGGTCTAATTGACATTTGAGAGGGAAAGTGAAAGGGTTAAGTCACGTTTAAGAGAGAAACTGAGAGAGAGAAGAGGAAGAAGAGAGAAGAGGAGAGGAGAGGGAAGCTAGCAGTGAGAGGACTGAGGAGAGACTGCCCGCGACCAGCTTGACATTAGCCGACTGTATCAAAGATGCAACGAGTATAGTGACGTCGAGGAGAGAGAAAGGTGAGAAGAAGGGAGAAAGAGAAGAAGAGAGAGGAAGGGGCAGGGGATCAACCATCGTCAAATCAGGACTGACACTATAAGTAATGTATTATCATCTAATACAGGCGTAAAATCCCAGTATAAGTATTGTATTAACCACTACGAGTTTTTAAAGGCCCACTACCAAAAACTGGCCCCTAATACCTGTGATGAATACCTGTTTTTTTCGTAGCGAATGTGAATTACGTGTGTCATTACAACATTTTTTCTCCCTTTTCGATTCTCAAAGATTTCTCCTATTATCTTCAATCACTTGATCTTCATAAGCAAAACTCATAAATCTATTGATTATAAGTGACAAAAAAATTACAAAGAAATCACAAGATTTACATACATTGAACAAGTGAATCCAAGTTTGTTTTTATTTTCTCCAAATATCAACTTCAAGAACCTTAAACGTCAACGACCATACTAATCTAGCAGTTTTCAAAAATGAGGAAGATATGTAAGTGAAAAATGTGGTTTTGGGGTTAGACAGGTTAATGGTTTTTTTTATTTTTTTTATTTTTATATATCACCCGCGGTGGTGGCAACTTGAATCTCGGACATTACAGGTTGAATGAGAGCTTTTGTCACCAAATTATATTGGGCTGTGGGTTTGAAGAGAGAAAAAGAAAGGAGGGCCGGGTAGGTATGGTGAAGAGAGAAAGAGAAAGAATTCGGGTAGGTCCAAATTCCACAAAAAATGTTAATTTTTGTACTTATATTTCAATTTTTTTTATATTTTTTTAAATTCCAACCTTGGTAATGGGTTGAATAGAAAATTTCATCTTTAGGTAATGCTCAGTAAAACTATTGCTTGTGGTCATTAACAATTTTTCAAATTTGTAATAAGGTATTTTTGACAAATTTCACTTTGACTCTATGAAGGAGAAGTAAATTAAGTGGTAATGAAACCCACATATCACATTATTTATAAGTGCAATAAGATTCTAATTATTTGGATCAAAACGCAATTTACTTTGAAGATTTTGTTATTATAATTTTTTTTCTTTTTTCTTTTTCTTTTTTTGCTGGTGTATTCTGGCAAGCAAAGAAGACACAACTTGAGAAGTTCTTTTTCTTTACATTCATTCTTGATTCTTTCTAGATTTTCGTTTCTTTAAAAAAAATATATATATTTTTAATCTAACCTTTAAAAAGAAGGAGAAGAAGAAGAAGAAGAAGAAAAATAATGATATACATAAAATAAACCAGACTTAAGATTTTCAGAAGTGACACACTAGCATTTCCATACATTTAATTATAGATTGAAATTGCAAGTACAAACACCCAAAACGGAAGCAAAGTGCAGACAGAAAATAAATACATAACACAAACTTCGGAAAATTACCAACAATAAAGAAATCAAGGGTAAAGCTCAATGATAGACCTTAGACCTAGAATTGGAGTTATCTTGTAATTGGTGAAACCAGCTTCTAAGAAGAGTTTCTTCCATTCTTCCACACTTCGTTCTTTGGCGGTGTTGAACAACCCCATCATCAACATGTCAAAGCATAGCTGTGTCTCCAATATTGTTTCTTTGTCTTCTTTTAGCTCATCAATGACTATGTCTATGATTATTACCTTCCCTCCCTTCTCTCTGCTTGGTATTGCTTCTTTGCATCTCTTTAATATCTTTACGCTCTCTTCATTTCCCCAGTCATGTATAATCCACTGTCATTTTTTCATGTTTAATTATATATGTTAATTAGTGCTTGTTGGAAAATCTGTAACTACAAGCACACATATAGACATATATATATATATATATATATATATATTTATATTGCGGATGAGAATTCATGCTTTGCTAGATATTACCGATCCATATAGTATTGATAATTTGTAAAAGTAGTGCAACTGCCCACCAATTCTTGGTAAAATGATGGAGATATTGTAATACTTCATAAAAGTAAGCGCAATTAAATGTTGAAGAAGTCTTTTTTGTACATATATGTATAAGCATTTATGATAAGTTTTAAAACTAACTGAAATGTTAATATTTATATTCTGAGCTAGAGCAAAAGGTCAATACTCTATATACTTTTATATTTCAAATATCGAGCGTTTCAAGAACACAATAAAATTCAATTAGACACACGATAATAAAAACCGGAAGAAATTTCGTAAAAGCGTGGAAAAGCTTTTAAAAATGCTTATAAAAAAAGACTGATGGAAAAGGAAAAAAGCTTCTTTTACCTTGAGTAAAATTGCATCAGCATAAGGTATAGCCTCAAACATGTCTCCTCCGAGAAACTCGAAGTTCTCAGTCCCCTGCAAGTTATTAACCACATGTGGGAGATCAAAAACAGTACATTTCATGTGTGGAAAAGCTGAGGCAATGGCCTTGGCCATAGTTCCCTTGCCACCACCCACATCAACAAGGGAATTCAACCCCTTGAACACCCCCTTACAATCTTTTATCACTACACTTGAAATCAACTGAGAGTCAGTGCTCATAGCTTCCTGGAAAACATTTTTAAACTTAGGTTCATGACCTGCAATATCCCAAAACGTTTTCCCATGTGCAGTCTCAAACACTGTGTGATCATCATTTTGGAACCAAGTGCTCATGAAATGAAAGGGAGTAGTCATTATTGGATCGAGTATGAACATCACAAACGGCGATGCCCTCAAAGTCTCATCCTTTGCAAAGAGAAGTTTAGAAGCTGGTGTAAGTAAATACTCTTCTTCTTGCTCGTCTTCGCTGGCTTTCTGCCGAGCAAAGAAGCCAGAGTAACATAAAATGCGCATAAGGCGTTGAAGGGAACCGGCTTTGTTAGGGAGGATATTGAGGGCAGTGACTAGCTGGGAAAGTGTCATGGGTAGGCCATGGTTGATGATGAGATCTGGTATGCCTAGTTGAACTGCACATTTAAGTGCCATGGAGTTTATGAAGTTGAATGTACAATTGTACACTTGAGCTTGAGCTTGAAGTAGCTCACAACTGCTACCTTTCTCTCCATTAATCATATCCATTTTTTTAGGCAATTTTGAAACCTGATATGTCCCTTAACTAATTCTGATCACTTTATATAGTAGTTGATTTTGGAAGAAAATGAGATTGTTTAAAGCCTTTTCCTCGCCTATCACGTGTGTTAATTACAAGTTCAAATAATAGTTCTTTTAAGTTTTTTTCTTTTGCTTATAATAATCCCTCGATGGCCCAGCAAAAGATTATGAGATAAGTTTGTATCATTTATTAATATGAAGCGAGTGTACTGAGGGATTAAAGTAGAATATACAATTAATTCTTTCAATTCTTTTATTTATTTTAATATGCAATAATTCATAAAATAGTGAGTGGATATTAATTTAATTAAAGTGAAAATACAATTGATTATATGTAAAAAAAAAAAAGGGTAATTATCAATTTGGTCCCTAAATTTTAGAGAATCATCAATTTTTTAAACCATTTTTATGTATTGGTATCATTGAGTACTAACTTTCTAGCAATGTATCATTCTGGTCCCTTTGACTAATTTTCTAACCGTCAAACCTCACAGAATTGGCAAAAAAACTGATTTGCTCTTGACTTTATTTAAGTTAAAATTACAATTTTAACTACAAAATTTTTAAAAAGAATATTAATAATTACAAGGGTAATATGGTTATTTCATATTTAAAAAACCCAATAGGACAAAATCCAGTCGAAGGAAAAAAGAACACAGTGCACATATGTCCAGTATTACTATTTTGTTGAAAAAAACTTGCGCCCCTTGAAAAATACAAGCAATATTGTCTCCATCAATTTTATTCATATTTCTGTAGCGGAAAATAACCTGCATGTACCTTATAATATAATAAATAATATATTTCAATTATAGACATTATACCCTTTAAAAGTGCAAAATATAATAAAACAACAATCATATTAAGAGACAGTACTTTATGACTAAGTATTCTGTTTGATCTATACTCGATCTCCAAGCCAAGACAATAATAGTTTTAAGAGCTATTCAAGGGTCAAGTTAAATTCATATCATCAACATGTTTGTTACAATTGTGAATCCAGATTCTGATTTCTTTATAAAAACACATGGGCATATCAGATCATTAATATACCCTTCTTTGATTAGATATTCACTGAGATGGTTATACCATATCCGTCCATATTGTTTTAATCCATACATGAATTTTTATAACTTTATCGAATACAAATTACGAGATCTCGAATTATATGCTTATGGCATTTTAAATCCTTCAGGGACCTCTGCCACTTCAAGGACTTCTGCCACTTCAGAGACTTGTGTCACTCCAGAGACTTGTGTCACTCCATGGACTTGTCTCTCCAGGGACTTGTGCCACTCCAGGGACTTCAGCCGCTTCAGGGACTTCTGTCTCTTCAGGGACTTGTCTTTTCAGGGACTTCTGTCTCTTCAAGGACTTGTGCCTCTTCAGGGACTTGTCTCTTTAAGGACTTCTGTCTTGTTATACTCATGAAAGATTTTGGAAGTAAACTTACCAGTATTATCAAGGCATATTAGTTTTATTGGATAATCTAAAAAATGTGCTCGAAACCTGATAACATGTGCAAGTAATCTGACAAAAACAATATTACAAGTATATAATAAATAGACATGTCACCACCTCGCAGATGCATCAATTAGAACTATAAAAAAATTGATTTGCTCTTGACTTTATTTAAGTTCATCAATATTTCAATATAATGTTCACCATTCATCAATCTTGATGGACGTTGGAGATCCAACTAAATTTTTTTAATTTTTTAATTTATTTTATTTTAAATTTTAATTAGGGGTAGATATTTTATTTCACCAAAAACTTTACTGTTGATCCATTGATGGGTTTAAAAACAAAAATACCCCTGAAACCATTAAGTTTGACTAACGGTTGACTTATAAAAGGACCAAATTGATACATTTTCAGAAAATTAAGGCCCAAGGATACTAATAAACGAAATTGTTTTAAAAAATTGATGATTTCCTAAAAATTAGGGACCAAATTAATAATTATCCGTGAAAAAAAATGCAATTGATTAAAATTCATTTCAACATCTCCACAAATCATTGGAGATTTAGAAAGAAAATGAGATTGTTTAAAGCATTTTTCTAATCTTTCACATGCTGTTAATTAGAAGTTCAATTGATAATCCTTTTTTAATTTATTTATAATCCCTCCATGGCTCGCCCTAGAGATTATGAGATTTACGTCTTTATATTCATCATTTTATAGTTTAATGAATATTACTGGTAATTTTGTAGTGCAAGCCATCGATTATGTACAAACTATCTACACTTTGATGAAATTTAACAAGATTTTTTACATGGATATTAATGGAAAATTGTCAAATCTTTTTGAGTTGGGAAACTATTTTTTCTTAATTCTATAAGCTAAAATGTTAAAAAATGGGGAACATATAAAAAAGTAGTTTCGGTATCCAAAAAATTTTGAATTTTTTTTCTCTAGCACACCTTTTTTTTTTCTTAACATTTATACTAAAAAAAATCTCATCAAAATTTATTACAGTGTCGATCAGTTGGACACAATATAAGTTGCACCCATGATGGGTATTCTCTTTTATTTTCTCAGGCGGATCAATCCAAATTACAAAAGAAAAGTGATCACACTTATCAAACATATGTAAAGGAGTGTTTCCAAAAAATGACAAGTGTGCGGTGACAATTCACCCACATTTACAACAAAACTGTAATAGTCATATATATTTTTGACTTTTTTGTGGGGTATAGCAATCTAATTATAAATGCACTTGCAATAAATTATGATGCAAGTGGTTATGGTGTATAACTACTGAGCACTTGACCAATCATAGCTAGACAAATCATACACACACAAAAACCAATTGATTAGGGTTTCTGTAGATAGTTTTGAAACCATTTTGTTATGTTTCAGAATCTACTTTTTTAATTATCTTGACCATGGCCATTAATTGTTAGTATTTGTTTTTTTTTTTTCTTTCTTTTGACAAATTAAACGGTTCGATTCGTGATGGTTTAGTAAAATATTTGCATGAACATAAGTAATCATATTTGAAGCATGAGGCAGCAAAGTGTATGTAAGAAAAAGCAGATGTTTTTCTTATTTCAAAAAACACATTACAGATATCAGATATACATGCATGTATGCATATATATAGACTCAAAACCGACTACAAATGTTGCTATCAAACACTAAATTCTCAGTCTTCTTTTACAACTGATCACGGGCAGACGGGATCTTCAAGTAATTTACAGCTTATTTTTTGATCTTGACTGGAAGCTAAATTTTTAATTTCTTACATAAGATTTTTTACAAGAAGATGATCAGACGGAATAGTACATATGTGTGTGCGTGTGTGTGTGTGTTGGGTATCATGTGAAAAAAGAATTCTTTATCGACGTTGATGGTTTAGTCACATGATTTTCACCTGCTTAATTATGCAAATTGTGGATCAGGTGGTTTCTTTTCGAAAGGTGTAATTTTAACCGTGGAACCTAATCCACAAAATACTTCCTCTAAATAATCATATGTTTTTCATTTTTGAGACAAGGGGTATTTGATTCGTACATGAATAACATGTTTTAAAAATTAAGATATTATTTTGAGTCTTGATCATATATAATATGATTAATTCTTATGAAAAGTAGGAAAAAATAAATATTTTTTTGTTATTTTTATATCTTAGAGTTTGTTTTAAGAATTGTATTTTAAAACTGTTTTCATTAAAAAAAATTTATATTCATATTTGAATCAAACCAACCTAATCATAGTTAAAGTGATTAGTATTAATTTTACGATTTTTTAAAATATATGACAAAGAATAGTGCTAGATATTACAACTCATATACTAACTTATGATATGATAATTTAACTCACATAACTAAGACTTGGGATATCTAACATTACTAATAATAATATATATACCTATGGTTGGTAATTGTCAACACAATCCGGTGGCACGACACGAAATTAGCAGGTTTGAGTTGAATTTTATTGGGTTTGGATCACTATCGGGTCAACATGTTAAAACTGTTAAATAAACTAGTTGTGTTTGGGTTGAGCTCCTTCTAACCCGTTGGACACGATTTTTTTAATATATAAGATTTTATTTGGAAAAATTGTGTTACTTTTCAAGATTTTTTTGTTTTAATAAGAATTGTAAAACTGTGTTGTTCCTTACCGGAAATGAAGGTTTGAATCCTCAAACGGGAGCCCTCCTTCTAGCGCCAAATTGTTGACGTGCGAATTTGGTCAACGAAATTAATAATGATTATGTATGACTTGAGCAATAAAACTGATAAAAGTATCAACACAAAAGATTTTTAAAGTGGTTCGGTTTAAAAGAATGTCTACATCCATTGTTCTTGGTATTCAAGCCGAGCTCGCTGAATGTGATTGCGGAGCTCGCTTTTTGTATGCTTTTTCTGGAAAAATTAGTAACTTTTGTAACAGTGGTTGTCCGCCCCTTTTATAGTGTGAAGGAGTCGGAATCATCCTATTTTACATGAAATCGAATTACATAAGTTTAGAGACGAAATTATATCCCTTATAGTTGTGATTTGAATTGAATATAGTCGCTGAGATCAGGGAATTTAAGATTGATTGGGAGTCTGCTAGTTGACCGAATGCAATCCCTATATTCTAGAGATTCTTCCTTTGAGTGAGGCTTCAAGCTGCGTGACCTGCGAGCTAGGTGCTGTTTTATCTGCGACCAGATAGTTAGCGAGGAGCGGTACTTGACTCCTTTGTCGCTTGTATAGAATTTTCTTTCTTCGTGGTTATGGGGCCAGGGCCCATCCTGCTACGCAGTGATCCGTTAGCTTCCTTCGTGCGTTGGGCCTTAATATTTTTGCATTTTTAAGCTTGTTTGGGCCTGATGTAATTTGACACATAATAGTTTTCGTGTTCGAGAATGAATCAAATGCTAATTGCCAGAACCCCACTTCGGGAAACTATGTAGTTTTAAGGTTAAATAAGATTCATGTGATTATATCATTTTCTTAATTATTTATAGTTTTTTTTTAATGAATGACACAAATTAAATTATAAATCTGTTATTAATTATTTATACTTTAGTATATAAGCTCAACATAAAATTATCACTAAATATACACATGCCTTAAGTAATTATGATGTTTAGAATTGATTGCCCCTTTAAAATTTTGGATGGACTTTCACACACACACACATATATATATATATATATATATATATATATATATATATATTTAAATAATGTATAATTCATACAATAAATCAGTAGACAAGATATCCGAAATTTTCTTTTGGTAATATTCTTAAAAATGTTAATTTTTTTTAATATTATACAAAAAAAAAAGTTAATGACATGATTGATGCCTTATCTGTATGCTTCTTTTAGATAACAATATTATAAAATGTGAATTTTTATTATACAAAAAAGGTAATCACATGATAATACTTAGCTGTATGCATTATTATTTTAGGTGCATGGTGATTGGGTCCCAAATCCGCCACCAGCTAATACTCTTTTTATTATTTATTATTTTTACAGAAATTTAAATTTGATATCTGAACGATCCAACGTTATTGTGAGATAAGGATACCACCAATTATATATGATATCACTTATTATTATTATTATTATTTTTATTAAAATAAATTTATTTTTATTTTTTGACATACCACCTACTATTATGGCGTCTCGAATAGATTTTTTTTTAGTTATCATAATTTGGTAAAGAAATGCACAGCGGGGCACACTAGGTGTTAGAGTTAATATAACTAATCATGATCGTTATTAGCATTTATTTGAAATGAGTAGGATCAATGGTCCACATAGATACTTGAAGTGTAAAGTGAGATTGCCACATCATCCAGTGAGTGACTTGACAACTCATTAGTTAAGGTAGGCACTATTCAATTAATCTTGGTTAACAAAATGTAATTATACTTAACCATGTATATAAACATTCAACAGCTCACCGTTGAAATCAGATAACAAAAATATGATTTACTCCCTCTCTCATTTCTCTCTCAATTGTTCTTCTAAGGTTTCATTTTATACTGTTTTGATATCAATATTTCATAGTATCAAAGCTTTGAACAGAGGCAATGGAGTTACCAGCTTCCTCACCATTGCAAAACATCTTTAAATCCTTCAATTGAGTTTCTAAACTCACAAGAAAATAGAGAGAAATCAACCTCAGCTCGTCTCGAAAAATCTCAACTTTAACCTTCCAATTAAGCTAGACGACAACAATTTCATCTATTGGAAGACTCAAATACTACCAGTTGTCAAAGCTTTCGATCTTGAAGACTTTATTTTTGGATCTACAAAGTGTCCTGCAAAGTTTGTTGAGTTGATCGATGAAGAATCAGGTGAGCAAGTTCAAAGCTATAATGATGATTATCTTACATGGAAAAAGATATATCAATTGTTTATTAGCTGGTTAATTTCGACCTTACGTGAGTCAATACTTGGTAGAATCCCTCAGTGTGTAACAATATATGAAGTCTGGAACACAGTAACAAACATGTTCTCTCAGCAGCTATGGCAAGAATCATGTATCTTAGGTCTCAACTACAGTCACTAATCAGTGAATACATTATTAAAATCAAAGGTATCACTGATGCACTAATGGCAGCTAGCCAAATAATTACTGAACATGATTTGGTTGCTTATATTCTGGGAGGTTTACGTCTAGAATTTGATCCAGTTATATGTAATATAACATCTAAGAAGGAAGAAATTACACTGTAAGATCCTCAGTTCCTTCTTATGAGCTATGAATCTAGACTTGATCAATTTCAATCAAGTACATCAATTGATATGACTCAAGCTTCTGCAAACTTGATTGCCAAGTCATCCAATTATACAAGAGGAGGAGGTCAGTTTCCAAATAATAATTGAGGCACATCCAAAGGAAGAGAAGGAGGCAGAGAAGGCAGGTTCTACAATCAGAGGCTAACCTATCAACTTTGTGGCAAGATTGGTCACTTCTCTACAATCTTTTGCCACATATTTGATCAATCTTTTGCTGGAAATTTTGGTAAACAAAATCAATAAAGTCAGTAACCTGTATCAAACAACTTTAACTTTATGTTAGGGAATTTTGCTCAACAGTTGGATTACATTGGTGGATATCCATACCCTTACCATCCTGGTTTGCAGCACCAGCCACTATTAGGGATTCCAACTGGTATGTGGACAGTGGAGCGACCAATCATATCACTCCAAATTTCAGCAATTTGAGTATCAGCAATAAGTACAAAGGCACTGATCGACTAGTTGTAGGTAATGGTTATAAACTCTCTATTTCTCATATTGGTAGTTATATGATCTATTCTCATAATACTCATCAAAAAATTTGACTTTAGATAAGATTTTATTTGTCCCTCAAATCACTTAAAATCTGCTGAGTATAGCTCAACTCACTCATGATAATAATATTATTGTTGAATTTGATTATACATAATTTTTTTGTCAAGGACAAAACATCAAAGAGAACATTGCTCCAAGGAGTATTGAATAAAGGTGTATAACAACTCACCTTTCCAAGGTTGAGTACTCTAAGAAACATTTCATTAGTAAAACTGTTAATATTGCATCTGTTAATACTGCAGCTAGTTCATTCAATTCATGTAATGTACCCTTGATGTTAATAAATAATGAAGCAAGTGGACCTGAAGGTAATGCTTTTGTTGTCTCTAAAGGTATTCTATCATCACCTATTAACGTGCTTGTCAATACTTAACATTAAAAACTTGGTCATCCGTATAATTAAGTACTTGCTAAAGTTTTTCAATTGTAGAATATTTAATTGTTCATCTTTATTTAACTATTGTGATGCTTGTAGAATTGGAAAGGTCCATCAATTACCATCTGATAAATCTAGTTATAAAGCTACTACTCCCCTTGAACTAGTATGTTTTTTATGTATGGGGTCCCTCACTAATAGCATCTTCTCAAGATTATAGATACTATGTTAGCTTCATAGACTCCATCACTAGGTTTTGTTTGATATATCCTCTAGTTACAAAATCTCAAATTAAGGAAGTATTTGTTATATTTCACAAGAATGTTGAAAGGTTGTTCAACAAAATACTCAAGTTCGTTCAATGCCCTAGTTACATATCTTCTCCAAAATGGAATTAGTCCTAGGTATTCTTGCTCACATATACACCGACATAATGGAATTGCAAAAAGAAAGCACAAAAGTGTTGTTGAAATGGGTTTAACATTTCTAGCCCAGGCTGGTATGCATCTGTCTTTCGGGTGAGAGGCATTTCACACTGCAGTTACACCATCAATAGGCTTCCTACAGCAGTTCTCCATCACTAATCTTTATATTCACTACAAGAAAATAGGTCATCAACTACGGAGCCCCAGCCTGCTATGAATTAGCCAGTAGTGGAAAACGCGGCTACTGACTATGGACGTGGCCCGTAGTCATTGTCATAGTAAATAAGACAATTACTATGGGCATTGCCCATAGTAAATGTTTTGTCTATAATAGACTTTTTCCATAGTTAAAAATGTTTTTACTATGGGCTTTGCCCGTTCTAAATACTTTATATACTATGAGCAAAGCCCGTTGTTCATAAAGCAGTAATAACGGGCATTACTCGTAGTAGATAATCTGATATATAATTTTTAGAAATTGATTTTATCTGTTATATAATTGAGATTGTTTTTAATTTACTGGAAAATATTCTGCAATATTACGTCATAATGAATTTACATAATTATAAATAACATCATAATCGATAAAAACTAATATACTTAATTTGAAGAATAATACCACATAATAATATTATCTTGATTACAAAACATTAAAGTCCTAATGTACCAATAAAAATACTTGAGTCTTAATCACCTATCATTTCATAGAAAATGTACTAAGTTCTATCATATGATATATTTTGGTGGTCAAGCAATAAATGAGTATTTTGCATCTTCAAGTATCATGAACTCACTAGTAGTACGATATAAAAGAATCTTGCTCACCAAAATCTTCTTCACACAAACTCTCCAACAATCTGGACCAAAACTCATGTGATGCACCGTAGCCTGTGAATCCGTGCAATCAACTTCAATTTCAGCTACTACCTTTCTATTGCCCATCTAATGTAATAACTTGTACTTTTTTCCCTTTCCATTTGAACCATCCATATGACATGATGAAGCATTAATCAATGACTAACATATACACAAAATTAAAAGTGATTAAAGGTTAATAAATTCAAGGCAAGTATTTAATATATTAATTAAAACTCTTTACTCAAATTTACCTTTGCAGAAGTTCCAATAATATTCACACATCTATTACCTCTCGATAAATTTGAGGCACTTAAATATTGTAGCTTTAAAAACAAATTATAAAATTTCAATAGACATTGAAACTTATAAACTTATAAAGTTATAAAGAGGACGAAAATGCTATATACTATTGACACGCTCACAACGCGTGGGATAATCTCAAGTGCAGAATGTGTCGAAGTAATAAACTTTCGTAAGTACGAAGTCGAATCCACAAGGAAGTGCTGGTACTAATCCTATAAACTAAAGATATAAACTACGACAATAAAAGTAAAATAATTGGTTTTTGGTTTTGAATTAAACTAGATTAAACTATTAAAACACAAAATAAAACGAGACGAATTTGATGGGAGAAAGCGCTAGGTGGTCACACGGGCCCAATTCCGGATAAGGATGAATTTATTTACTACTACGAAGCACTTTATTAACAAGACAAGACTTATATAGCTTAGGACACACCACGTAGTATTGGTCACGTAATCGTGTGTAATTCCGATTAAACGCACCTATTGGTCCTAGAGTGCATTCAAAAGAAAACCCATAGCTAATCTAATACCTAGGTCAATTTAGTAATTTCTTATCAAAATTAACCTAGTATTGATTTTATAGTCAATTAACGCCCTATTGCAACCTAATGATTTCTCATATAAATTACAACTATATCAAATTGCTATTAATCAAGAAACTTGCAAGCTACTTTCGTGTATGCATAGACACGAGAATAAATCGCAATCGATGATATAAAATACAACTCTAAGTCTACATCTTGCAATAAATTATCAAAATATTAGATAGTCAATAGAATCCAAATCTGTTCATCGTCCCATGACCACCTAACAATAAAACTAGCCACTCATATAATCAATAAAACAAAAAGAAAAGATAAAGGAAGTGAAACAACCTATTCAAAGATGTCAAGAATTCAAAATCCCGCTTTGGTCTGGTTGAGACTTATTGTAACATCCCTAATTTCAAATAATTAATTTTGAGTATATGCATATGATATTTATGATTTGAGGGGTGTAAAATGTAACATCGAATTTAGGCAGTGAGCATGGCAGCCAACATCGTGACCAGGCACCGCGATGGTTGATTGCGACGAAAGCGGTGAAATCACTCCAGTGAGCAACGCGACCACAGGTCGCGATAACCGAATTTTTATAAAAAAAAATAAGAGATGGTGAAGCTTCTCGAGGAAACAAACCAGAAAAGAAAGAGAGAGAATGGGAGAGGAGAAAAAGAAAGAAAGAAAAAAAGAAAAAAGAGAGAGAGAAAGGAAGAGAGAAAAAGAAGAAAAAGAAGAAAAAGAAGGAGAAGAGAAGAGGAAGAAGAAGAAGAAGAAGAAAAGGAAAGGAAAAGAAAAAGAGGAGGGGAAAGGAAAAGAGGAGGAAAGAGAGAAAAGAAAAAGGAAGAAGAAATCTAGAAAAGAAATAGTCGGTAAAACGGTATCCAGGTTGGTGTACACACATTTTTGAAATCTTTATGAAAATTGTTATATGTTTTCGGTTTGAATTTGAGATTTTTGGATAAATTAGTAACTATATGTTTATATTGTTTTTTCTATTTGAATGATTTCGTTTTAATCGTATATCGAGTATTATGCTTTAATTGTATTTTGATTTGTTTGAATATGTTGAAATAAATTGTTTCAAAATATCGTATAAACAAATCGTTGAATTTCTATGAAATCATGTATATATGTTTTACTAATATCGATTGAATTTTATATTAGTTGAGTTTAAAGTTGATTTATGAACTACAGTTGTTATGTGAAAATGTTGTATTGAAACGGCCCTAAGATACTTGGACATATATATGGATATAGGAGGTTGGTATACCAACTGGGTTCATTTAGCAGTACTGCACCGTTATTGATATTGATGTTGATATTATGTACCTCCCCAAGGATTCGTCCTGGGGTAGGGAGATACGTACCTCCCCTAGGATTCGTCCTGGGGTAGGGAGACACATACCTTCCTGAGGATTCGTCCTGGGATAGGGAGATATGTACCTCTCTAGGTTCCGAACATTCGGTCATATGGTAGGGAGTTATATGTACCACCCTTGGATAATACGAGCCCCAAGAGCTGGTCCTCGGGTTGGGAATTATGTTCGACAGACAGCCACTGAGGTCGAACGACCCATATTCCAGTCTTGAAGTATGTTAAGTATATCTAAGGGCCAGAAATGAGAATGAATTGAGTACAATGATTTGAAAAGAATTGGAAACTGAATTTAGTAAGAGTTATTGATTGAATTTATATGCTTTTAGTAAACTAATTTCATATGTTTTATTCCAGTGATTGAGTTGAATTTTATAATGTTTTTATATGTTAGCATTGTAATATTTTTATTATGAAATTGTTTTATAATTTTGATAATTGAGTTTAGTGTACACCCACTAAGCTATATGCTTAGCGCGCTGGTTTTATCACGCGTAGGTAATAGAGATACCGAGGAAGGAAAAGACTGAAGAGGTGATAGCTGCAAACAGAGGAGCAGAGTCACCATATTTTTGGGTAGATATATATACTATTGTATAATACGGTTAGATACGCATGCATATACAGAAATTTGTAATTGTGTTATATATTTATATTTTGTAAATAATTATTTTATGGTTTCTGTTTTCATTTTCAAAGGATTGTAAATAGTGAATTATGAACTGTTTTATGTTAAAACTATTTGGAAAGTCACACTAAACGGCAGGGTGCGTAATTGATTGAAAGTTTGATTTAGAAGAAGTGTTGAAATTATATTGTGTTGGACTTTTGTTGAAAACAGGTTTTGGAAAATCAGAAAAATAGAGGGAACTCTGCCGAAATTTTTAAAATTGAGTTTTGATGGGCTCACTAGAAATGGTTTTTAAATTACAAATTATTTGGTTTTCATATTATAAACAGAATTAAGAAAAGTTTTGAAAACCCGGTAGCGCTCCCTGGGTCGATCCAGACGGGTCGGGTCAGGGGGTGTTACACTTATTTTCCTTCAATCTTCGTCTTCCTTGATGATTAATCGATAAACATGGGAAGCTTGGTGTTTGATGATGTTCTTTGGTGTTTTGGAGGTGAAAATAGGTTGAAAATCGTATATGGCCGCAGCTTGGGACAAGCCAAGAGGAACCTCAAAATCACAACTCGGACTTTCTTTTATAGCAGCGCACTAAGGCTGCCAAAATAATGCCGATGCGACCAGCACCTCGCGACCAGCGGTCGCGGTGCCTACTGTGTTGTTGCAGCTTGTCCACGAGAGCAGCCTTGAGAGCGAGCCTTGGTCACGCCCGTGGTCGCGCTACAATCTGGTTGAGCGAGCATGCATGCAAGCTGTAGTAGTCGCATTCTTCCTCGCGTTGCTCACTGGATGATGCAGCATCCTCTCCGCGCGAGCAACGCCACACGACCGCTGGTCGCGGTGACCAGGTCGCGCAGCCCCCTGTGCCCAAAATGCATGGTTTTGGCTCGGATCGTCCAATCTTCGCGTCTCTTCGTGGAATTCACCTATAACCTGCACAAGCTCAACAAACACATCAAAAGCACCAAATTTACTCAAAAACACGATCAAAAGACACGGTTCAAGGGGTGAATAAATGACCGATCAAATACCCCCAAACCTATCTTTTGCTTGTCCTCAAGCAAATCAGCACACACCACAATAAAAAGCAAATAATACAAAAGTTAAACAAACAAACAAACACTAGACTATATCTATTTTCGCAAGATGAAACGATGACACTTAGCACGTGCCACAAGCCTTTAAACCCCTAGGTGGCCCTAGTGGACTAGTTATAGCCTCGTGAGGGTTTACCAGCTACGATACTCACAAACGTCCTAAGCTAACCACTTACATAGCTAAACATCAAATCAAGTGTATATACAAATACAATGGCATAAGAATAGCCCAAAATCAGAAATCCAAAATACTGCCAACAAATCTAATACACCCTATATCACACAAGACTCTGACATGCAACACATTTATAATAGTCAAACCTTCCATACTAATAAGCCACTAATGTAATTCGCCTTAACTCTAGTCTCACAAGTTTTCACTCAATAACACTCAGAATCTTGGTTATCACACTTTCAACTACATACGACTGGAATTAATGAGCAAAGAATTACAAAATATGTTGTATGCACAAATAATTAGAAAGAACACATAAGTTTAACAAATGGACCTCATGAACGATATCAAATGTTACGAACAGAAAAATCAATGTACATACATGTCCAATATTACAATTAAGTTCCCTAAGGAGATTAACAGGTCTTTTCATGGTTGTAATGGGGCTTTAGGGTGACTGGATATAAAAAGAACGGAAATAAGGTTACAACTCACTTAGAAACCTCTCGAGAGACTTCATAAAGATTTTTATTTTTTACACTCTTCTCTCACGACTACCAAGTTTGCTCAACTCATATTCCCCTTCTTTTTTACACCTTTCTCCTTCAACGTTTTTCAATCAAAATTTTTTTTTTCCTTCTTTATGCATCATACTCCTTTATCTCATTTAACCAACTCTTTTCATTTTTTTTTTTCTGTTGGCTATTATTTATCTGCACATCTCCCATACCTTTTTCATCTTTTTTACTACCACTCCTTTTCTCACTCCATTCCAACACATTTTTCGTTTAATTGTCTCTAGTTTCTAAACTTCAAAGGTAAGGCCTTTACAATTTCGGCTAGAATTTTTTGATAGTGTAGGTCATACAATAAAAAGCTAATGTGCGAATGTTTGGCTGCGAATGGGATAGGGAGCACACATTTTAAGAACAGGAAATCAAGCTATTTAGGAGTTCACATACAACGCCTGGATCACGTCTCCAAAATCTACGCAATTGAATATTCAACACATGCATACAAGATTTTTATTATGCGGTTCATTAACATCCAAAACAAACCTATAGAGATCAATCTAATGACAAAAAGCTCACAAAAGTGTTTATGAGTAGAAACAATAAATTCACTCAGAACGAATATGCATGATACTCAAAATCTCACTAAGGGTAGTCTCTACTATTAATCAGAGCAACTAATTGGAAGATTTCACATACTACAATGCTAAAACGTCAAATCTATATGATAAGATGCAAATACTCTACCGGAAAAATTCTAGCTAACAACTTCGTACACTCAAATCTATATGATAAGATGCAAATACTCTACTAGCAAAATTCTAGCTAACAATTTCGTACACTCAAATGATCTAAGCATTTACATATTATTACTCAATTATCTATTTAACATTCATATGATTTGCTATCCTGACAAAAACAAAACAAAAGACTCAATCAAATGACCTAAACATTTACATATTTTTACCCAGTTATCTATTTAGCATGCATATGATTTGCTATCCTAACACAAACAAAAACAAAACAAAAGACTCAAAGGACTAGTGTACGTGACATTGTTATACCTAAGTCTTCCAAACGCTCAATGCATGGATAGAAAGTCTAGATTTTCAGCCTATATATACAAATACGACACAAAAGACAAAAATACCCCCGAACCTAAGATAAACATTATCCTCAATATTTGAAATCCTAGATTCAAGCGACAAATAAAAACAAACAAAACATGAACATAGAAAACAAAACACAGAAAAATAGTCCTACTATCCACAACTAAACAGTCTTAATATCCACAACTATCAATTCATTCAGCCTCACTTCCCCGTACTTCGTTTTCTCAACACAAGGCATAGCACTTCTATGAAAAAGTGACATTGAATGAAACTGACATATACAACAAGGAAAACAAAAAGAAATGATAATAAAAGGTTACCTCTCTCCTAGTGCTTTATTTAACGTCTAAATAAGACGTCGGACTCAAGTTATCTCTCAGTACACATCCAAGACACTTTCTCCTACATGGCTCACAATCTGCTCATGCCTGCTCGACCGTCTACATTTTTCATGCATCCAAAATAACAATTGCCTCTTCAACTTGAGACAGCCTCCATATTCCTCAAAGTCATACTCGTCGTCAGGCGGTTTATTCGAACAGGGTTTGGGTTTCTTTTTCTAGTGGGCTTTCTTTTTCACCCCCAAACCTGTTTTAGCATCCTCCGCTCTTGTGCCACTGAGGCATTGCTCCTATGCTCTCTCTAGCTGGGTACCTGAAACATCCAAAGAAAAACAATCACAAGAATTAACATAAGGTTTCATAGTATCAAATACCTGAAACTCGATCGTCTCGCCCAGGACTGTCATGGATAGATTCTCATTTTGCACATCGATGATCGTTTGCGAAGTAGCCATAAATGGTCTCCTCAATAGGATGGAAAAGTTTGTCTCGGTCATCCTTGCGTCGTCCATATCCAGGACCACGAAATCAACAAGTATGATCAGCTTGTCTACCTGGATGAGGATGTCCTCAACAATACCCCTCGGGTACCGTGTCGACCGATCAGCTAATAGCAAGGATATAGAAATGGGCTTCAGCTCGTTTATGCTTAGTTACATATAGACTGAATAGGGCATCTGATTGATGCTACCCCCTAGGTCTAACATGGCTCTCTTTTTCTTCACATTTCCGACGGTGATATCAATATTGAAGCTTCCTGGATCTTTTAACTTTGGGGGCAACTTCTACTGCAGTACTGCACTCATCGTCTCAAAGATCATCACTTTCTCGTTCGGCCCATATTGCCTCTTCACTTATTGAGTTCCCTAAATAAGTTCCCATAAGACGTCATTTTCTTGATCATATCCAGAAGTGGCAGGTTGACGTTCACTTTTGACAACACATCATAAATCTCTTTGAAGGCGTTGTCAACCTTGCTCTTCTAAAGACGACCCGAAAATAGAACTTGTGGCATATATGGGGCCGTAACCTGACGAAGAAGTGGAGTTTGATAAGATGTGACCATTTCTTTCTCTTTTCGCACTGGAGGATCTGCACTTGTATTTGTATCAACAACAAAAGGATCAGAAAGTTCACCTCCAACCCTATAATCCACAGTCTTACCACTCCGAAGAACGGTAATCGCCTTTGCTTGCTCTGACTGACTAGGGAACTTCTCGGGTACTTTGTTCTGCAAAGCCTCAGCTAATTGGCCAACTTTCACCTCTAGCTTCTGTGATGTAGCCTCCTGCTGCTGGAACATCTGTAATAATCTATCAAATTTATCATCCAGAGATGTTCTTGCTTGCTGATGAGGTGAATCATATGAACTATATATAATTTGCGGAAACTGAGGCTGCTGCAGAGGCTCAAACTTGTTGTATTGTTGTTGTGCTGGATATTGCCCAGGCTACTATTGAATATCTCTCTAGGAGAAGTTTGGATGGTTCCTCCATCCTTGATTATATTGATTGGAGTAGAGGTCATTCCATTGTCTAGATTGATAGGGAACAATTGATTGTGCTTGTTCCTGCATATATTCAGGAAAGGTCTCCCTGAATGGCCACACAGCAAAATCGTGCCCTCCGATTCTACATATGGAGCAAACAATGCCAGTTTGCCCACTTGATGCTACTGAACTCTGCACCTGTTTAGTCAGCTCAACAACTTGTTTTACCAACCCTGCATTGGTGTGCACTTCATGAACGCCCTGTGTTTTCCCTCTAACGCTATTTTATTGCGAGTTGGCTCCCAGCATCTCGAAGAGCTCATATGCTTCATCCATAGTTTTCTCTTGCATTACCCCTCCTACAGCATTCTCTACCATCGCTTGACAGTTCATATTCAGCCCATCATAGAAAACCTGATTCTGCAGCTCTAACCGAAAACCATGGTGCGAGCACTAGATGATTAGTAGCTTGAACCTATCCTGTGCTTCATGGAATGGCTCTCCATCTCCTTGAGCAAAGTTAGTTATCTTCCTTCGCATTTCTGTTGTCTTCTAATGGGAATAGAACTTCCTCATGAACTTTCTGTACACATCTGACCACGTGCGAAGAGATCCCGATGGAAGCATCATCAGCTACTGTTTTGCTCTATTTTTTAGAGTATAAGGGAAGCACCATATCCTGAGCTGCTCCTCAGACAACCTCTGAAGTGAGAATGAATGAATAGTGCTGTAGAATTCGCGTATGAAGGTCAAAGGATCCTCAGCTGTGATACCGTGGAAAGCTGGCAACATGTTGAAATGTATATTCTTCAGCTCATAATTTATGGATAAGTTGTCCAGTAAGATACAAGATGGCGATGCCTCGATGACTGGAAGTGCAAAAGCTCGCATTACTCTATGTACTAGCACCCCAGGTTGATTATGCGGCTGAACCATCTCTGTGTCGTCCATTGCAGTTTCAAACTGCTCTGCGTCTGATGTATAAGTCAGTTCAGCTGTAGAGTCTGTGACTTTTCTGATGCGGTCAATCCGGTCGTTCAAGGGCAAGATTTCTTATAACACACCTTGACCCGACCCTCCTAGATCGAACTAAGGAGCGCTACCGAATTTCAAAGCGTTTCTAAACTTAATTTATATGTTGCAAACTTTTGTAAATCCAACAAATAGTTTGTCTTACAAAATATTTTGCAGTGAGCCCATCAAATATTTCGAAAATTTTGCCAGAGTTTCCTTTGTTTTTCTGACTTTCCAAAAATACTATTTTCCACAAAACTCAAACAATATAATAGCAAGCACTTCAAAATTTATTTCTCAATCATTTGCGCACTCTTTCATATAGTGCGACTTCCTCAACCATTTTCAATAAAACAAAACATAATTACTAGTTACAAAACTTTGAAAAACATAAACCATTATACAAATATTTACAACTCATACATTTTATTTTTTTCAAACTTCTATATATGCATGCTGAAATAAATCATTATACAAACAAAATTTAAATGCAACTACCCAAGTAATGTGACTCTGAATCCATGTCTGCATCTATCACTCCTTCAGCCTTTTTCTCCACTGATATCGCGTAATAAAATCAATGCTCTAAGCAATAATGCTTAGTGGGTGTACACTAAAATATTTGCGGACTTCACAAAATAATTTTATAAACAAAATGGCATAATGATCTCATATGAAAACATATTTCAAAAAACATGTTATGATTCAACTCAATCAAATAAATAAATCATATGAAAATCAATTTCTAAATTCTCTTATATACATTTTATTCGATTCATTTCAATCATGGCCCTTTGGTATACTCAACATAATTTTCTAGATTGGAATATGGGTCGTTCAACATTGACCACTCAGTGGCTGCCCATCAAACATAACTCTCAACCCTAGGACCGGCACTTGGGGCCTACACCATCCAAGGGTAGTACGTACAAATCATATCATAACTCCCTACCCTAAGACCGGGTACTCGGTACCTGCACATAATCCTTAGGGAGGTACGTAATATCAATATCAATATCGGTGCAGTACTGCTAAAATAACCCAGCTGGTATACCAACCTCCTATATCCGTTTTCTATGTTCAAGTATCTTAGGGCCATTTCTATTTATGTTCACAATACACAATTCATAAATTTCATATCAAAGTATTCCATATCTTTCAAAATCCACAATTATAACTCTCAAGTCTTAATCGAATTCAACAATATAGTTTCTAAACGATATTCGTAATTCAAACAATATTCTCAAACAATTTCTTCTAACATAATCGTTATAAATTGGAATACGAGTATATCAAAACATTCAAGTAAATAAACGTGTAAACATATATATATATATATATATATATATATATAATGTATATAAAAATATCGAGTCCTTAAGATTAATAATATGTGCCCCAATATTGTTGGGCTCTGGGCGACTGCCATGTTCGCCATGGGCCAGTACTGGGCCTATATATGTATATACAGATGAAATTTTTTAAGCGTATGAAAATACTTTTAACACCATGAATTGTATTCCAAGTTTAACTTAAAATTATTTTATGAGATCATCGTAAAAATAGTATACAATCCACACTATCCGTATTTTTTTTAAGTTGTTATGAAACAATTCTCTATACAACTCAATTCTTGTTTTGGTTCTTCATATGATATTTGACTGATGAAAACGTAATACGGAAGCATATATGTAACACCACATTCATGAAGGTCTCCGTCACCTCCTTAATCGTGTCTTTCAATCATCAAGTTCGTTTATTAAAAAAATTAAAAATAAGTAAAATAAATAAATAAAAAATGGTCACAAAGAATTGTCGGTCTTGAATATTCATGAGTAAATAACACTCAGATCCCCTGACGTTTGCTCTTCTACCAGTAAAAACAATCTTTGGGTTTATTAGTAAAAACCTTACAGCGGTTAGTCAAATTCTATTCAATTTAACGGTTGATCAGGTTTAACGGTAAAAAAGACTAAAATGCCCCCAAAATAATATATAAAATCACTAAATTTAGTAAATAAAAAAAAGTTTAAATCTCCATTGTCTATCTCAACTATTTTTATTTTTTTTTATTAATGAATTTTATGAATTATATAATATTTTTAGGGGTATTTTGGTCTTTTTTATAGTTAAACTTGGTCAACCATTAAATTGCATGGAATTTAATTAACAGCGTGTGAAATTTTTAACAATAAATTCATCCATTATTTCTGCTGTAGAATAAAAAAATTTAGGGGCTCTAAGTATTATACTATTATGTGCTCTATTCACATTCTCACGGCCAAACAAATTCATGTAGTGGAGATAATGAAACCAAAAAGAGAAAGTCATAATTAAGATTTAAGATTAGGGATCCGTTTGAAAGAGCTTTTTCTAGTAAAGTTTTTAGAAGTAGATCTTTTAGAGGTAGAGCTTTTATAAGTTGAACTTTTAAGGAAAAGTCATTGCTCGTTTGGTTGTCAATTAAAAAAGTTATTTTAAGTTGTAAATTGTTTAATTGTATTAATTTTAAAAGATCTTTTAAATACTAGAATTACCAAAAAAGACTTATAAAAGAATTTGAAATATAAAAAAAAAATGAGAAAATATTTTTCCTTTTAATATAAAAAATAATTATAAAATATTATAAAAGAGTATGGAAATATAATTTTCTAAATAATAATTAAAATAACAATGATAAATTATTCCACTAATATGAAAATCAAAATAAGTAGCCTAAATTAATTATTCTCGGTACATGAGAAGAATTGTATTTTGATCACATTCATCATCCAAAAGAATTGAAGTTTTGTTTCACACGTTAAAAAATTAAGTTATTAGGGTTTATAATTTAAAAAGGAATTGTGAAAATATAAAATATACTAAAGTTATATAAGATATTTTAATATTTTTTTAAAAAAAACTTAAAAAACTCTACTTAAAAAAGTTCAAAATTTGAACTTTTCCACTTTTCCGAATAGATGTAAAACAGCTTATTTAATCGTCTAAAAATTTTATTGAAGTGACAACTAAATAACATAAAAAAAAACTAAAAAGAACTTTTAAAATTAAATAAATTTTTTTAATCAATATATAAATTCTTATAAACATATACTAAAAAGCACTGCAAGTTGTGAGCAAATAGGTAGTCATGGTTGTTGCACTTGCGCAGCTTCAACCACGGAGCAATCTTGTCAAGATTGGTATTCCCAACTTTATGGATCACTTGTTAAATGGCTATATATCACCAACTTTATGGATCACTTGCGTAGCTGTGACTGTTATGTTTGGTTATTATTTATTTATTTCACATAAATAATGACTCTTTAGTCTTTATCTCATTAAATTTCCATTCCATTAATTAATAGAAACGTAGAGAAATCAGCTCCTTACATATTTATGGAGACTTAGACGTGCAAGAGTAAGACAACTCACAATTAATTAATAGACGTGCAAAAGTAAGACAATTAATTAATGTAAGGCAGCTATCTTACTTAGTTACTTTCAATTATCTTGGCTACCATTACTCGTCCCGCGTCCAACTATCCAAGCTGTTTCTATCGAGGAAATCAGACTTATTGATGTGTATTATTATACTATTTAAGATAAATTATAGTGAATCTATATGAGATTATTTATTATTTTACGATCGAAAATAACTTTATAAAAAATTAATAGCGAACCCTATGTTATTTTCGTTAAACGTTAAAGATAACCGTTTACTGTTTTAAAAGTTTAAAATAATCAAAATACCCCTAATTAAAAAAAGAATAAATTACAGCGAATCAACCTGAGGTTTGCCATTTTACAGCTGGAAACAACTTTATGAAAAATTGACAACGAACCCCTCTACCATTACTCTTGACCGTTAAAAATAACCGTTGACCGTTTTAAAAGTTTTAAAAAATCAAAATACCCCTAATTAAAAAATTAAAAAATTAAAAAATAAATAGTGAAATGCACTAAGGTATCTTGTGTTTCTCTTAATTTTTTAAAAAAAAATTAAAAAAATTTTAAAAAATAATAGATCTCCATTGATCAATCTTGACGAACGATAAAAATTATATTAAAAAATATATTTTTTAAATGAAAATAAAAAAATAAAAAACATATTTTGGTTGGATAAAAATGGAGATCCAATCTCCTGATTGAATTTCAACCGTCCATCAGGATTGATGGACGGTGGAAATCGAATATCCATCAAAAACAAAAAAAATAAATTAAAAAAAGTGAAATCTCTATCGCTGAAGATTGGATCTATTGAGTAATTCAATTTTTTTTTTTTGTCTTGATGGAGATCCAATTTAGAAATTGGATCTCCAGCGTCCATCAATTTTAATGGACAATCGAAATCAAATCTGGAGATTGGATCTCCATCTCCATCCAACTAAAAATTATTTTTTATTTTTTTTATAATTGTTATTTTTTTTAAAAAAAATTAATATGATCTCCATCGTCTATCAAGATTGATGAACGATAGAGATCCATTAAATTTTTTTTTTATTTTTAATTTTTTAAAAAAATTAAGAGAAACTTTACTATAATTCACCTTTTGTTTTTTAATTATTTTTTTTTTAATTATAGGTATTTTGGTCTTTTTGAACTTTTAAAAAGATCAACGGTAATGACATGGGGGTTTACTATCAATTTTCCATAAAGTTGTTTCTAGCTATTAAATAACAAACCTCAAATAGGTTTACAATAATATGTCTTTTTTTAATTAGGGATATTTTAGTCTTTTAAAACTTTTAAAATGTCAACGGTTATCTTTAACGGTTAACGATAATAGCAGGGGGGTTCGCTGTTAATTTTTTCATAAAGCTATTTCTGACTGTAAAATGACAAACCTCAGGTAGTTTGCTTAATTTGTCCTATTATTTATATACATATAAAGTCTTAATGAGAGGTTAACAACTCATAAAACCTAATTTGACATAAATAATTAGTAAAAAAGATATGAGATATATATATATATATATATATATATATATATATATAGATGAATTGTTTTAAGGGAATAAAATATTTTTTTTTTTAATATAACACTTGCAGTGGTGGTGATTCGAATCTGAGATATTATCAGGCTGAATAAGTATCTTTATCACTGAACAATATTGGACTGAACCATATTGGACGGTGATTATAAAAATACTTTTAATACTATTAAATATTGTACTCCAAGCTCAACTTAAAATTATTTTATTAGATCATCGTGAAAATAGTGTATAATCCACATCATCCATGTTTTTCTAATTCAACGTGAAACAATTCTATATACTACCCTATTCTCGTTCCCGCTTCTTCATTTGATATTTGACTGATGAAAATGTAATGTTGAAGCATGTAACACCACATTCGTGAAGGTCTCCGTCACCACCACCCTAATTGTGTCTTCGATCGGTCAGTTCATTAAAAAAGTTAAAAAATATATTAAAAAAAAAAAGGTCACGAAGAAATTTCGGTGTTGAATATCTTCACATTCGACGATTAAACAAATTCATATAGTGGAGATAATGGAACCAAAAGGAGAAAGTCATAATTAAGACAAAAAAGCACTGCAAGTTGTGAGCAAGTAGATAGTCATAGTTGCTGCACTTGCACAGCTTCAACCACTGAGCAATCTTGTCGAAATTGGTATTCCCCACTTTATGAATCACGTTTTTAAATGAGTATATATTATATTTCACCGACGATTCATTCAAGTTGCGGTGCGGCTGTGACTGTGACTGTTACATGTGGTTATTATTTATTTATTTCACAGAAATAATGACTCTTTTATCTCATTAAATTTCTCATACCATTATTTAATAGAAACGCAGAGAAATCAGCTCCTGACATATTTATGGAGACTAGACGTGCAAAAGTAAGACAGCTCACACCATGCATTATTTTCTTTTTCCACACACCAACAGACACTCACACAAACAAGAAATTACACAGCAACTCAGCAACCAGAAGCTTAGTAGAATTAATTAAGGATAAACCTCAATGAGAGATCTTAAACCTAAAATGGGTATTATCTTATAGTCACTGAAACCAGCCTCCAGAAAAAGCTTGGCCCACTCTTTCTCGTTGCGCTCTTTGCCTGTGAGCAACACCATCAACAGCATGTCAAAGAAGAGCTGTGTTTCCATGGACTGTTCGTCTCCTGTTTTGTTCTCCATCATCATGTCTATTATGATCACTTTCCCTGTTGTGCCGCTGCTCGCAATTGCTTCCTTACATTTCTTTAGAATTTTCACGCATTCTTCATCGTTCCAGTCGTGTAGAATCCACTGTTCATTTCGCCACCAATATTATCAGATGAATATTTTATCGAACTGAGAAATTTATTTAAAAGTGAATATGTACATATCTTAATAGGTATATTTTCTTTTCAAAACACTCGAAGAAACGTGTAGAAATAGGAGAAATTTTTTTAAAAATGCCATGTCCAGTTATATCATACTATGTGGCATAGATTATCAATTAAATGTACTATTTATATTACATAACATAATTTTAGTGGTTGGTTGGGTACATGCATCAGGATGTATAGAAGTTTCTCTTATAGAAATGGATCGAGTTTTCAACTCTTAATATTCGGGAAAAGCGTGTAAGCCCATCTCCGTTTGGAATGGTTCAGTCTCAAACCGACCTGAACGGACAATGTTAAAAAATGTTCGATGTTTTTAACAAAGAAAACCGAACTGGTCCCAATGGGGACAAAAAGCCCAATTTTTTTTTTTTATTTCTTACCCTCTTAATTATTTTGTTTTACAATTATAATCTCTAAAATAAAAAATGTTGGTTATTCACTAGCTAAAAGGCGTAGTTTTTTCTCTTTAATTATTGTGGGAGTACATATCTCCCTTTATTGTGGGAATAGATATCCGAACTGCTCGTTTAGTAATTAATTTCAGTAGGTCCTGATAGTTATTAATATTGTATTTGTACCCCTTTTAAAAAAAATAAAAATAAAAAAATAAAAGTTTGAAATCCTAAACTAAAGTGTTAATTTTTTTTATTTTTTTAAATTGTAATTCATTTATAATTTTATGCCTTTGAAGACAAAAAGAAAATCTAAAAACAAATACTTAGTTTATATTTCGAAAATACAATTAATCAATGTATATAATTCTATAAATGCCTTTAAAAACTGAAAACATTTGGGATCAAGAAATTTGGATTTCTTCTTTTACTAAACTCACAAACCAATACTCACTAAATCCTTTCTCAACTCAGTAAGATTATGATCATGTTTTATTAAATATTATTAAATTTTTACTTAAATGATATGCTAATTAATTTTTTGTAAATGCGTCATTGCCTTGTCATCTCTTTTTTTTTTTTTTTTTTTTTTGAGATCTGACACTTTGCGGGTTAGAGAACTATCGGGACCAACCGAGATTAAATCATACAAGTACTGTCCAGACAATTGCTCCCAACAACGGGAGACAAGAACTACCGAGACCAATAGCACGAGCAACTACCTTGGGCCAGGACACAAGAGGCAACCGTCATGGGGCCCAAAATATTTTTATTTAGTCATATTGATTTTTAAACTGTTTGGGCTCAATTTTTTTAACTTTTTATGTTGATCTGATGATGTTTGAGCCCAAAATATTTTTTTTCTTCTGATGTTGTTGGGCTCAATTTTTTTTTATCTTTTTTATGATCAATTATGAGACCCTCACTCTTTTTCTAATATCAGTATCCTATTTTTCACTTCTATCTATCCACTTGGATCCCACATTGCCTCAGCCCACCAAAAAGTTAGGACCGGCCCTGAACGGGAGGGATATACTCCCAATACGGGTAGAGGTCTACCCAGACAATTACATTTTTATGGGTAATTGTGGGAATATATATTTACATGACTATACAAGGTGTTGAACCTTAGTGGCTTAAAGGAATTTAAGGCCTCCAACCACCAAAACAAGGGACCTATCATCTCATATTGATATAGTATATAACTATTTTCTAATAGGAGCGGTTTTTACAATCAATAATTTTATCACACCTTTTTTGTAATGATTGTAAATAAAATATAACGATCACTATTAATTTAAAATTATATTAAAAAATAATAGAAGTATATATCGCTACCACCACAGTGGTGACCATATTAATTAAAAACTACTTATATTTTTACTTAGAATATAATAAAGAATTAAGATAATTGAAAAAAAAATTAGTATGAACACCTGCATAAAAAATATAAAGCTATTAATGTCACGACCCGGGCCCTAGGCCGTGGCAGAGTTGTAAATAAAATCAATAGTTTCCAATTTGACTTTATTAAAATTTCATAAAAACCACAACAAATTTCTTCTGATACTCCGGAGTATCAAACAAAATGAAAATCTGTTTACAAACAAAATATTTCCAAATTTCAAAAGTCAACACCAAATAACCCCACAGATATGTGATCACCCATTAGAATTCATGGATTCAATTTCCAAGATAATAATCATACTGAAACATGCATAAATCCTGAAGTCTTAATCATCCACAACTACAAGATTTGCACATCAACAAACCTAACCCACAAACTGAGTTATCTCAACATTTGTTATAAGTCCATAACAAATACAAATTCTTTAATCACTACAAATCTCAAATAACATAAATTTAATAACTAATATCAGAAATCTAATCCTTAGATCTCACAAGCCTTCACCCACATCAACTAACGATCTTCTAATCCGCGTGGGCGCTCCCTGGGGGGAAAAGAAAATAAAAAGGGGTGAGCTAAAAGCTCAGTAGGGTATAATCCCCGATAATGTATGTGGAAAACATCATTTTTATAAAGTCATGGGATAATCCTGCATGGTTAAATACTTTCACAAAATTTTAAATAAACAGTAACACTTTCCTTCAGAAAGTAATATCCACACGTCCACTAGTCATACCCGGTGGCCTATCATTTTAAAAATATTTTGCTCACCGTGACCCTGGTACTACCCTCATATACAAGGTGTACGTACCAGAAAATACCCTGCGCAGTCCCCGACATAAAGTCGTATAATAATATATAATATAATGACTAGGACGGTTACCCTTTCAAAATCATCAAACCATTTAAGTAAATCTGCCATGCATCCCATATGTAAACTCATCATTTTTAATAAAATTTCGGCAGCATAACGGCTGCTTTTATCAAAATCCCAAAATACAAAACCTGCATAAAAATCATATTTTCCACACAATACATTCCAATTTATTCCTCAAATCAATTCCACAATTCAAATAAACATTTCCTCAAATTTCCACAATCAATTTATATCCAAACCATTTAGGGAAAATATTCTAAAAATTTAAGTTTGAAACCCCTACCTCGTGTAAGCTACCCGCAACTCGCTGCGGCCTCGCTTTCAATCTCAATTATCCCAATCGGTAAAATCTACACGAGAATATAATTATTTAATTTATATACGGCGGCCATATAATCCAATTTACCTCAAAATAATATCCTACACTTAAAACGAATACGTAAACGGATTCGGAATCAAATTCTAAGTTCGGGAGGTCGAAAACTTACCCCCGCCGTGCGTGGCGGCCGGCGGCGACTTTCTGGAAACTTTCCGGCGACCTCCAAAAATGGTCGGGTTTTGTTCGCCTCGTCTCCCTCGTCAATGTTTATAACTGTCGCCGGAGAGGGAAATGGCTAGATTCGCCGGAATCGGAGGTTTTCCGAATTGAAAAATCCCTAACTTTCTCCACCAAATCGGAGACTCAAACGGCCATGAAAATCTCCAAAGTTGGTACCAAAAGATTCTTTGTCGCAAGAGCTTTCTATTGGTACCAAGAACGAACAAAATGGAGGTCGGATGTGGCCGAAATTAATGGTCAAAGGTTGAGGAAAACTGAAGAGAAAATGGGCAACAATGGTGGTCGCGTGTGAGAGGTTGAAGATGAAGTGCTATATATAGGACTGGTCAATTTCAGTTTTATCCCTCAACTTTTCGAAATTACAATTTTAATTGCCAACTTTCAAAATATATCTTTTACGTCCTCACACATTCATCAAAAATTTTCAAAAGATTTCAAATACACCCTTCATAATAATTTAAAATAAAATAATAAAAATGAGATTTTACATTCTACCCTCCTTAAAAGAATTTCGTCCCGAAATTCAAAGTACAACCTCAAGCTGAATCTCAAACAAGTGAGGGTATTTATAATACATTTCGGATTCTAACTCCCAAGTAGCCTCATCTCCCGTATGATTTTGCCATAGTACTTTAACCATACGGATTTCTCGATTTCGCAGCACTTTGATCTCTTTTGCCAGGATCCGCAAGGGTTGTTCCTCATATGTCACATCTTCTCTCAGAGGAATCTCCGAGTGGGGAACAATGTGAGATGGGTCTGCGGTGTACTTTCTCAACATGGACACGTGGAAGACATTATGAACATGTCCCAACTGAGCTGGCAAATTTAAGCGATAAGCAACCTGCCCAACTCTCTCGATAATCTCAAATGGCCCGATGTATCTAGGAGCTAACTTGCCTTTAACTCCAAATCGAGTCACACCTCGCATAGGTGTCACTTTCAAGAAAACATAGTCACCAATCTCATATTCCACCTCACGACGGTGAAGATCAGCATAACTCTTTTGGCGACTCTGGACTACTTTAAGCCTTTCTTGAATACTCCTAACTTTGCTCGTAGTCTCTTCAATAATCTCTGGCCCAATAGTAATCCGCTCGTCTAGTTCAGCCCAACACGAAGGTGACCTACAAGGCCTTCCATAAAGAGCCTCATACGGGGCCATACCGATACTAGCCTGATAGCTATTGTTATAAGCAAATTCCACCAAAGATAGGTGCTCGCCCCAATTCCCTCCAAAGTCCAATATACAAGAACGGAGCATATCCTCCAATATCTGAATAGTCCTCTCAGACTGTCCATCAGTTTGAGGATGATGGGCGGTACTAAGGTTTAATTCAGTCCCCAAGGCAGTCTGTAAGGCTCTCCAAAATCTAGAAGTGAAACGTGGGTCTCTATCTGAAATAATGCTGGAGGGTACACCATGTAACCGAACAATATTCTCCACATAGAGCCTGGCTAACTTATTAAGCTTGTAGTCCTTCCTTATAGGTATGAAGTGAGCTGTTTTTGTTAGCCGGTCCACAATAACCCATATTGCATCATATCTCTGTGGAGTCAACGGTAATCCTGTCACGAAGTCCATGGAAATCTTATCCCATTTCCATTCAGGAATTGGTAATGGTTGGAGTAACCCTGACGGTCGTTGATGTTCAGCTTTCACCTGTTGGCATACCATACACTTAGCAACAAATTCAGCTACCTCTCGTTTCATTCCGATCCACCAGTATTGCCTTTTGAGATCATGATACATCTTTGTGCTACCTGGATGTACCACAAACTTGGACTTATGGGCCTCAGCCAACACATCTCTTCTAAGTTCTGGATCGTTGGCAACTACCACTTTTCCTTTATAATAAATAAATCCATCTGCCTTAATTTCCCAACCCTCCAGATGCTCACCATTTATCAAACGATTCCACAGAGTTCTCAATTCTTCATCCTGCCATTGACTCTGCTTAACACGTTGCAGGACACTAGGTGTAGCCACCACATTGTAAACACGAGTTGTTACTTCGTCTTCTTGTAAACACAGATCATAATCTCCAATGACCATAGTTCTCTTCCAATCCTACAATGCCAAATTGGCCAAAATTCCATGAGATTTTCTACTCAAGGCATCTGCAACCACATTTGCCTTGCCAGGATGATACTGAAGGTTAAAATCATAATCCTCCATGTACTCAATCCATCTCCTTTGCCTCAAATTTAGATCCCGCTGTGTAAAAAGATATTTCAGACTTTTATGATCTGAATAGATGTCAAACTTTACTCCATAAAGGTAACACCTCCAAATTTTTAATGCAAAAATCACAGCAGCAAGCTCCAAATCATGGGTAGGGTAATTCTTCTCATGCGGTTTCAATTGACGGGAGGCGTAAGCCACTACCTTTCCGCCTTGCATCAGAACACCACCTAAACCAGTACCTGAGGCATCCGTGTATACTACGTAGGGTTCACTGCTATCCGGTACTGTAAGGACAGGTGCTGTGGTTAATCTTTGCTTCAATTCCATAAATGAAGCTTCACAATCTTCATTCCATACAAACTTTACATTCTTCCTCGTCAATTGGGTCAATGGCATAGCAATCCTTGAAAAGTTCTCAACGAAACGACGATAATAACCAGCTAGGCCAAGAAAACTACGAACTTCTGTGACGTTTGTTGGTCTCTCCCATTGAAGGACAGCTTCCACCTTTGCAGGATCCACAGATATTCCTTCTTGGGAAATCATATGACCCAAGAACTTGACTTCGGTCAACCAGAAATCACATTTGTCTTTCTTAGCATAGAGTTGATTCATTCGAAGTGTCTGCTGGACTATATTCAAATGCTCTACATGCTCTTCACAAGTTCTGGAATAAACCAAAATATCATCGATAAACACCACAACAAATTTATCCAGGTAAGGCCTGAAAATTCGATTCATGATGTCCATAAAAGCTGCAGGAGCATTAGTTAACCCAAACGGCATAACAAGGAACTCAAAATGACCATAACGGGTCCGAAAGGCTGTTTTAGGAATATCCTCTGCCCGAACCTTCAATTGGTGATAACCGGATCTCAAATCAATCTTCGAGAAGAATTTTGATCCTCCGAGTTGATCAAACAACTCATCTATCCTGGGCAAGGGATACTTATTCTTCACTGTCACTTGGTTCAACTTTCGGTAGTCTACACAAAGTCTCAGAGAACCGTCAGCTTTCTTTGCAAACAAAACAGGAGCTCCCCATGGAGAGGTACTCTTCCGAATAAATCCCTTTTCTAGGAGCTCTCCTAATTGTTTTCGTAATTCCACTAGTTCTGCTGGGGCCATACGATATGGAGTTATGGAAATTGGTTGAGCCCCGGGAACTAGATTAATACAGAACTCAATCTCTCTACTTGGTGGCAATCCTGGTAACTCTTCAGGAAATACATCAAGATACTCATCAACCACGTATACCTGGGAATACTGGTTTACCTTACTTGTCTCCCCGTGAATGGCAAATACATTACCATAGGTTTCCAGTCTTTTCTTTCCACCAAATAAGGTCTTCAAAATTGGACTTAGCTGTTTCATACCCTGAGTCGCTTGGTAAACAACCTTGTCATTCTTTGTGTAAAGTATCACCCTTTTGTTGTAACAATCGATTTGTGCTCGGTATTTAGTTAACCAATCCATACCGAAAATCACATCAAATTGTCCCATGGGCATCACAATCAAATCATCAGAAAATCGCCTGTCATCAATTCTAATGCTCACTGATTTACAACATAGTGTTAAATCATGAGTTTTTCCCAATGGGGTTTCCAAACTCAATGGCATGCTAAGATTCTCAAAACCCAACCCCAAAGTATTTGCAAACAACAAAGAAATGAAAGAATGTGATGCACCAGTGTCGAACAAAGCATGAGCCCAAGAACGAGAAATTAGAACCATACCATCAATCACCCCTCTGCCTGAGTGGTCACACTCCTCCTCAACTGTGGCAGCATAAGCCTGTCCGGTGCCCCTTCCTTTTCCTCTTCCCTTTCCTGAACGGCCCCCACTAGCATTAGAACCCATGTTGTAGCTTGAAGTGCCACGGCTCCCAGATGCTTGTGGAACCTGAAAATTTTGAGGAACATTCTGGCCAAATCCCAAAGTAGGTGCACGGTATTGCGGAACATACTGGCGCTGTGGGTCAGGAGAAGCAAATGCTGGAGATGATGCATGGGATGGATGGTGCATAGGTTGGCCTTGGAAAGAAGCCGAATCTGAATGGCTCCCTGAGGCTCCTCCACGAGATGATTGGAATCTTCGCGGATATGGACAAGCCTTCTTTAGATGACCCTGCTGTCCGCAATTATAACAGTTGCCATATGGTGAACTCCGTCCCGAAGACCCGCTACTTGTACCACTCCCACTAGTAGCATAATTAGGGCCACGCCACCCTTCTTGATTTTTCTTGGTCATTTTCCTGTCTCTGCTGCCAGAAGGTTGATTCCTGGGAGGCTGGATATCCCTGAAGTTGGTTTCAGCTAGTATGGCGGCAGCCAAACAATCGGTTAGCTTTCTAAACTCTTGGGTATAGATCCTGTTCCGTATCGTCGGTCTGAGACGCATTAGGAACTTTGACAATAACAGTGACTCGTCGGCTCTTCCAGCATACTGGGATAACTCCATGAACCTGGTATAGTATTCATTTACAGTCATCCCCCCTTGCTCAATATTCTCAAACATATCTGCCAACATCCTTCTATGGCCAGCATTAAAATAATTATCCCGGAATAACCCCTCAAAGACTTCCCAGTCAACACCGGTCATGTCTCGTTGAATTGACAAATTTTCCCACCATATCACAGCATCACCGGTCAACCTGTAAACAGCAAAATCCACCCAGAACTCACTAGGAGTATCAACTTGAGAAAAGGCCCTCCTGATGGCTTTCAACCATCTATCTGCAGCAATAGGATCTTGCCTGCCATCAAACTGAGCATCAAATATCCGACAGAAATCCCGAAGTCTTTCATTCTTGTCCTTCACATGGACAGTTTGTGTGGCAGACATCCTCATAACTGCTTCCAAGAGATTTACCACTTGCTCATTAATAGGTTGCGGTGGTGGTGGAGGTGGTGTATCAGTCCTAGACTCCTGCCCTCGAGTTCTCCTTCTCGGAGGCATCTTTCAGGCCTATAATTTAAACATCAAATCATCAGCAATCTGTGATGCATGTTCAGTGAAATACCATCCATTCATACTAGTAGGTGTCACATTCCGAGGTTTGAAAACCAAAAGCTCTGATACCATTTTTCTGTCACGACCCGGGCCCTAGGCCGTGGCAGAGTTGTAAATAAAATCAATAGTTTCCAATTTGACTTTATTAAAATTTCATAAAAACCACAACAAATTTCTTCTGATACTCCGGAGTATCAAACAAAATGAAAATCTGTTTACAAACAAAATATTTCCAAATTTCAAAAGTCAACACCAAATAACCCCACAGATATGTGATCACCCATTAGAATTCATGGATTCAATTTCCAAGATAATAATCATACTGAAACATGCATAAATCCTGAAGTCTTAATCATCCACAACTACAAGATTTGCACATCAACAAACCTAACCCACAAACTGAGTTATCTCAACATTTGTTATAAGTCCATAACAAATACAAATTCTTTAATCACTACAAATCTCAAATAACATAAATTTAATAACTAATATCAGAAATCTAATCCTTAGATCTCACAAGCCTTCACCCACATCAACTAACGATCTTCTAATCCGCGTGGGCGCTCCCTGGGGGGAAAAGAAAATAAAAAGGGGTGAGCTAAAAGCTCAGTAGGGTATAATCCCCGATAATGTATGTGGAAAACATCATTTTTATAAAGTCATGGGATAATCCTGCATGGTTAAATACTTTCACAAAATTTTAAATAAACAGTAACACTTTCCTTCAGAAAGTAATATCCACACGTCCACTAGTCATACCCGGTGGCCTATCATTTTAAAAATATTTTGCTCACCGTGACCCTGGTACTACCCTCATATACAAGGTGTACGTACCAGAAAATACCCTGCGCAGTCCCCGACATAAAGTCGTATAATAATATATAATATAATGACTAGGACGGTTACCCTTTCAAAATCATCAAACCATTTAAGTAAATCTGCCATGCATCCCATATGTAAACTCATCATTTTTAATAAAATTTCGGCAGCATAACGGCTGCTTTTATCAAAATCCCAAAATACAAAACCTGCATAAAAATCATATTTTCCACACAATACATTCCAATTTATTCCTCAAATCAATTCCACAATTCAAATAAACATTTCCTCAAATTTCCACAATCAATTTATATCCAAACCATTTAGGGAAAATATTCTAAAAATTTAAGTTTGAAACCCCTACCTCGTGTAAGCTACCCGCAACTCGCTGCGGCCTCGCTTTCAATCTCAATTATCCCAATCGGTAAAATCTACACGAGAATATAATTATTTAATTTATATACGGCGGCCATATAATCCAATTTACCTCAAAATAATATCCTACACTTAAAACGAATACGTAAACGGATTCGGAATCAAATTCTAAGTTCGGGAGGTCGAAAACTTACCCCCGCCGTGCGTGGCGGCCGGCGGCGACTTTCTGGAAACTTTCCGGCGACCTCCAAAAATGGTCGGGTTTTGTTCGCCTCGTCTCCCTCGTCAATGTTTATAACTGTCGCCGGAGAGGGAAATGGCTAGATTCGCCGGAATCGGAGGTTTTCCGAATTGAAAAATCCCTAACTTTCTCCACCAAATCGGAGACTCAAACGGCCATGAAAATCTCCAAAGTTGGTACCAAAAGATTCTTTGTCGCAAGAGCTTTCTATTGGTACCAAGAACGAACAAAATGGAGGTCGGATGTGGCCGAAATTAATGGTCAAAGGTTGAGGAAAACTGAAGAGAAAATGGGCAACAATGGTGGTCGCGTGTGAGAGGTTGAAGATGAAGTGCTATATATAGGACTGGTCAATTTCAGTTTTATCCCTCAACTTTTCGAAATTACAATTTTAATTGCCAACTTTCAAAATATATCTTTTACGTCCTCACACATTCATCAAAAATTTTCAAAAGATTTCAAATACACCCTTCATAATAATTTAAAATAAAATAATAAAAATGAGATTTTACAATTAACATCCATCTCTCCTGAGATTTTGTCAACTACAAGCGGAATTAACTTTATCGTTAATGGATAAAGACCTCACATGCCGTTAGTTGACTTCCGTTAGAATTAACGATTGACCAGGTTTAACCATTAAAAAGATCAAAATATCCCTATAATAATATTTAAAATTATTAAATAAAAATAATAATAATGTTAGATCTCCACCATCAATCTCACCTGAGATGGACAGTAGAGATGTTTTTCTTTTTTTTAAAAAATTATTATAAAAAATTCAAATTCAAATCTCCATCGTCTATCTTTAAATAGAAGGTGGAAATCTAAAATTTTTTTTTTTAAAAAAAGAATTGAAGAACCCAGATCGAAGAGCCCGGATCTAGGTTCTTCAATTTTTCTTTTTTCTTTTTTTGTTGTTCTTAGTGGAGATTGGATCTCCACCGTCCATTAATTTTGATGGACGGTAGAGATCCAATCTGGAGTTTTTTAAATAAATCTTAACCGTCCATAATCATCTCAAAGATGGAGGTTTAAGATTTTTTGAAATTTTTATTTAATAAAATAAAATTGTGCATGTTAAATTTGACTAAAATCAACTAACGGCATGGGAGGTTTTTGACCATTAATGGTAAAGTTGACTCCGTTTGTAGTTGGTAAAATCTCAGGGGAGACAGATGTTATTAGCTCAAAAATATAAGGATTTTTAATTTTATAAAGCAACAAAACTAAATTCATAGTGATAATAAAATTATTTTGTAACTATACAAAATGGATAAAAATTCATGAGTTTAATTTAAACTAAAAAAAAAAGAAGAGAAAAGGATATGTATACCTTTAATAAAATTGCATCTGCGGGAGGAATAGCGACAAACATGTCCCCTCCAACATACTTGAGATTGGCCTCGTCTTGTAGGTCCGCAACCACATGCGGAAGATCAAAGTCAATGCAGTCCAAGTGCGGGAACGCCTTGGCAATGGCCTTGGACACAGTTCCAGTGCCACCCCCAACGTCCACCAATGACTTCAGCCCTACGAACACATCCTTACACTTGTGAATCAACACGCTTGTCGCCAACCGGGAGTCGCTGGCCATCGCTTCGTTGAAGAAATGGTTCAGCTTCGGCTCCTGCCCTACGTACTCCCAAAATGTCTTCCCATGCGCCGTCTCGAACGGCGTATGATTGTCGTTTCCAAACCAGGTACTAATACAGTCCCATGGTTTCAAAAATATAGGATCGAGCATGGCTAGTAGGAAAGGTGTTACACTTAAAGGGTGGTCCTTAAGGAGAATCTTACAAGCATCGGTTAGAACATACCCTTCTTCTTCTTCTTCTTCTTCTTCTTCTTCTTGGTCGTTTTTGATGACTTTTTGCAGAGCGAAGAAGCGGGAGTGAACGAGAATGCGCATGAGGCGGTAGACGCAGCGGGTTTTGGTGGGGTGGATTGGGAGAGCGGAGACGAGGTGAGTGAGAGTCATGGGTTTGGCGTGTTTGTGGATGATATCTGGAATTCCTAATTGAATTGCACATTTTAGAGAACCAGAGTTTATGAAGTTAAAAATGTGATTCCATACATGAGCTTGAGCTTGAAGTAGCTCACTATCATGCTCTCCGTTCCCCAAATAGTCCATATTTTCTAGGCTATATGAATTTGACTACTTAAAATTGTTTGTTGGTATGAACTTACTCATCAGTTTTGGGCTCTATATATAGTACACGAGCTGAAACAAACTTTTGACAAGTTCAAAATTCTCTGGTGCATATGACATATAGATTATGAATAATTAAAAATAGGGCAAAATACAAGATAATATCATTATGTTTGGTTATATTGCAATAAAATCGTATTTTTTCTTAAATCACAACTAAGTACCTCAGATAATTATCAATTTGGTCCCTAATGTATTTAAAAATATCACTTTTTCATCTATTGTAACTTTTTAACTCAAGTGGTCCCTACTTTTTTCACAATATATTAATTTAGTCCCTATAAGTAAAATTTTGATAGTTATAAATTAACCATCTAGATGATTTTATCCTTCAACTTTTTTACATTTTAACTATTTTACCTATTTGGATAGTGCAGTGAAAAATTGATATATGTTAAAAAACTTAAATTATTTTTTAAAACATACTTAAAAATAATTAAATAAAAAAAAATTATAAATTCATTAAAAATTTAAAATAATTATAGAAATTTAAAAATAACATCATTTATTAAAAATAAAAATAAAATTCAAGATTGAATACTTATAAAACTTAAAATTTAGTTAAAAAAACTAAAATGTTAAAATATTATATATACATACTTTAGAGTATATTATATATATATATATGTATATTATAAACATAAAATATAATAATAAAAGTACAATATATATATACACATTTATTATTATTATATTATAAAAATAAAAATATAATAATAAAACTGCAATATATATATATATATATATCTATGTATTAAATTACTAAATTTTGAGTTTTATAAGTATTCAATCTTGAATTTATTTTATTTTTAATAAATAATATTACTTTTAACATTTTTATAATTTTTTTATAATTTTTTATTTTTAATAATTTTATCATATTTATTTTATTATTTAATCCTTTTTAAGTATTTTTTAAAAAAAATAAATTTTTATAACATATATCAATTTCTCATTGGACTATCTAAATAGATAAAGTTGTTCAAAAATTAAAGGGTAAAAGTTTCTTTTTAATTTAATAATTTAATAAAAAAGGGTAAGATGATTAATTTATAATTTATATCAGGTTTGACCTTTAAAATTTTGGTCATAGAGACTAAATTAATATATTTTAAAAAAAGTAGGGACTATATGAGTTAAAAAAGTAAAAATAGGTCAAAAGTGATATTTTTAAATACATTAAAGGTCCAAATAATAATTATTCGAAGTACTTAATTGCAGTTTAAGGAAAAAATGCGATTTTATTATAACATGACCAAATATCAAGTTATTCCATTACAATTTATCCACAATACAAGGAGTTCTTATCATATATGATGATATGAATATCTACTTTAATGAATAGGAGATATTTTTTTCCATAATACGTTGCCCTAATATATGGAAAACATCTGCTTATATAATTTTATCGATGACGTGAGCCATTTGATATGCCCCGCGTGATTCATCTTAATCCTCTAGTCATGTCAATTTGATGTCCAACACATTTGACTAAACATGCTATATATAATTTTATCAATAATGACACAATTAAATATAAGTACATATATATTTATTTTATAGAGATAAGAAGATATCTTCCTTTATATTATCTTGGGGGAATTGTAATAATTTCCCGTGTATATAAGTATAATTATATAAAAATATAAAAATATATAATAATAGTAATCACTTCCTTTTGATCAGTTGACTAACTGTTGACCACAGTTAGTCACTAACGGTGACTATCTAAATAGATAAAAGGATAAAGTTGTTCAAAAATTAACGGTGACCACAATACATATATATTTTTATAACATATATCAATTTCTCATTGGACTATCTAAATAGATAAAGTTGTTCAAAAATTAAAGGGTAAAAACTTCTTTCTAATTTAATAATTTAATAAAAAAGGGTAAGATGATTAATTTATAATTTATGTCAGGTTTGACCTTTAAAATTTTGGTCATAGAGACTAAATTAATATATTTTAAAACAGGTAGGAACCATATGAGTTAAAAAAGTAAAAATAGACAAAAGTGATATTTTTAAATACATTAGAGGTCCAAATGATAATTATTCGAGATACTTAATTGCAATTTAAGAAAAAGTGTGATTTTATTGTAATATGACCAAATATCAAGTTATTCCATTACAATTTATCCACAATACGAGGAGTTCTTCTCATATATGATGATACAAATATCTACTTTAATGAATAGGAGACATTTTTTCCCATAATATGTGGCTCTTATATATGGAAAACATCTGCTTATATAATTTTATCGATGACGTGAGCCATTTGATATGCCCTGCGTGATTCATGTTAATCCTCTAGTCATGTCAATTTGATGTGTTCTATAGATTTGACTAGACATGCTATATATAATTTTATCAATGACGACACAATTAAATATAAGTACATATATATTTATTTTATAGAGATAAGAAGATGTCTTTCTTTATATCATCATGGGGGAATTGCAATAACTCCCCATATATATAAGTATAATTACACAAAAATCTAAAAATAATAATAATAACTTCCTTTTGATCAGTTGACTAACTGTTGATCACAGTTAGTCACTAACGGTCATAGGGGTAAAATTGTCTTTTTAAAAAATTTCAAAAAAATTCTAGAAAAAAAGAGAAGAAAAAAGAAGAGGAAGAACCAAAAAGAAATTCTAGGGAAAAAAAAAAATAAGAAGAAGAAGAAAGAAGAGGAACCAAAAAAATTTTTGGAAAAAATGAAAAAAAAAAAAAGAAGAAGAAGAAAGAAGAGGAAGAACAAAAAAAAATTTTGGAAAAAAAAGAGAAGAAGAAGAAGAAAGAAGAGAAAGAACAAAAAAAAATTCTGAAAAAGAAGAAGAAGAAGAAGAAGTAAAAAAAAAATTTTGAAAAAAAAAGAAGGAAGAAGAAGAAGAAGAAGTAAAAAAAAATTCTAGAAAAAAAAAGAGAAGAAGAAGAAGAAAGAAGAAAGAAGAGGAGGTACTAAAAAAAATTCGAAAAAAAAAACGAAGAAAGAAGAAGAAGAAGAAGAAGAGAAGAAGGAGAAGAAAAAATAAATTGAAGGTTTTTGGATGGTTGTTAGTTTGATGATGAATAAAGAAATTGAAAAAAAAAATTTGAAAGAAAAAGATTTGGAAAAAAATTGAATTGATGGTGGTTGGGTTGATGTTGAATAAAGAATTAGAAAAAAAAAAAAGGAGAAAAATTGGTTTAATTTTTTTTTTTTTTTAAGCAATAGACCAAATGATCTGGTCCATTGGATGAAAATATTTTTATCCCATCTAATAGATCAGATCTCACCTGATCCAATTTTTAATTTTTTTTTTTTGAAATTTTTAAAAAGATGATTTTACCTCTTTGACCGTTAGTGACTAACTGTGATCAACGGTTAATCAACTGGATAAAAGAGAATTATTGCTATTATCATATATTTTTAAATTGTTGTATAATTATGTCTATATATATATATATATATATAGAGAGAGAGTGTATTATTCAGCAATCAACTTTTATAAAACAAAAGTTTTTCACGACTAAAGATAATATATTAAAATATATCTATTTATAATATATTTGGTTAGTACACCTCTTTTTTATTATAGTGATGAGAGTTTAAGTTATAATATATATGGAAGTGAACGTGTAAATTTCTATCAAAAAGTTTTAAATAAAAAAATAGGTTACCATAAATTCTTATCAAAATTATTTTCATATTTATTATTTTATAAAATTAAAATGCAAAAAAAATTTATAAAAAAAAAAAAGTGGGCTCCATAAAGAAAGTTGTCTTCCTATTCCCTTCCTCTAGTAGTGATATTTTTTTAATAAAAAATATTTATTGTATATTTTATTTATTTTATAATTTTTATATTATTTAGTTAGACATATTAAAAAAAAAAGTTAATTACTAGGGGACAGACATAGTTAATCATGTATTACAAGTAGAAGGGCAAATCGATTTTTTAATATTAATATCTTATTATTAGGGCAAAACAATCAATTTTAAATCTTATTTACGTTTCACTATTAAAATTTTAATCATATAAATTAATTGATGTATTTATAATAATTTAGTAGTTATAAAAATTAAAGGGTAAATTGCAATGGAATACCCTGATATTTGGTCATACTGCAATGAAATTGTACTTTTGCTTAAACTACAATGGAGTGCCTCGGATAATTCTCAATTAGTCACTAACCTATCATGAAATATCACTTTTTGATATGTTTTTATGTTTTTGACTCATATGGTCTCTAACTTTTTTAAAATACATTAATTTAATCTCTATGACTAAAATTTTGACGTTCAAGCCTGATATAAAATATAAACTGGTCATTTTGTATTTTTAATTAAATTATTAAATTAAAATGATACTTTACCATTAAATTTTTTAACACCTTTATCTATTTCGATAGTCCAATAAAATATTAATATATGTTATAAAAATTTAATTTTTTTTAAAAAACACTTAAAATGATTAAATAATAAAATAAATATGATAAAATTTGTTAAAAATAAAAATACAATAAAATTTAAAAATCTTAAAAGTAATATGATTTCTTAAAAATAAAATAAAATTTAAGAGTAAATACTTATAAAACTCAAAAATTAGTAATTTAATACAAACACACACATATATATAATAAATTTATATATATTGCAGTTTTATTATTATATTTTAATTTTATAATATAATAATAATAAATGCATGTATATATACATATTGTAATTTTATTATAATATATAGTGTATATATACTATATAATATACTCTAAAATACATATATATATAATATTTTAAAAATTTTAATTTTTTTAACTAAACTTTAAGTTTTATAAGTATTCAATCTTGAATTTTATTTTTATATTTAATAAATGATATTACTTTTAAATATTTTTAACTTTTAATGAATTTTATCATATTTATTTTTTATTTAATCCTTTTTAAGTATTTTTTAAAAATAATTTAAGTTGTATAACACATAACAATTTCTTATTAGATTATCTAAAAGGTCAAATTGTTCAAATGTAAAAATAGGTAAAATTTTTATAGTTTTTTTATTTTTTATTGTTAATAAATTTAATCATATTTATTTTGTTATTTAATCCTTTCTAAGTGTTTTTAAAAAAAATTAAATTTTTATAACGTATATCAATTTTTATTGGACTGTGAAATATAAAAGTTGTTAAAAAGTTAAAAGATAAAAACATCATTTTAACTTAATAATTTAAGAAAAATATATAAAATGATCAATTTATACTTTATATTAGATTTGACCGTCAAAATGTTTTAGTCATAGAGATTAAATTAATGTATTTTAGAAAAGTTAGAGACCATATAAATTGAAAAGATAAAAACAAATCAAAAAGTGATATTTTAAAATACATTAGGGACCAAATTGGTAATTATCCAAGGTACTCCATTGTAGTTTAAGCAAAAATGCGATCTCATTGCAATATGACCAAATATCATGGTATTTCATTGTAATTTGTCCATTAATAAATATATCTTGATATAATTGAATCCATAACTGATTATTTAGATCCATAAATTAATTGACCTGCAATATAAGATCTATAATATGAACAAGAAAATTGGTTAAAAGAAGGATATATATTCTCTTCTCACCCTTCTCAAATAACCTAATGGGAAGATATTATTATTCTGAATTCTTAAGCGAGAGTAGGGACATCCTATATATAATAACACTTAATTGAATCCTAACCCATAAAGGATTCATAATCCTAATATAATTAAACTAGACTCACTTATAAAATTGTTTATCCCAAGTCTTATATAAAATAAGGTGTATCAGGCTCAAACAAATCAAATTTATCACAATCAATAACGGGCTAATTCGGTTAACTCTCTAATTATAATAATATAATCAATTCGGTTTTCGCAAATTTATAATATAATGTCACGTGCTGCTCATATTAAATAAATTTCTTACATTCTCCCACTTGAGCTGCACAAACATTATTATTTCGATTTTGAAAAAATATTTTCTTTAGAAAACAACACTCCTAATTGACATACAACTATGTGGCCACTAAACTTAGTGTTATAGAGAGTAATACCTTATAAATGTTCCCCTTAGCCCAACAAGTCTTAAATACCCAACTACATAAATTATTACATCTTAAATTGACATAAGATCATAAGTAATCAAAATGTTCTTAGTTATATCAAACCCGAGTAATAATGGTGTGGTATGAAAATTACTTGTAAATGTGATCATCATTTCTATTTCCATATAGTCCACCTTTCGCTTTGTCCGAAGCATCTTAAGACGGACAAAACCTTATGTCTCAAGTCACTACATTCATAGGTCAAAATCTTCGTACCATATGAGTTAAGTGCCCCCTTAAAGCAAAACCGCTTTAAGACTCATACGCTCATAGGTCCAAATTCATCTTTAGGTGCTATTTTCAGTAAAGATAATAATCTGATGATAAATATTAAAACACCGGTCCATAAGTGCTACTTAAAAAAAACTCATATATGAATTGGTTGCTTATTATTATTTTCTTTGGATAATTAACCATTGAATTTTTTAGGCTAAAATCAAATCCATCATTACATAATTCAAGAAAACATTTTACCTATAATATATGAAAATTTTGTATATAATGGGGCTTCTCTAACACGGATGTTAACAAATAATTTTTTTTAATATTTTTAATTTTTACCGTTACAATTTATAATGCAAATGATTCAAAATTAAGATGTCCTAAAATTTTCATGAGGATGTTTATTAGAGAATTATTATTATTATTTGGGCGAATTGTAATGAAGGACTCTGATATTTTGGTCATATTCTAATAAAATCGTGAGTTTAGCTTTAATTATACATTAGTATCTTTGATTAACTTATTGACCATTAGAGATGACGGTCAATCAATAGTCAAAGGTAATATAGTCATTTTTACCTTAATTTTTTAAAAAAATAAAAAAAATTGTTAAAAATTGTAAAAAATTAAATGAATCTCTACTGTCCATCAATCTTGATGGACGGTGGAGATTATATATAAAAAAACTTTCCCTTATTTTTTTTAAAAAAAGTAATAAAGTTAAAAATAAAATAAAAATAGATCTTCACTGTCCATCAATCTCGATAGATAGTGAAGATGATATTAAAAAAATTAAAAAAAGAATTTTTTTTTTATAAAAAAGACCAGTTAAAAAAATTAAAATTAAAATAAAGAAAATAAAAAAAAATTGTGTTCTTAGTGGTAGAGATCTATTTTTAAAAATTTAATTTTTTTAATTTTTTAATTTAATTTATTTTTTAGCCAGGGGTAGTTATATCATTTTATACATAAATCATGGTCAAACTGTTATTTTTGACTGAGTCAACTGACGGTAGGGTATTAATAAATAATTAAAATTAAACTCACAATTGCGTTACAATATAACCAAACGATAGAGTACTTTATTGTAAGTTGTCTTTATTATTATTCTTATAGTATTTCTCTTAAATAATATGATTATGAGTACAAAAAAATTATCACTTGGGTTTTGATTTAAAAAGTTTATGGGCGAAATTAATTAACGGATCAAATATCTATCTATGATGAGTTTTAGTAGAATAATGCCAATCTAAATTTTTCATTATGGGCCCCTATCACTAACAGTCCCAAAACAAGGCTGACACCATTTATTACACCCCTCTCTCATCAGTTTTATCACTCTCTTCCCCTTAAAGAACACATATGTCTCATCACCCATTCAATTAGCACATGAAACTAATCTAGCACATGAGACTATGAATCTCATGTTTTAGCTTATTGTCAAACATATATAGAGATTAAAATTGTTGAATTTGAGCAAATCAGTGAGTCAACAGTGCCTAACAGTCCTAAAATTAAAAAAGAAAAGAAAAAAAGGTTAACACCACATTTATTACCCCTTCTCTCTCATTAGTCTTATTACTCTCTCTCTCTCTCTCAAAATACACACCTCCCTCTCTCTCATCACCCATTCAATTAGCATGTAAGACTATGAATCCTATATTTTGTTTAACGGACATGATGATAAAGTAGGACTACTTTAAATTTTTGATCGACATCTTTGAAGGGGGCATAACTAACATGCAAGTCTAGAACAAATAACTTTGGTGTCTTTTCATCTAATGTGGCCTTTGCATGTAGACGTGAATATATGAAGAGAAAATGGTTTAAATCGGTACTATCTGAACCCATATTTTTAGACATAATACATGATTATTGTTTCTTCTTAAAATACCTTTAATGAAAGTTTTTGAGTGGACTGAATTTCTTTTAAAAGAAGTATAAGTAAGACCCATAAAATATAAGAATCACACGCCTCTCGAGAAAGAAAATGAAAAAAATTGTTGTTTTCATGTTTCTTCTATGACAAAGTTAGGATGGGGAACACAAAGTTATGAGCGAAGATGAGAGTCAGGTGGGATCACAAAAAGAAGACAATTTTTTTTTTCTTGGGTGAACTATTAAGAAAAAATTGCCCACGAATCAGTAATGTTTAATTAATTACAGTTTTGTTTTTCAAAAGTTATCTATTAATTCCAGTTGAATGCAACGGGTCTTGCTAATAGATGGTCCTTTTTTTTTCTCTTTTCTTTTTTGTATTGAGGGACAATTTTATAAAAATCTATCTTAAAGTGCTATTTTTAGTAAAAACAATAGTCTGGTGATAAATATCAAAACACCAGTCTTATAAGTGCTACTTACAAAAAAAGAATCATATATGAAATTTTTTTTTTTGACATACCACTTGCGGTGCTGGTGACTCTAACTTGAGATATTGTCAGGGTAAATAAGTGTCTTTACCACCGAGCCATATTGGACGGTGATAGCATCATATATGAATCGGTTGCTTATTATTATTGTCTTTGGATAATTAACTATTGAGTTTTTTAGGCTAAAATCAAATCCATCATTACATAATTCAAGAAAACATTTTATGTATAATATATGAAAATTTTTTATAAATTGGGGCTTCTTTAACACGGATTTTAACAAATAAAATTTTTAATATTTTTAATTTTGTATCATTACAATTTACAATGTATAATGATTCAAAATTAAAATACCCTAAATTTTTTCATGAGGATGTCTGTTAGAGAATTATTATTATTATTATTATTATTATAATAGTATTTCTCTTAGATAATATGATTATGAATACAAAAAAAATTCTTACTTAGGGTTTTGATTTAAAAAGTTTATAGGTGAAATTTATTTTGATCCCTATCTTTTTTCGAATTAATATTTTTTGACCAATATTTTTTTTTTTAGCTTGTGGTCCCTAACTTTTTAAAAATCTATCATTTTAGTTTTTCTGACCAAATTTTTTACAGTTAAACATTGACCATTTTACCCTTAACTTTAAATTATTATATTAAAAATACGATTTTATCCTTCATTTTTTAAAATTTAACAAATTAACCTTGATTTGTATAACCAATAAGAATCTAACATGTGTCAATAAAAAAAATTAAAATTATAAAATATATATAAAAAAATCTTTAAAAATTAATTAATTAATACCAAAATTAAAAATCTTTAAAAAAATCAGTACAATAATAATTAAATTATGAAAATTAAATTATGAAAATTTAATAATTTAAAATAGCACTTCAAATTAAGAGAAAATGGTTTAAATCGGTACTATCTGAACCCATATTTTTAGAAATAATACATGATTATTGTTTCTTCTTAAAATACCTTTAATGAAAGTTTTTGAGTGGACTGAATTTCTTTTAAAAGAATTATAAGTAAGACCCATAAAATATAAGAATCACACGCCTCTCGAGAAAGAAAATGAAAAAATTGTTGTTTTCATGTTTCTTCTATGACAAAGTCAGGGTGGGGAACACAAAGTTATGAGAGAAGATGAGAGTCAGGTGGAATCACAAAGAGAAGACAATTTTTTTTTCTTGGGTGAACTATTAAGAAAAAATTGCCCACGAATCAGTAATGTTTAATTAATTACAGTTTTGTTTTTCAAAAGTTATCTATTAGTTCTAGTTGAATGCAACGGGTCTTGCTAATAGATGTATTAACAAGGCTAACAACATCCCTGGAGTCAGACTCCATCACAATAGACTTAAACCCAGAAGCCCAAGCAAATTTTAACCCTTCATATAGCCCCACAACTCAGCTTCCAAAATATTCCCTATACCAATCTTGATAATAAAACCCCCTTTCCAGCAGATATCATGGCTTCTTAAAACACCAGCCGCAGTGATGGAGCTATCACTCGCCCTCAAACTACCATCCACATTCAACTTAACACATCCTTCCATAGGAGGAATCCACAAAATGAGCCTAAGAGAGGGCTCCTTAAAATTCCCTCCTGTCCCCATACAATTCCACCACTCCTTAACATACATAAAAATTGGAATGTGAGAATTAACAGGAATGACAAAATTGATATCAAAGACTTTACAACACCGCCACTTCCAAATATACCAGGCAGTCAAAGCAAACACCATATACCAAGGAGCATCACCAACAATGATGGCAGTGTTCTTAAGATTAGCATACATCCAAGAGATAAAACTATCACTGAATGTTGTAGAAGAAGAAAAACCAGCACAAACCTGGTTCCAAATACCCACTGAAGATCTACAGCCCCTCAAGAGATGGTCAATGGACTCCAGACCTGAGCAGCATCTGGGACAAGAGGAGTCTGTGGTTAAACACCTAGCCCTGCGATGATCATTAGTGAGGATCTTTCCGTGTAAAAGGGACCAGAGGAAAGTCAGGACTTTGAGGGGAAGTTTCAGTTTCCAGATAAAATTCCACTGCCAAAGAGGAGAATCGGAGTCAAGCCTAAGGTTGTAGGCAGTCTTCACCGAAAAATTACCCTTCGAGCACCCTCCCCAAATAATTTTATCAGGGATGTTCCCAATATGGATTTTAGTAATTTTATGGATGATGTTCCAAGGTAGGACAGTCGCTAGTTTTCGCAGATTCCAGCCAGCTTCCACCACATAATCCTTTACTTTCTCAGACAACAGAGTGTCATTTAGAGCCACAGAAGCATGATTAGCAAGGGAACCACAATCTGAAGCCCAGACATCCGTCCAGAAGTGAACAGAATTACCATTCCCTATCCTCCAATTAATGCCAGAGGATAGGAGTTTAGCTCCAAATTTAATGCCCTTCCAAGTGTTCGAGCAAACAGGTTTATCACTATCACCAGGAGTCAACAGGTTAGCATTATTCAAGTACTTACAAGTAAGAAGCTGGCTCCAGACACCTTTGTCACCTTGAAGGATCCTCCACCCAGCCTTAGCCAAGAGGGACTAGTTCATCAATTTCGTGCTCTTGATTCCAAGCACACCATTACCCTTAGGAGTGCATACAGTCCTCCAGTTCACCAGATGGACAGTCTTATTATCCACAGTATGCCCCCATAAAAAATCCCTGTTAACTTTGTCAAGCCTACAACACAGATCATTAGGAAGTTTAATAGTTTGCATGGAGTAAACAGGAATGGCTGCAGTGACAGCTTTAATTAGGGTAACCCGACCGGCCATAGAGAGGGTGGCACTCTTCCAAGAAGCAAGTCTTTTCTGGGTCTTCTCTAGGATCTCACAATATGTATGCTTAGTGATTCTACTATGTAAGAGAGGGACTCCCAAGTACTTTCCCAGCTCCTTGGTGATGGGGGAGCCACATATACTAGCAAGGGCCCTAGCGTCTCCATCCCTTACTAGACTAGAACAGAACACTCGAGATTTGCTGAAGCTCACTTCCTGACCTGAACTACCACAGAATCTATCAAGACAAAGCTTCATGCTCTCAGCTTGCTGGATAGTAGCATGACCGAAGAGGATAAGATCATCAGCAAAGAACAAGTGAGAAATTAGAGGTCCTCCCCTAGAGACAGCAATCGGCTTCCAAGACCCCTTATTCACACAATCCATAATAAGGTGAGAGAGCTTTTCCATACATAGGACAAAGAGGTATGGGGAAATAGGGTTCCCCTGCCTAATACCACACCCCGGAGAAAAAGCATCAGAGATCTCCCCATTCAGAACAACACGGTAGTTGACGCTTCTGACACAGAACATGATCAAATCAACAAAATGGTTGGTCAACCCCACCTCTAAAAGCACATTCTCAATAAAAACCCACTGAATTTTGTCATAGGCCTTCGCAAGGTTAATCTTCCAAGCTAAGAACCCTTTCTTACTCTTAGAGACACAAAATTTGTGAAGAACCTCTTGAGCCACCACAATATTGTCTTGGATTTGTCTGCCAGGAATAAAAGCAACCTGATTCGGACCTACCAAGTCTGCCATAACACCCCTCAGTCTGCTAACAATGATCTTGCTGATGACTTTGTACGCAGTATTGCAAAGGCTAATAGGGCGAAAATTAGCCATCTCCAGGGGACTAGGGATTTTAGGGATGAGAGCAATGAGAGTCTGATTTAGCTCAGAAGGGAAATGCCCAAGTCTGAAGCTATCTGTCACCATATTCACCAAATCCACCTTACAGAGCGGCCATTGATTCTGGAAGAAAACAGCTGGGAACCCATCAGGCCCAGGTGCTTTAAGGCCCCCAATATCAAACAGACTAGACTTTACCTCTTCCTCAGAAATACCCCTGCACATATTTTCCCTAGAAATGTCATCAATAGTAGGAAATAAAGTAGGGAGACTGATATAATCAAAGCTAGCATTTTTATAGGAGAAAAGAGATTTGAAATAATCACAAGCAATCCTTTTCAGTCCAAACTTATCATCAACCCAATCCCTGTTCACATCCCGCAGACCTTCAATCTTATTCTGCCTTCTTCTGATTATGGTGGATAAGTGGAAAAACTTAGTGTTACGATCCCCGCATCTAAGCCAATTGTTTCTGGATTTCTGATGCCAAAACATCTCCTCCTGATTAATTATGTCATTGTACTCTCTAGAGAGATGGTACTCTAAGGAGACAAGACTAGAATTATAATTATAGCTGAGGCTTTTCTGGATCCCAAGAATTCTAGCCAATAAAACTCTCTTCCTCCTGAAGATATAACCAAAACTGTCTCGATTCCAGTCTTTAAGATTGGCAGCAAGAGCATTCAATTTTTTAGATAAGCTTCCCACATTCCTGGTCCAACAATTCGAGACAAGCCTACTATATTCAGCATGCGAAGACCACATAGCTTCAAAACGAAACGGTTTAAGAAAATTGTTAGGGATATGGGCACTATACAAGTTAAGCACAATAGGGCAATGATCCGAGTTGATCCTAGGCAGGTGTCATACAAATCCCTCAGGGAACATCATCCTTCAGTCAATGGAGCACACAGCACGATCAAGCCTGCACCAAATGTCGTCATTCATACCTCTCTTCGTCATCCAAGTAAACTTCTGTCCCACAAATCCCAAGTCAACCAAGCAATTAGCATTGATCCAGTCTTTGAAACCTGTGTCAGAATAACAAGCTCTACATCCTTTTTTTTTTCAGCAAGATGAGTAATTTCATTGAAGTCTCCTAGGACAACCCAAGGGTCTACAAAGCAACCCCTGATAAGATTGAGATACTGCCAAAGATTCTTTCTAATACCACAGCTGGGATTAGCATAAACAACAGTAGTAACCCAACACTTCTTAGACTCAGCAGCAACAAAAGTAATCGTGTGTCGCGAGCTAGCCACAACCTCTAGCAAGACAGATGGGCTATTCCAGAGCAGCCATAACCCACCCGAAAAACCATCAGCATCAACAATAAATTTACTAGAGAAACCTAGTTTATTGGCCACCGACAGAGCCCTAGGGCCACTGATTCTAGGTTCCAACACAGCAAGAACTTCAAACCTGTAAATCTTCCTAAAATTCGATAAAGTTTTAACAAGACTCTTTTTACCAGCTCCTCTAACATTCCACACGCACAACATCAAGATAAAGCTAGTTAAATAAATATCAAACACAATCAGAAAAGATAGGAACAACACACCTGCAAACTCTATTCTTGGGCCACTACCATGGCCTCTTTGAGATTAGAGACCACTTCAACAAATTCCACATCAGCATTAAGATCAACAATACTGGGCAAAAGTTCACCAATAAGATTCCGCGGATCACCTGAGATAGCCCTCATCTTCTCCTTATCTGCCATATCTGAGTTAAGAACATCATTATGTAAGCTCTGCAGAACTTCTGAATCTTCACATACATCCTCCATGTCATCCACTGGGTTAGGATCCAAGACAACTTCCTTCTACAGTAGAATATGGGGACTTCTAAAATTAAGCAACCCCTTCTTAGGGAAAAGGACCTCCTTAATTTTACTAGTACCTGCCTTGAGAGCCATTTGATCCCTTCGAGGAGTTTTGCCTCTGTTAGGGATGTCCCTCGGGACTGTCTTACCCGCAGCCAAGGGAGCGTCAGGTTCACCAGATGTAGTCAAATGGTCATTCCCCTTCAGAAATTTTCCCTCCATGATTGCATCACTTTCCTCAACCATCTGCTCAGAAAGTACATCAAATCTGGAACCCTTACCCCCTACTGGTTTAGATGTGATACGCTTGCTAACAATTGGGCGTTGCTTAATACCAGTCTCAGTGGCCTTACTAGTACCACTAATTTCCTCCACAGGAGGGCGGCTACTACAATGCACCTTTGTAGAAGACTTACCCACGGTCCTATCCTTCACCTTCCCATCCGAATCTTCCCTATTAAGGGGGATTTCTCCAGTATTGCCACCCAGATTTTTGCCATATGTAGACCCTTTAACTGGGTTATTTAGAGGACCTCGGAAGCCCGTTTTTCCCCCTGCCCCATACTTGCCATTTCATCCATATGAAACCATCATCCACGGACCATACGGTGTCATCGGATCCACCAACTCAGCATTTTTCACAACCTTTTCAATAGGAATCCCCTGATCCATATCCCCCTCCTTACAATTACCTTGGACATACCTAACCTTACCACAGGTAAAACAAACCATACTAAGATTTTCGTACTCAATTCTTATAATCTTCCCATCAACTTTCATAGAGCTTCTCAAAGGTTTGGATATATCAATCTCAATACAGAGCCTTGCATACCGGCCCCTTGACTGAGCTTCGGTAATTTGATCAACTCTGCAGGTTTTCCCCAGAATATCTCCCAGCTTCCAAAGGAAACGAGCATCTACCCATTCCATAGGCAGTCCTGACAGTCTAAGCCAAACTGGCATCACACGAATAGGTTCCTCTCCTGGAACAAAGTTAGCTCTCCACCGTTGCACAACTAAGTACTGGTTTATGACCATCCATGGACCTCCAGTCAATACATATTCAAGATCCGCAACAAACTGGAATCTAGCTATAAAATAACCATCTTCCAAATCAGTAAGCTGCCATTGACCCACAAGCGACCATTTCTGAGTGAGTTTCTGGATCATAAAATTCAGGGAATGAGATCTCCCCATGATCTTCAAAATCAAGGCGTTAGCCCAAGGTTTGCGAAGTTTGGATTTTAATTCTTCAGACAGAATAACATCTTGACCATTGGATCCTTCCACAAGAACAAAATCAGAATCCTCAATTGGAATATTCTCTTTACCATCTCCAAATCCCTTCCAGTTGCTGGGATTCGATACTTCAAGAAGCTTGGTCTTGAAACTATCAACTCTTTCCCTCTGCGGCATTGCCGACAAATCCTCACAATCACTGCGAGCACGTTTGCAGTGAAATTCTGGGTTGGCTCCTCCCCCTAGACCCTCCACTATCTTTTTCGGCGGATGTTGAGCAGAGAAAACCAAGTGCTCGGCCATGAGGAAGGAGGGGTGGTCGCTGTTTTGCTGGATTCGGGCTGAAGGAAGCTGCTACCCACCACCTGGGTTTGTCCAATGGAGGGCTTCTGGACCGGATCCAGGATGCAAACCTTCGGATCGTCTTCCTCTCGTCGTCACCGACGAGTCCATTGAGTTCGGAGGTAGGTTCGGCGTCGCCTGTACAGCCTTCGATAGCGGCTGCGCTAGTTTCGGAGATGAATCTCCGCCCGATCGGGAGCAAAGGAGAGCTTCAGGGTCCTCTCCAGCCTTCAAGGATCCCGATCGACTTCCTCTCTTGCTCGCCGGCGGAGCCAGCTTGAGATGGAGTTACTACGATTTTTCTGAATTTTGATACACTGTAGCAAATCAAATTGAGAGAGATGCCACTGTAGCAATTTACTGTAGCAAAACGTGTGTGTCTAATTCCCAGTAGATTCTTTCAAGTTGAACTCTGATGCAACGATTAATATAGTCAGAATAATTAAGTGGACGTTAGAGTGGTGATTGGGGATCATCAGGGACAAGCTATAGCTTGTTGCGCTCAGCGAATTCATACAGGGTTTTCTCCACAGTGTTGAGGCACTAGCAGTCCGTAGGGGATTTCTACTTAGGGTTTTGATTTAAAAAGTTTATAGGTGAAATTTATTTTGATCCCTATCTTTTTTCGAATTAATATTTTTTGACCAATATTTTTTTTTTTAGCTTGTGGTCCCTAACTTTTAAAAATCTATCATTTTAGTTTTTCTGACCAAATTTTTTACAGTTAAACATTGACCATTTTACCCTTAACTTTAAATTATTATATTAAAAATACGATTTTATCCTTCATTTTTTAAAATTTAACAAATTAACCTTAATTTGTATAACCAATAAGAATCTAACATGTGTCAATAAAAAAAAATTAAAATTATAAAATATATAAAAAAATCTTTAAAAATTAATTAATTAATACCAAAATTAAAAATCTTTTAAAAAATCAGTACAATAATAATTAAATTATGAAAATTTAATAATTTAAAATAGCACTTCAAATTAATATTAAAATATAAAAAAAGTTTAATATATAAAAATAAATATAATAAATGAAACATTAAAAATAAAATAAATTAATAAAGTAATAAAAAAATTTAAATTTTTTTTAAAATGTAAGGAGGGGAGGTATTGTTATTTTAAAATATTATAATTTTTTTAAAAATAAAATAAATTATTAATTATTTTTTAATTATTTTTAAAAATTACTTATTTATTTTTTTCAATTGTTATTATTTTATTTTTATAATTTAATTTTTTAATATTAATTTTTATTTTTGTATTTAAAAACTAAAATACCTCTAACACCATTAAATTTGGCTAACTGTTAATCAACAGAATGACTAAATTGATGAATTTTTAAAAAGTTAGGGACCACGCGAGTTAAAAAGGAAATATCAGTTAAAAGTAATAATTTGAACAAAATTAGAGACCAAAATAATTTTTGCCCTAAGTTTATTGGTGAACTTAATTAATGGACCACCCCCCCCCCCCCCCCCCCCCCCCAATTAAATTTGGCTAACTTTTAATCAACAGAAGGACTAAATTAATGAATTTTTAAAAAGTTAGGGACCACGCGAGATAAAAAGAAAATATCGGTTAAAAGGTAATAATTTGAACAAAATTAGAGACCAAAATAATTTTTGCCCAATGGTGAAAGGAGGTATTGTTATTTTAAAATATTATAATTTTTTTAAAAATAAAATAAATTATTAATTATTTTTTAATTATTTTTAAAAATTACTTATTTATTTTTTTCAATTGTTATTATTTTATTTTTATAATTTAATTTTTTAATATTAATTTTTATTTTTGTATTTAAAAACTAAAATACCTCTAACACCATTAAATTTGGCTAACTGTTAATCAACAGAATGACTAAATTGATGAATTTTTAAAAAGTTAGGGACCACGCGAGTTAAAAAGGAAATATCAGTTAAAAGTAATAATTTGAACAAAATTAGAGACCAAAATAATTTTTGCCCTAAGTTTATTGGTGAACTTAATTAATGGACCACCCTCCCCCCCCCCCCCCCCCCCCCCCCCCCCCCCAATTAAATTTGGCTAACTTTTAATCAACAGAAGGACTAAATTAATGAATTTTTAAAAAGTTAGGGACCACGCGAGATAAAAAGAAAATATCGGTTAAAAGGTAATAATTTGAACAAAATTAGAGACCAAAATAATTTTTGCCCAATGGTGAAAGGAGGTATTGTTATTTTAAAATATTATAATTTTTTTAAAAATAAAATAAATTATTAATTATTTTTTAATTATTTTTAAAAATTACTTATTTATTTTTTTCAATTGTTATTATTTTATTTTTATAATTTAATTTTTATTTAATTAATTTTTATTTTTATATTTAAAGACTAAAATACCTCTAACACCATTAAATTTGGCTAACTGTTAATCAACAGAAGGATTAAATTGATGAATTTTTAAAAAGTTAGGGACCACGCGAACTAAAAAGAAAATATCGGTTAAAAAGTAATAATTTGAACAAAATTAGAGACCAAAAAATATTTATCACATGAGACCCACCCCCTCCCACCAAAACTCCCTCCAAAAAAAAAATGAAAAAAAATGATCACATGAAGCGCCCCCCGCCCCCCCCCCCCCCCCCCCCCCCCCCCAAAAAAATTATCACATGAGATTATGAATCTCACATTTTAGCATGTTGCCAAACATAGCATAAGATTAATATTGTCCAATTTAAGCTAATTGGTGCTAAAATTTTTGTTCAATTTTAATAGTAAGAAACTTTCATCATAGTTTTAAGTAAAATTGAATTGGATTTATAATTTTTTTTAAACTTAATTTACAATGTATTAATATGATTTAAAATTTTAAAAAATATATTATTTTATTTTTAAAATAAATATATTTATATTTTTTATTCAATTATCTTTTAATTTAATTATAATTCACGTATCCCTATTTAATAGATTAATTATAATTAAAATTATTAAATTTAGTTATAATTTAACAATATAATAAAAATTTCATCACATTATTTTTAGTTCAATCCCAAATCATTTTCAAATATAGGATTGGACTGTTTTAGTCATATTCTATGTTGTACCAAATAATAGATAATGTTATATTTAATTCAATCTAACTCAATCCAACCTCAATCCAATCGAATTCAATAAAATAGTCTAATTCAATCTCGCACACTAACTAGAGTCTAAAAGAGATAAAAATAAGGGGGGAGGGGGGATAGGAGAGAAAAGTATAGAGATTTGAATTAAACCCTATTTAGCATGGTTTTTACTTTGAGTTTTTGGTTTTTTGGAAGTTTTTCCTATAAAAATCATATATTTTTACTTTGCCTAGAAGAGCTTTTAAAACTTAAAAGCTCTTCTCTTGAAAAATTCACACTCTTCCAAAAGAGCTTTTAGATCTAAAAAGCTAAAAACATACTTTTAAAAGTTCTGTCAAACAAGTTCTGAGACTGTAATAGAAGGCCATAAAATGCCTTCTTAGAGCTAATTAATCCCATTTTAAAGGGCCTCATAAATTAGCCCAAAAGAGATGATACCCACGGAGGTCCAAACAAATTGTTCAACTTTTGTCTATTTCTTAGGTTAGGCTTACATCATTTCACCGTACACCCACGCACACTTGATTCCAAAACTGGGCTTCCATGTTTGACCTAAAGCCCATTAGAAAATACTTGAAAATTTATAAATTAATATTTAATAATCTATTTATACTGTTAAATTAATACAAAAATTAGAAAGTGTAAATTTGCGTATTAACTCACCAATTGTTTCATCTTTAAATTAAAAGCAGATGACCAATTCCTTTAAATGGTGAAAGTTGGATTCCAATGCATTTTATAAATATATGTGGGAATTAAGAAGTTTTCTTCTAAATATTATGAAAACATATATCTAACTGCGATATATTATTTAATATTAATAGGATTCGATATCATTTTATAATGTCTAAAACATTCGTTAATAATAATAAAAATAAATTTTTTGTGTGTAAATCAGTAAATGTACTTTAAAGAAAGGAAAAAAGAAACAATAAAAATGAAAAGAAAAGAAAATATTCCATCTTCCTACAGTGTTGGCTTTCCTTGTGCATCCCATTGATCTTTAGAGCATCATGTTGAAAAGGCTGTGTGCACACTCGCAACGCATTTCTGTTAATCTATCCTAACACACAAGCATGCTCTCATTTCTCTGAGTCAAGAGATCGAACAACAGGTATGTGATCACTCTCTATATAACCAAGAAGCCAAAAAAACACAAAACACCGGCGCACAGAGACAGATATGATCCTACCGGTATTTAAGCTCGGAACTCTCGCGCTCAAAACCTTGTGCAAACCCATTGCCAATCGTCTCAAGAAAGAAGCTGGCTTGCACCCCAGGTTTCGCCAGTTAATCATCAACATTGCCCAGGTTCTGCTTTTCTTTTTTTATTTGCATTGAATTTTGTTGGATGATTATGTCAAAGTGGACCGTTCAATTATAATTTCTCTTAATTTACTTGAACATCTTATTATGTTTGTTGTGATGTGAAATCAGGCAAATCATCGATTTACAACAAATATGCAAAGACGGATATATGGCCATGCAACTGATGTTGCAGTACGCCCCCTGAATGAGGAAAAAGCTGTCCAAGCTGCTGCAGATCTACTCGGTGAACTCTTCGTCTTCTCGGTAATGCTATATTCCCATTCCATCTTATTCTGAAATTATTGTTTATGACTGAAATTAGTATATATTACTAGAAATGCTTGGATGCTTCTAGTATATGAATGGAATTCTATGATCGAATCCCTGCACTTTTATGTGTTTTTCATTGTTGCAAAATATGGATGCTGGGGTTGTAGAATATTCTTTGGTTTATGTTTTCGTTGGGTGTTATGTTTGTATGAGTGCTGCCCATGTTGTCTTAGAATCCGGAAGAATCCAGTGGCTGTGCTTGTTGATGGTTAATGGATGTGACACTGAGTTCTGGTCAATAATATGTGTTTTATGGAGTACTTTGCACAGGTGATGCTGTGGCCTGATTGTGAGTTTATATGCATTCGTGTGATCCAGTTCAGGTAAACATGGAAGAACTGCACATTGTCAAAATGAGATACATTTGGTTGACTATGCCTTTTTACCTCACCCTGTCAATCTATGATAGCACTCAGACGACTAGATCTGGGATAGTGATCCCACTTAGCTTCTTGCTACCACTGCTACTGAGCTTGAACAAGGATCTAATTAACCTTGATTAAATTAAAAGGATAGTTTGGCTTGGCCATTGTTGGCTGATTTGGATATCCTGGGTTTGGATTGTTCCTGATGCCCTATCCAGAATTGGGGGTTGGGGAGTGATCAGGAATCCCCACTTGAATACTCATAACTGCTCGAAAGGTGAAGTTACCATACAACCCATGCCTGGGTATTGTGGTCTCCAGAATTAAGCTCAGAAACAAGCAGGTGATACAGTCTATCAATATGGTTGGGATAGCTGGAGATTCTGGCTTGGTCGCTATGGTATGGGACTCTTTAGGAGTTGGAAGTTATGAAACCTTACAACCCCATTGGAATAGTTTCACTTGCACATACCAATTTAAAATGAACTAATAGTTAGCCGATGCAGGCGTTTGTCCTTGGGTGTTGCTGGCAAGTACTTTTGTGAAATGCCATTGCTCAAAGATGTGGACTATGTTTATAGAAAATTTCTCTTACTGAGAATTTGGAGTTTTGAAACCAAGGACACAATATGTTTCATGAATCTTCAGGTTGTCTTTGTGGATGGTTCTGTTTCAGTTCAAAATAGAAAAAGAAAAAAGGCATGCCATTAGTCTCACTGCTTATCTCACTCTTTGTTTTGTACTCTGCATAAATAATTTTACATGCTAGAAAACTTGTATGGTTTCCATTTTGTCTCTCTAGGTTGCTGGAGTTGCTGTTGTTTTTGAGGTGCAAAGAAGTTCTAGATCAGAAGCAAGAAAGGAGGAGCAGCGCAGATGGGAGTTAGAGGTATATCTTTGTGCTTTTATCTAATATGTAGTGCTGCAACAATATAGGCCCAGAATTCTATATGTATGACTTGCTTAAGCACCTTTCAAATGGTTTCTTATAGTTTCGTGAGAGTGTTTATCAAAGCAAACAGCACATAAAACAACCTCCATATAGTCCACATCCTTGAAAATGGTGCTAGTCGAACATCAAAATAAAGGCTTTTTAGTGGAACATTTGCTATTTTTCTCTTTGACAATGACATTTGTGGCACATAGTAAATTAGAAAGTGCAATGCAGTGCATGGAAGAGGAACCCATATCCGTGCTGGTTATATAATTCTGCAATCCTTTATGCACTGTCGTAGGCAATGAAGCAAAGAGATGAAGATTTAGCAAGAGAAGTTGAGCTTCTTAAACACAAACTTGAAGAGCTGGAACAACTTGCTAAAGGACAGGGATTAAGTGGTATATTCAACTTAAGGCATGCTCCTCTGTCCCGAGATGAAAAGGCAAAGTCTGCGTAATGGCTGCAATAATTAGGTAGAGTGAGAACTCTTACCATTAGAACTTAATAAACCTGAGTTTGCCTTGTCTGGGGAAGTTTAATTCCCATTAATGGGTTTGATTGTTTCTGTAGAAAACACATTAGCCTGAACTATAATGAGCCAACTGACTGGCTAATGAAGACCTAGTTACTGGTTCTCCTTAAATCTCTGTTTGCTTGTTTTGGCAGAAAATTGCAGTAAACAGCAACATTCCGAGAACAGAATTTTCCGAACAAATGATCTGGGTATCAACAACAAAGGCTCACTATGTTTTACAACTTGACAAAATTTCTTAAGAAGGAGAACATTTAATGAACATTTTTTTGTCATAGTCAGAATCATATGAAATAGATACGATTAGGTCAATTATATTGCAGTTTTTCTTCGGATGGTTTAGTTTCTAGCTACAGATTATGTTGAAATTTGAAATTTGAATGATGGGAAATCCCCATTTAGACAATTGTAATTATACATCCCAAGTTGTTTTTTTATAAACTGAACCGATAAATCAAATGGTATGTAAATAGCATTTACTTGATATTATAATTATAGTAATGATGAAATGATTATGAAACACTTGATTGATTATTCTTACAATTTTTCATGTTCAATTTTCAATGTAGATCTGTGTTGTAAAACACCTTCGATACAGAAACATAATTAATAATGATCAATTCAGATGTTGAAGGTGCGTTTAAAACTATTTTTGTAGATTATTTATTTATTTATTTGGGGGCAAGGATTTGAACTTGGAATAGCAGGTGTTTAAACTTTAAATAAGGATATTACTTTGCCACATACACTAAAAAAAGTAAAATGATTGTTGCTTGCAAACAATGATATTTTATGTTCTTCAAAAAAAAAAAAAAATGATATTTTATGCATCTTTATTCTACAATTTTATAATATAATTATTCCATTTGGTAGGGACAAGGCATTTACCAAAATATAAATATTATGTAGATAATTCATAATTTGCAATTTTAATATCAATCTCTCAGAAGTATCTTCTTAATAAGATCAAGTAATTAAAGACAATACTGATAATAGGAGGAATGAAATGAACCATTTATCCTTCGACTGTTAACTTTTGACAGCTGGTGGTTAACAGCAAGGATGTTTATACAATTTTTAATAAAATGTTCACATACTTGCAACTAGACCTAAAATTAAAGGATATTTGCGTAATTACCCCTATAAATAATTATTTCTTCGAGTTGAATAAATAATTGCAAATAGAGTTTTCCGGGGGAGAGTCCAGCTTTTATTTTCCCGGGAACTATGACCTTCGTTGGTCGCAAGTAACAACACTTTTTTCTCAGATTCAAGTAAGTCAAGACTCGTGACTCTTTTTTCTTGTGGCTTCGTGCGAAATTTTCATTGTTATATTTCTTGCATTTTAATTTTTCTTCTGGGTTTTGAAAGAAATTTGATCCAGTCGATTCAAAACAATGGAAGTGTACCAGGAAATCAATGCTCGAGTCTTGAAATTCTTAGGAATGTCAACTAGTTTGCTTGAAGCTTTATTCCATGTCTTAAACAATGAAAATTGAAGTTGAACACATACAATTAAGCTTCTTTGGCTTGATTTTTGCTTTGCCTTTTCTTTTATTTGTTTGTGTATCCATGGACTAAAATTTGTTCTGTTTTCTTTTCATGCCATCTTGCTTTCATGTTAGATTTGATAGTATTGGTTCTGGTCTCGTGGTTTTGTATTGGATATTTAAGAAATATTGAATCTTTTCTTGAAAGATTATTATTTCAGTAGCTTGAATGGAAGATTTTATTCTCTTATCCCAAATGAAAAATGATATATAATTGAAAATCGTATTTATTTTTATTTTCTTTCCTATAGTTTCTCTTTAACTATAGTGCTGTTTAGAGATTTGGGTACTTCGTTGTGATTTGTTAGGATTTGTAGTAGTGGGGATCAATGCAGAGTGATTCAAAGAGCAAATGCGTGTCTGCATCGTACCAGCTCTTGCTGGACAATACAAAGATCAGGCTCAACGATCTCCAACAAAAATTCACTAACCTTCAAGCTGCTAGGAGGGAGAATCGGGCCAGTGATATTTTGGTATTCGAAGAGCAAGTCTTTCAAATACTTCAAGAATGGAACTCTGAACTCAGTGCTTCTTCCCCAGCCTCTTCATTACTTGTCTGTACCTACAATTCTTCAACACTAACTATTTATTTCTTTATTTTTCGTTGTTTATTAGAAAAAAGATACTTTCAAATTTCAATTGTTATTTCTGTATAAACAATTGTCTTTTGTACCTTGATGAAATAACTGTTGATGGGTATAAAAATCCTTTTATGAATTTGAGAAAGTTGGTAATCTTGAAGTTTGTTTTATACTTATAAAAGAGTGTCCTTCATGCCTTATAATGAAGTAAATTTTGATGGGTAAAATTATTTTAATGGGTATTAACCTTGATGGAATCTTTAATGTGTATTCTGGTTCTTTCTATAAAGTATATGCTGGATTTTATTATACATTGTTGGGACGAGTCTTCTGTAGTGTAGATTTAAGTGATCTTCGATGTGCATCAGAATACCTTTTGGTGGGAGTTTGTGTAGGGTGTTAGTATTGGATCATTAGACCGTCTGTTACAATTGTGCGACGAGGATGACGCCACTAGTGCATTAGCAGAACCACCACAATTGAAACCTCAGTCTGATTTTCAAGGCCTTCACCTTGGCGACAGGACGACATTTCAAGCGGTGAGCTTTGTCTTTTGATGAGATTTTCGTTAAGGAGAGAGGTATCAAATATAGATTGTTTCTGCATAATAGCTTATTTTACATGGGGTACCTCTCTTAATTTTTTGTTTCCAATTATAACAAAACCACTGTTCCTTTGAAAAGAAATGGATATATATTCCAATCTTACTGTGTTATATGGTTTATTAATTTTTAAAATCAAAATTCAATTTATGTTCCATGTTTCAGTGGTAATATTTGATGTGAGGTGTTGTACAATTTATTTGGGTTGAATTATTGTTCAAATTGAATAGAAGTCTAACAATAAAATTGTGTGAATGAAGATGTAACGATATTTAAATTATGGAGTTGTAAGTGAAGGAAGAGGAGAGAGACACACAAAAAATAAAAAATAAAAAATGCTAGGTATCTCTACCTTCTAGTGAAGGAAGAGGAGAGAGACACACAAAAAAAAAAGAAAAAATGCTAGGTACCTCTACCTTCTAGTCCTGTGGAGAGCGTACACCTTTCTGTTGGGTATTTGAAATTCATTATCTAATAAACCTTCCTCTCAATGGGGATTTCATTGACATGCTAAGGTTATATTTTTCAATATTCATTAAACAAAATTAAACTTAAAAATCAACATTACTTCCTAACAAACTCATGAATTTATACGCAACCTATGTGTTTCCTTAAGCATAACATTTTGTCTGTATCAGGACTATTTACTGAAGAACAAGCAGGAGGAACATACTTTTAGAGGGTTCGAAGAATTCAAAGGCTCCAGCACAGGTTTGCACAACACAGAGGTTGGTATCCAAGATTCAGCTACTCTACAAGATTACTGTCAGTTGAACCTGTACCAAGAATCGGAGCATGGCCTCGTAGGTGCCAATGTTACTAGAGAATGTCAAAAGGATGCTGAACTCAACATTCTGCCATATATCTGCCATTCACCATCTGCTTTCATGGGGCCAAAATGTGCGCTTTGGGATTGTACAAGACCTGCTCTAGGATCTGAGTGGTATCAAGATTATTGCAGCAGCTTTCATGCTACTCTTTCTTTAAATGAAGAGTTTCCTGGTATGACACCAGTTGTTCGACCTCAGGGTATAAATGTGAAGGATAGTTTACTGCTTATTGCTGTTAATGCAAAGGCACAGGGTAAGAGTGTGGGTATTCCTCAATGTGAAGGGGCTGCTACTGCAAAAACTCCATGGAACGCCACTGGTAATGGTGCCTTTTTCTTTTTCCAATTTTGTTTTGGTCTTGCTATCTTGCATATCCATTCTGGAGCTTGAATCTTCTGTTAAGCTATGTTAGATGCTATTATGTAATGTGGTTTTGTATAATATGTGGAATTCTAACTGCAGCATGCTTGTTTTACATGCATATCTTCTGTTTCGGTGTGATGGAGCAGGTTGTGTACTTTCTTTTGGTCTCTTACTAATCGACTCTCTTTTCAATATTGTAGAGCTATTTGATTTTTCTTTACTTGAGGGTGAAACAATTAGGGATTGGCTCTTTTTCGATAAGCCCAGAAGAGCTTTTGAGAGCGGAAGAAGAAAGCAAAGGTCATTGCCGGATCATAGTGGACGCGGTTGGCATGAATCAAGAAAGTTAGTGATGAAGGAATTTGGAGGGCAAAAGAGGTCTTATTTCATGGACCCCCAACCATCTGGCTGTTTCCAGTGGCATTTATATGAGTACGAGATCAACAGTTCTGATGCTTATGCATTATATAAATTAGAACTCAAGCTTGTAGATGAAAAAAAGAGTCCCAAAGGCAAAGGAAAAGTAACAAGGGATTCACTGGTTGATCTGCAGAAGAAGATGGGACAGCTTACTGCCAAGGTTCCTGATGATTCCTCTGTGAAGGGCCAGACAAACACCATTGAAAACGTGGACTCTGAAAACGTTGGTTCTTCTCAGAATGAACTGAATTCTACTACTGAAATTCTACATATTGATTTGTAATGATACTACCCGGGAAGTTCCCCTTGGGAGCTGGCAAGTACTGTAATAAGTGCTCTGCTGCTAGATAATTGATGTTTAAGGTTGCCCCTACTTTGACAGTTCCCTAACTGTGGGCACAGACACCAACAATAGTTGTCAAACAATGTATAGACGAAGGTAATGTTTTGCTGAAGTTGTTTTATCTTCCCTGAATCTTGCAAAAATGTATAATATTTAGTGATTTTACTAGTAGATTGCCTTTCTGATGCAGTTTGATACTCGAACATTGGTAACCCATAATCGTTTTTAGGTTCAATTGTCAGTTGCTTGAGTAGAAAAAATTCGCTGGCATATATCTTGGAAACCGTTTCTATTAGTTTCTTCATTCTGAAAATCTACTCAGAATATTATGCATTTTCCAAACAATGAAGGTCTACATTTGATGTAAACTGGGAGTATATCTAATTGCTTCTGCTACCTCGCTGGAAGTTCTCATATTCGGTGATTATGTTCTCAACTGTGCACGTCATGGAACCAAGAGATCAAATGCTAAAGATGTAGGAAGCTTCACACTCTTTACATCCAAATATGCTTGAAGTCAAAGCCATTCAATCTATTGTATTAGATTTCTTTCAGTGTAAAAATTATTATGTCGCTGAATGTCTAGGTATATATATATATATATATATATATATATATATAGATGCATGTATGTCCGGGTGCACGCGCATGCGTTGTTATAGTGGCAATGATAGAAATGATGGTGGAGATAGGCCCCTCCTCTGTCCAATTGCGGGACCATATAAAGAGTGTTATATAAGCTAATAGATTTTACTCACCAACCATAGCATCAAATCACCAATTAGTTGCCTTTTCCAGAGGGAAACCCCAATCCAAGATCACCTAACTTCTTGATTTCACCAAAGAGTAAGAGCACCAACAAACACCTCAAAATAAATTCTTTAAACTAAATGATAGGAGTTTTCTGTTCCTTTATCTTCCCTTTTTTTTTTTAACTGGATCCACCACACACAACATCTCTTATCAGGAAAACTCAAAAGTCAAAACAATTTGACTGACAACTACTCAATATGAATTATATAAGTCAAATACAAGTTTCAGGTACAGCTCATACCAAGGTGGGGAAAGGTTTTGTTTATATTTATTGTAATAAAAAAAAAATTAGAAACCAAAAAAAGTCATATCAGAATAGGGTATAGCTAGAATGTGAGTTTTGGCGAAGGAGTAAGTTGCCAGGATTGATGTAAAATAGTACAATGGATGTTACTGATCCATCCATTTATGATAAACAGTTATACAGTAAGTATTTTTCATCGCGATTTAGACATGTGTTGTGCAAGGCTCTTATTATGAGCGAAAGCTGAAAGCAGATAGCTGTGGACATTTTAGAATTTGTGCTTCAATAAATAATGAGAGGAAGTTTGAAACCTAAACTACTGGTGTACTGAAGACCAAGAATTTGCATCAATCCAGTTAAATGCTATAGGGCTCAAGAAAGCATCAGGAATGCCAAAGGAACTGACCAAGGCAAGTGCATGTGGTCTTAGTTCACTGCAGAGTTTCGTCACTTCTTTCCTCACAGCAGCAGCGTTGTCCAATGATAAGTACCCATATCGGAGAAAAGCAGCATCCTCTTCCAAACAGATTAAAGCATACATGGATCTCAACAGACCAAGGACATTCTGCAGGAGAAACAAGTGCACAGGTTCAGCAATCATATTTGTTTCATCTTTTCATTAATTTCATATATTAACAAATGGTAGTATTATGCTAACTGCATGCAAACCCGGTGCTTCACTCACTTTTGACTCACAGACAAGTTTCTTTAAATAATATACTTCATTTTCCATATAATCCTAGTTCCTTTTTTTATCAATCTCATTTAAGATCTATTTCTCGTAGTTTGTTAACTTCAGTCGCACATTTGATGCCCTCTATTTATCCCATTCATTTTGGCATCTGGATTATCAGAAATTGGTCTAAGGTCAGAAGCGGATGTTACTGCAGATAGACATAACAATTGCTCATAGTTACCTTCAAAGAACCAGCAGATAAAGTTGCCTCAGCCTCAATAAAGATTTGCAATATTTCTCTATCCGAGAAAGCTCTACCTAAGTCTTCTGCAAGCTGGTAACTCTGGTGAGGTAAAACCAAAACAGCAATTAGAGAGCGAAGGGATAGAGGACAAAAAACAGGTGGCACGTTAGGTGACAGAAGAGTATCCTTGCCTGCATGAGGGCTTTCTCTTTAGTTTCTCCCTTTGCCTGAAGCTGTGACACTTCCACAACAAAACGACTCAAGAGGTCTCTCTCTCTCAAGCAGAACGCATCCATCTGACATGGCCAAGAGGTTAGCAATGTTACAAGTTTCAATAACAATTCATATAAAATAGCAATTATGAAGCTAATGTAAGCTTACTTGAAACTGGTTGCTCCTGAGTGTAGAACTTGTAAGCTGAGAAGGGATGACAGGGCAAGGCATGTTCATGTGTTCCAACCCAAACCCTTTGAAAGGTTTATTTGTCCTCTGAGCTGCTATAAATTCTGAAAGAAGTGCCTTGCTAACCTATATTTTAAATATTTAACTTATAAGTTGAGAATATTATACTCTATTAATATTTCATTATTGTTTCAAATTAGTTAAAGATAGGTAATTCAAAGCTTGACATGATAAATATACAAGTCACAGTATTAATGTTGCTGAGTGTACATTATGAACACAAAAAACCACGAGTATGACTATGATTGGGACTCAACCTACAGTAAGGACAGACTTTCATCAGTTGTAAGGACAAAATCTGCCAAATGCCAAAAATGGAGGACATAGGAACCAAATTCAAATTAAGAACAAGTTAAAAGATATTTTTAGGAATCAAAGATCTGCAGTAGCTACTAAATAAATTGTCTATAGGAAGTAGGTAATTTAGAGTTTAACAAATTCTCTATGTTACACAGATCGACACGTATACAAAGTCTATATCAGGTCACCTTGTCAAACAATTCATATCTATTTGAAACTGATATGTTGCATTATTTTGTTGAATAGAATTCATAAAAGAGAATTATAGATTTTATATTACCTGCTGCATCAGAACATTGTTGTCCCCTTCAAAAGTGGACTGCACGTCAAATTCACCTTTGAAGTGACCTATATGATTTTCAGTCTTCAGGCCTTGTCCCCCACAAGCTTCGCGACATTCCTAACATACACAAAAATAGAACATAAGGTAAGGCAATTTTTCATGAGTCTGATGAATATGTAGAATTCATGTTTCTGACCTGAAGCGTTCGCATATTGTGCCAAGTAAGAGTGGCCTTGAATGCGCTTGAAACGACATGAATGGTTTTGATTGACTGAGGTGTCCTATGCACATACATCATCTTCAAATAATTTGCAGCTGAACTCATAGCATATCTGCAGCAGAGAAAAGAATGAGAAAAAAAGGAGAGCGCTGAAAAGAACAACGGTAAGAGTTAAAACCATCAATAAAAAAAAAAGGAGTTCCAATACTATGTTTATTAACCTAGTTCACATGCCAAATGCCCCTGAAGCTGAAAGGACACTTATATGAGCAGAATAAGTAATACTCGCTATAAATAATAACTAAAAAACTTGAAACAGCAGCCAAACCCCAACTTACTCCCAGGAACAGATAAAAATTGGGAAGGATTGTTAGAATGTCAACACAACGGTAATCCAACGCTACATTTAATCAGTTGACATATCAGAATGCTACCAGAGGTAGTCAACTGACATATGATACCCTTAAAGTACCATACAATAACATCAGCTTGACCCCTTTGTACCCACAAAGGCCAAAAAAAAAAATTAGTGATTATCTAGGTATTCTAAAACAGTGAAGCTAGACTCACCATGTAATGGACCAGCTTCTCATCAGGAAGAAAACTAGAAAAAAGCACAAGCAATCATGTACTGCAGTTGCAGAATGCAAATTGCAAAACGAAGAGTAAGGGCTTGATCAACATATATAACTTTCCCATTGACGGATGAGAATCCAAAAGAACAATGGAAATGGCATTATCACATACTATATTCTTCCTAATGGAAGTCCAATATGAGTTTTTATATCCCAAGGTTCTTTCCATAAAATTTAAAGTTAAGAATACCGATTTTCAAAATGCTTACGTCTTTGCAAGGAGAGGCAATAGTCGCCGTTGATGACTTGGGTAATCTAGCAACAGGATTTCAGGTTCATTTGGTTTAACAGAGAAGGCCCGCCTTGTCAACGAGTACCTTATAGCTATTGCTAAACCAACCTGATAGGAGAAGAATGATACAATATCAATTTAGTTCTGTAATGAGCCACCTGCCATTCCTGATCTCAGAAGTTTGCAGATATGCAACATATATTTTACCATTAAAATCAAAACCAGGATTAAATTACCTTTGATGAGTACACTGCACTGGCTGCAATTGTTACACGGCCAGATGTTAAAGGGGCCAAGAAAGCTGCAAATCTCTGAAACAAAACAAATATATGTGCATTTAGATAATCTCAATCCAGATTGAAAAACAAATCCGGTTTTTATCCAATAAATCAGCTACAAGACGAAGAAATAGCCAAATATGAATTCAGTAATTAGTAAGATAATTACCTGATCTGGGTCTTTTATTGAACTGAGGTATTGCCCGTCAGGAGAAACATCAGCAACAGAATTCAACAAATTCTCTCTGGGGATCCGGACATTGTCAAACCTAAAAAGGCATAAAACCTTTTCATTTAGATCTCAAATTTAGAGAGCTTCATTATGACAGTATTCAAAGATTAAAAAAAAAAAAAGAGTTAACAACAAAAAAGTTCAATTATTACCAGATTCGACCATTATCAACGCCATTCAACCCAATTTTATGACCACAATCAGCTATCCTGATATTTGGACAGATGTTGCCATCTGTGTCTCTGATCTGGCAAATAAAAGCATGAACTCCTTGATTTTTTTCATTGATTTCGAGCTGAGAAAAGACAATTGTGTGTGTCGCATGCTGAACAACAATAGAAGAAAACCATGTCAGTACAAATTATGCAAAAACCAAACCAATCAGTACAAAACAAAAACTAAAAATTCAATTCCAATGGTTGATAAAAAAAAAAAAAAAAAAGGTGTTACATTAGCTGCCCCTCCAATCCAATACTTCTGAGCTGATTCACATGGAGTGCTGATGATAAACTCTCCCGAGTTTGAATCATATCTTGTGACTGTTTCAATTCCTCGAACCTGTAAGCAATAACCCAATTGAAGAAATTTAAAAAAACAAAAAAACCTAATAGTGAAGCACAAAAATCCACACAAAAATAAAACTCAAAATTGACAACCTTGACATACATACATTACTTCCATGGCCTAACTCGGTCATTGCAAAGCAACCCTTCACCCCATAATTCTGAGTGTCCCTCAACCACTTGTCATGGTGGCGCTTTGTACCAAAAAACTGAATTGCACCACCCCTGCAAGCAATTCATTCAACCATTTACATTTCTCTTCTTTGCTTTCTTTCCAATTACAAACTTTGTTTTATTATTATAGTAACTATATCACAATTCAGCAACCAAATTATAAAATTTTGATTTTTTTTTTTAAATTCAAAATCTGGGAATCGAAGCTATTGCATCATCAAAATTCTAATTCTTACCACAAAAAGAAGTGAACTCCGATCTTGATGGCGAGCGAGTGGTCAAAAATAGCGGTGACCTCTTGAAGAGCGAACTTTCTCAACTCGACTTGGCTACCTTTCTCAGTAAGCCAGCCTTCGAAAACACCTCTCTCGAGCAAATAAGAGATCCTCTTCATGGTGATCTCACGCTGCTGCTCCTTCGTCTGATTAAAATCAGGCGCCACAAACACCTTCTCTCCACATTTTTTCGGATTGAACAGCCTGCTCTGCATCATAAGATTGAACAGCCAATCTCTTTCCTGCAAGTTGTGTCCGTCTAGCAGCTTCCGCATCTCTTTGATGTCGAAATCGAAAGCCTCCGCCAGCTCCGGCGGAGAGTAGCTTAGACATGCGTTCGTCGACAGAATTTGACGAGAACTTGACTGCACCAAATGATTGCTAAGGATTTTGGTCCGCTCCAGAGCACGATCCATTTTCTTTTAATGTTACTTTTATGAGTTTTTTGAAATGATGAATATATTTACAGAGTTTGAAGATGGTTTATATATATAGAGAGAGCAATGGCGTTCATATTTATTGGGGGGTGGGAGAGCAGAGCAGAGGCGTTTTGATTTAACGCGCGCACGGGAAAGTGTGAACGGGATGTGATCGCGTTGGCAGTGTGATTTCCAACCTTGCTGATTAGACCGATAGATTATTAGATGAGAGTTGAGACCGTACTATAAATCATAATTTGATTAGCTCATCAAGTGGATAGACTCAACAACCAATCTGCAAGTCTCCGCCAAATTAAATAATCAAAAACTGATATTGTATACGCGCGGATACACCTACTATTTTGTTTTTCTATTTTTGTAAAAGTCGATGCAAAATATCTGATTAACATTGATATTTTTATCAATATTTATGACTTAATATATCCGTTAAAATTTACGTTTCGTTGACGTTAGAAAACCTTTTATTTTTTTATAGAAAATTTACATATAAGAATTTTTTAGAAATGGTTAAGTCAGTTATTGGGATGCGTGCAACATGTGGTCTTTACTCTTGCCAAAATTGTCTATTGTTATCTCATTTTTAACAATTTTATATCTATATCCAATCGCATTGGGATTTTCAAGTTTAAACTGTTCTGAAATGACGTGGCAAATTAAGGTGTCGGTCCCATTTTCATTTTGCAATAAATAAAAATAAAAAGGATGGGAATTGTACGTTTACACTACTTGAACTTCTTTTAATTTCATCGATATTCTTCTGTTTTAGAGCAATACTAAAACATTATACAAATATTTGTAATTTTAATTTCAATTGATGTCACGAGTTGAACCGATTTGTAAGTAGTTTAACACTCATAATCTCATCTTATAAAATAGTATTTTACATGCTAAATAAAAATTAAAGATAGTACCAAAAAAAATTAAAAAGAAAAAGAGTTTTTTGAATGACAATTTTATGATGAAGAAAATTTTCATATATATATATATATTAATATACCACGAAATAAAATATAATTTATATATATAATTATTTTTTGACAAAATTATTAATTATTGTGACGGTCACAAAAACTAACATATTTTGAAATGTAAAATTCATCTATGGTAAGCTTCTATCTAAATATGGAAACTATCTTCTTCTTTTTTTGTACAGAAAATGGTTAGTTGATAGGCTGACCACTTCACCGACAGGGAACATTGCACCCCATGTACCCACACACATCTAGCTCACCCCCACCGCACCTATGTTGGGGTCGAATCTTAGAGATTTTTACCACGAGTAGAGTCTGAAGATGTAGCTATACCGTCTCGTCAAGGACCAGCAGCAGGACACTTCAAACTTAGAGCTCTCAAGATTTGAACTCAGAACCTCCAAATTTAATAAAGTGCTGAACCAACCCTTGAGGGGTTGGAAACTATCCTCTCATCTCATGGAAATTGGCAACGTTGTTTCTCGAAAAAATGAGACATTAATTATTGGAGGACGTGATCCCAAAATCAACCCGATCTACAACTTTAGTCAATTATATAAATCAGTATTGAGAAACTGATTTGGATTAGAAAATCAGAGTCCATAATGAGTTGTGAATCCATTTGCCAACATGGTCCATCAAGAGGCTTGCACATGTTGCAGCCCGGTTCGTATCTTGCCCAAATGTGGGGTGAGGGCTGGCTGAGGAGTTAGGCCAATGTTGAGGGCCTGTTCAGCTGTACCCACCGCTCATATTGGGTGAAAAGCTCGAGTATTGTGTCCACTCCTATCACATGACACAATTAATGGCTGCCCAAAGCATTGAGGCATCAAGGATGGTGTTTATCTGTGAATTATGTTTTTATTTCGATGAAATTTGCTTAAGACAATTAACACAAGAACAATAGTAGTATTATACTAGTATAGCATGATTTTGATCAATGATATCGGGAACTAAGATTTCAAAAATGAAAAAGAAATGAATAAATTGAGACAGATTTAACAGCAAGTGATCCCTGCAATCACAAGTTTTCTCAACTTGCATTATTCATCATAAATAGGAGCCTTGAAGCTATTTAATATACAAGGGTTGCATACATGATATTGGCATGTGTATTTTCCTTATCTATCTTCCCTACCAGCTGCAAAATTAGTTAGCTCATCAAGTCAGACTCTGAGAGTGGGTTTCAATAAAGTTCTGATTTAAAGCAACGGACATTCACCTATATTTAGTAGCTGATACTGAAAAACTCCATGAAAAACAGATCTACACGTAACATGACCCACATTGGGCAATTAAATGCTGTTCTCCAACCCATATTAGCGTAAGCTGAGCCCTATAAGAAATTAGTAAAGACCATTCCCTGGATGGGTTGTTGCAAGTGAATGAAGTGAACATAAGTTTTAATACAAGACAATAAATTAATCAAGTTGGAGAAAAGTATTATCTCAACATAGTTTTCCAGATTGCAATCCTTAGTGACAAAAATATAAACCTACCTAGAGGGTGGGTACTGAGTACTGACTGACTACTGACTATAATAACATTCAGAGAAGTGAGAAGAACAAACAATACAATAACAAAAAAACAAGGAGCTTTGGACCAAATAACCCGAATGCTTATGACTAAGCTTTAGACAAACTTAGACAAGATTTCGAATCTCTCAGCCCATGATGTACCCATAAAAATACTATTTGTTCCTGTGATATCATTCTGACATATAGATGTAAATGAAGAGGTCTCCTAACCATGGAACTAAGGAAGAGGAGAAACTATTTTTTACCACCAGCACTTTTCTTCATCGATGCCAATTATTATGCAGAACAGCATCCAGCCTTTTTCACAGCAGATACATCATCTTTAGAACCAACATTAATTGTTTGTCCTTTGGGCAAGGCTGCCGGGTCTTCGCCAACATCAAGGGCCTTCCTGCTTACAACACGATATATCTGAGTGAGCACCTCGGTGAAAGCATTTTCAACATTCAAGGACTCTAGGGCAGATGTTTCCATGAAAACAGTATTTTCTCTCTCAGCAAATGACTGAGCATCTTCGGTGGAAACTGCACGCAAGTGACGCAAATCTGCCTTGTTTCCCACGAGCATGATAACGATGTTGGAGTCAGTGTGATCCCGAAGCTCCTTCAACCATCTCTCCACATTCTCAAATGTAACGTGTCGTGTGACATCATAAACAAGCAAGGCACCTACAGCCCCTCGGTAGTATGCACTCGTGATTGCACGGTATCTGTGGCAAAATACAAAAAGAATATATGAGACCATGAACCATATAAATGATAACTAGATCTTGTGGGAAGCATAGGATTTAATAATTATTAGTTCTACAAATCAAGTAAACAAACACAAATAGTTGCCAATGCACTTGACCAAATCCCAGCAAGATTTACATTACAAGGAAATGTGAAAGTGAAATATGAACCCAAACAATTTCTGTCATTGTTCCTTCAATCTTTTTAGATTCTTTGATTACCCATTTTTAATACTCAAAAATAAATTCTCTGAAAAATAAATTAGAATTGAAAACCCACATAGAGGCAATAGTGTTTTGGTGGTTAAAGATTAGATCTTAAACAAGAATTCAAAATGTAATTCAATGAGCTCTTCTGGCTAACATTCAACACATCCAATGCAATTTAGAAACAAACTTTATAAATTCCAAGTCGGTTCTAACCAAACCTACTCAACTCAGCTAAATTTGGACTGCCAGTTATAGTATTGTAAATCAACCAATCAAACAAACAAACATACAAATAAAATGCATATGCAGTAGATAGAGCTCTGCAACGAAATCCATCGCATCTAAACCAAAATCTTAACAAGAAAGCAGAACCAGATCTTCGAGGAGCAAGATCCGTGAATAGAAAGGAAAAATGAGTCGGTTTAAGTAAGGGAAGTTACCGTTCTTGGCCAGCGGTGTCCCAAATCTGGGCCTTGACGACCTTATCGTCGACGCGGATGCTGCGGGTGGCGAATTCGACGCCGATGGTGGATTTGGATTCGAGACTGAATTCATTCTTAGTGAACCTTGAGAGCAGATTGGATTTGCCAACTCCCGAATCTCCAATTAACACCACCTTGAACAAGTAGTCGTAGTCGTCATCAGCTCTGTATGCTCCCATTCTCTCTCTGTGTCTCTCTCACTTATCTTTGAAGAGAGAATGGTGATTAAAGCTGTTGAAAAAGAGTATGAGTGGAACAGAAAAGATCAAGAAATGGAGTTGTTGTTGCTGCTTCTTGATCTTGACATTGCTTTTTAAGATTTGCGTGAGAGAGAGATTTGCAGGACAGACAGGGGAGGCAGAGACGCAGTGTGTTATTATATTCAGAACATTTTAATATTTTACTCTCTCTCTCTCTATGCTCTTCTGCTATTATCCTTTGGAAAAATGTTAATATTTGCTACTTTCACACTCCTCTCTAATTATCTTTAAAAAAAAAAAAAAAACAAACAAACATTTTTATTTATTTTTTAATAAATTCTAACTTCCGCGAGATCTGCAAATAACTTATTTTTTATCATTTTAATATGCTATTACCCATAAATTACATATAATTAAATTTATAATTCATTTCATATTTTCATTTTATTACTATATAATATATATATCCATATAATTCAAATTTTAAATATTTGATTTGACATTCATCTATTATTAGTTTTTTGAATTATTTATCGGGTATAACGGTACCCAACACTAGGGCCCAAAACTTTTCTCCCTCTCGTACAAAGTTTGTAGCTCAAGCCATCAACATAACTACATAAGCACCTTTTCCTCAATCAAAACCCAAACCCGACCCGAAACCAAACCATCCATAACCATAACCATAGGTCCATAACATCACCTATATTTGAATTCAGTAATCGAAACCAGAGATATCAAAATTATGTCTCCGCACCCAGATTTTTAGAAGTCTTCCGTTTGTAGCAGTTACAACAATTTCCACTAAAATTTTTTCCTTCAAGAAAAGAACTAATATAATTTGACGAGTTGTAGAAACTTGTTCAATTCAAATTCAACAACTTGGCATTCTTGTAAAAGTAACCTTTTAATTCTCCAATACCTATCACGACCATTTCTCGCAAGGAAATTTCAGTGCTACACTTTCAACTTTTCTTATATATATAAATATATCTATTTTTCTTTTTTCTTTTTTTAATTCGTTTAGAAGTGAGGACCTACACAGCAGGTAACGTTGACTAGGAAGACCGAGTCAATTTACTGGCAGCCTTGGCTGTTATTGTCGACTTCACAAGGTAATTAAATCAACAATGCAACAAATTATGTAAACCAACACGCCTGTTTATTTCTATTTTTATTTTTTGTGAATGCTAGTAAATGTCTTTTCCAATATTGGTACCAAGTAATAGATTTTTGGTGGTAATTTATTGTTTCTCAAATACAACAATGGCTTTTTTTCACTCCATATTGTTAGTGAACGAAATAATTTTACATGTTTATAAATTTAAATTATACAGATTTGAACTAAAAGCAAAAACCTATAATATTAGTTATAGCAATTAAATGGGGTTACAAAAATTGTGTCGTATACCAATTTAATAAGAGAGCAAAATTTGTATCACGGTCAAAGGCTCACTCCTTCGGCCTTTTGCTCATGGTTTTACGCTTGTTAACGTCTAGATATCTCTTCCTTAACCGAATGGCCTTAGGTGTAACCTACATATGCGGCAAAAGAAAAAGGGATTAGCCAAACAACGAAACTAAGCTTAACAAAAAATAAGTCCATAAACTAAAATTTAAACAAAAAACATAGTATGAATGATTTGGAAGCCAGTGAAAGCAACAGATCATGTAAAACGTATGATACCTGTTCATAATATCAGAAACTTAGATATGTAACTATGGATGACACATGAATATGATATAGTCTAACAAGTTTTAAGAATCTGCATAATGAATTATAAGGAAACCTTTTTTCTAATCGTCACTACGAATATTAACTAGAACTTACCTCAATAAGCTCATCAGATGCGACATACCCAATGGCTTCTTCAAGAGTCATCTGCACACAAATGTAATGGGCTGTCAATAATCCTATGCCAAAGGCTTAGCTGAAAGAATTTCTACTTGACCGACCACCAACCAAAAGTTCCCTGTCACTGCTGCTTTTCCATTCTCAAACAATTGATGCCCGAAAATTTCCATTATAAGATAGCTAGACCAATTTTAAGTAGAGATAAAATCTAAACGGAAAAGTTTATGATATGACTTTATCGGATGAAATCATGAAATTCATAAAAGAGGAAGTGTTATGTAGATTGGTAGAAATGTAGTAAGATAGTCATATGGCTTACGCTATTCCCTTATTGGATCTCCCCATTTTGAGATAGTGAGGAAACAAAGTTCAATGTAAATATAATGGCAATATAACGTGTATTAAACACAAACGAAACAAGCAAAATTTCAAAGGTTGCAAATTGCATACTAGGCGAGGAGGAGATAGCTTCACGTTCTCATCCTTGCTAGCAGCTCGAATATTATTAAGTTCCTTAGCCCTAACTGGGTTAACCTGTAACAAGACAAGTGGTGAAAGTCAGTCAACCTCGAAACAACAGAACACATAATACAAGAGGCTAGATCCTTCGTACATCGAGATCTGTATCCCGTGAATGTTCACCAATAATCATGCCATCATATGCCTGCATATGAATGGATAAAAATTAGCAGCAGCAATTCAAACAAATAGCTAGATTAAACACTCCTTTTGGTAAGATAGGTCTATCAACATTCCTAAAAAAATAATAATTATCCATTATTTGGTAAGATAACTCAATCCACAGATCAATTATCATCCCAAAGCTACCAAATCAGATTGGTGTCTAAAGTGATGAAAATCAGATTGGCAGTCAGGAAACAATTCTTCAGAAGGCAGATATAATCATAATCAACAGTACAGAGCATTAAGGTGTGTAAGCTACAAAAATGTAACCTACGAACTTCGGATATTTAACAATTATTGTCCAATTTTACAAAACAAGCCTGCAACTGGGGGATGAGAATAGCAATGTCAAAAATTTCTATTTGAGGGAATATATGAATAATAGAAAGTCCAGAGGTCATATTCAAAGATTGGAACTCCCAACATCATATCAGGAAATAACATTCAATAGTTAAAGCAGAGACAAACAGAAAGGAGCAGAACTGGTATTTTTGTAAGAGATCAACCTCCAACCCGGGAGCCACAAAGAGAATTCCACGTGCTTCTAAACTCATTAATGCATGAGCTGTAATTGATCCATAGCCCATTGATATCTGTTCAATTGAGTACACAATGAGGTTGAAGATCACAGAACACTTTCAAAAGGTCGTACAAATAGAAGCTCATAAATGATTTATCTTACCAACATATGTTCCAAAGCATTAATTAGTTGTGGTAACAGGTAACCAAATGCCTACCAGATGAATCCTTTATACACAGTAATATACATTCACGCATTCAAATGCACATTCACACACCCACACAGAAACACAACTAGGAAGCAGTTATTATCACTAAATCCATCAATTGTGTGGGCATCATATGCTTTTCTCACCCCTTTTCTGAAGGGACATAATGAAATATATTTTGGCAACTGCTGCATGCAGATGTAGGTTATCACTAGATATTTTATACAAATGAAGTTTTATAAGACTGTAACTACAAATTTAGATGATGCAGATGATAAAGTATATTTCAACCATCAGATCTATAATACCTAAGAATAGCAGACATCCCAAGCATTTAAGAAACATGTTGCAGCAGTCACTAAAAATGCTAATGGAAAATAGCAGCTTCTACTCAGTTTTCTATGCTGTTTGACTCTATTACTGAGGTAAGAAAGTGGACAAATAAATTCTAGCAAAGTTGTTACTGAACAAAACAGCTTTAGGTAAAACTTACCAAAACTCCTTTCCGAACATTTCCAAGAGGCCCTCTATATTTTTCATACTCTGCACACAAAAAAAAAAAGTATCAGCAAGACTACAACCCAAATAAGAGGGGAGAAATTAAGCTACAAAAATGAGGGGTATATAGCTACATTCATAAAAAATGGACATTCGATACTGGAATTCGACTGTCTAGAGTGACACAATTACAACACTAAGTGTCTCTCTCTCTCTCTCTCTACCTTACCAATAAACCCATAAAATTACAAGGAAGTTCACTGGCACCATTAACTGTTTTGGACAGCACTCGGAAAACTTGGGAAGCACCTTTAAATCAAACCTTCCATTGCCCATGGAAACCTAACACACAGATATTTCCTACCAACTGCCATCAACTAATTCATAAAAAACAAAATTTGATCCTAATTTAAAGCTGCTCCTCTGAACATATATGAGCAACCTGCCTTTACATCTCAGCGAAACAACTACAAAGATATAACTCTTTCAGACCATTTAAATTCATTCAATGAAATATTTCCAATAAAGGATTCATGGACTATATAACCATGCCAGTTTGGCTTAATCCAAGTACCCAGGATAAAATAGATGAAAAGTGACTACCCGCCTTGATCAACTGAGGATATTATCAAAAGTACAAAAACAAATAAAAATAAAAAACAACACAGAAAGAGAAAGAAATTATCTCAGACAGAACATGCATACTGAGGAAAGCACGATGCATAAATCCAGTTCCACGAGTGTCGCTACTGAAAACACTTCTGTAACCAACCAGCCCCCTGAAGTACACAACAAAGCAAAAATTACTTTTGTGAATGATAATCGAACACTCCCTTGGATTTGAAATAAAATCCATAACAGAGGCAATATTCATAAGTGAAAACAAAAAATCACCATAACTCCAAATTTATAAGTAGACATCAAGAGCAAGTAGCAATTACATGATTTTCTTTTTTAATGAACTTTGGCGGCAAGGTTTTTCTGAAGCATGACAGCGAGACCACAAAAATAAATAATTAAATAAATAAAGCGGTTAAGAGAATGTTATTTGTAATTTGCTTTTTCGTTCTGCATGCCTTTTCTCTCTTTTTCTTTTGTCTTCCTCTGGTATATTAGGAAGCTTGTCTATGCAGTTGGTCAGGTTATGGGTTTACCGCAACCCTATTTGAGTCCATCATTGAAGAATTATTTTCGACTGGAAGGCAACCATATGCTTACTTTTGACTACTCGCTAATTGAATAGCCACATTATCATTGCGAGCACATTTATTATCTGTCTTCCTCCTTTTGTTTGTCCATGCGTGTGTCAGATACTAGAATCAAAGTGCTGCTCAGAGTTTGTGAGTAAGACAGTCACGTGGCTTAAATATGCACAGAATTTGTGAAATTTAATTTAAGTAGATCCACTATTCGTATGTAAATGGCAAAGAGAGAGAGAGAGACACACACACACACACACACATATATACATATATATACCAATCAATATCAATCTAATTTAATTTTTAGATTTTCCAATGACATTGATCTCTTTAAAATTTGTGTAAAACGCTTTAAGCATTTCTTTGCAGTTTGCAGCAATTTAGTGAAACCTGTTGAGTTCTAAGGAAAGACAACTGAGCTTTCTTCAATTCAAGTTGTACAGTTTTCCCAATGAGCATTCTTCTGTGCTTCATCAAAATGAGTTCTTCGATATTACCAATACCATCCTCAACTACATAGACCATATATTTACCTTTCTCTCTACCTTAATATCCTTTACCTAGCCCTATTGTAGCATCTAAACAAGTCCAGATTCCTAGTCTTAAGGTTTTGCAGTATTTAAGATTCGATGTACTGGTGTTAGAAGGATAACTTAATTGATGTTAGAAAAAGAATTTAAGAACTAACCTTGATGGACAGGTCAAAGTTATTTTAGACCTGCCATCATTTCCAGCTACAGGGCCCATGTCCATAACCTCAGCACGCCTGTGTGACAGAGCTTCCAAAACCAACCCTACGTGTTCCTCATTAACCTGAATTAACATCTTAACACGTGAACTTCCCAAATATTAAAGGTAAAAGCCAGTTGACATATATATGTGCTTTTCTTACCTCAATCGTCACTTCCTCAATTGGCTCAAGCTTTACACCTTTCTCAGTTTTATACCTGATTAGCAGGGATATTTCCCAAGCAAGTAAAATGAATAAATTGCAAAAAGAAGGGTAACTATCATAAATATGTCCAAACACTAGGAGCAGATAGACCATGAAAAAATTACCATTTAGGAAAAGATTTAGACAAGAAATATTATGCATTTTGATGCAGTTTCTCCCAGTTTTGGCAATAAAAAAATAGTAAGATTTAAATTACATATAATATTCATATATTTAACAGAGAGTTTTCAAAACAATACAAAACCATGTAAATGTGAAAGCACTTTCCCTATAAAAACACAAAAATAGTCAACAAAAGAGGAAATCAAGATTGCTAAATAATAACACATCCAGCAAATTAATCCGATTCTCATACTTATTTACATTTTGAAATAGGACCTACGTCAGACAATAGTAAGCAACAATGAATGGTGCTTGTTAAAAAAATTTGACATATATTAAAAAACATACAGCCACCAAAAGAAGAAAACTACGCCCTCACGGCCTCACCTATGAACAACATTTGACAATAGCATGTCCCACATAACACTACCAAAGTCAACTGAAAACTAAATGTGTCATTAACTGAAAACTAAATGTGTCACCACTATAAATACAATTATTTTCAATTTGTTATCCAAAAAAGACGCATCACCCCAATTTAATTTTTCTTACTTTTTTTTTTTCAAGATGTTGATATCTACAACAAAATGGAGCTCCTATTTCTCGCACAAACTGATCATATCGTGTAACAAACACAGAATGATATTGACAAAACCAGCAAGAATCCTACAGAACCTACATGACTTTAGGTGGTGAGACGGAAAGCTCGAATCCTTCACGCCTCATATTCTCGATTAAGATACCTATGTAGCATTATAGAAAGGTAAAATCAGTAGATATAAAAATTGAAGAGACAAAAATCGGATACACGATGATAGAATTGATGTCAAAATGTATTTATGGGAATCCCTCTGCTCTGCTTCTGCTCTTCTAACTTAGGAAAGAGAAAAACTAAATGCAAGGTTATGAGATACAAACCCAGTTGAAGTTCTCCCCTTCCTTGAACCTCGTATGTTTCTGCCAAACCTGGAAGAACATTTATGGCTAGGTTTGTTTCAGCTTCCGCCATTAGCCGATCACCAATTCTCCCTCCAGTCAACTGCAATTATACCAAGAGTGTATATCCCATTACCTCATAGAATTGCAAAAAAATAAAAATAATTATCATATATATTGAAGCATTGTGGTCAAGAAGAGACTTTCAGAACAGGGTGAAGCATCACAGAGACATTCTGTATTATGCCCCGAAAGAATATTTATAGAGACCTATTGGGGCAAGCCCAACATGTACATCAGAGACAACATACTGTAAGGTTTAACATGATTCACATTTAGCAGTAAGACACAATTCAGTGGAATAAATTATCTCTATCACAATAATTCCACTGTACTCCGTGATAAATTGGGGCTATGTTGTCCTTAAAAGTTTCTGAAATTCCTTTTTGATTTTTTCAGTCTTAACAACTGGGGCATGGTTGTTTTGTATAGGGACTAGGTTTATTCAAGGGGCAACAGTTTTGTCAAATGTGCAGTAAAGATGTCAAAAATGATATAGTAAAGCAGCTTTGCTTTTATAGTTGTGGTCTTGTGGACCCCTGGTTCACTAAACATTTGTAATGTTGTAATTATCATGTTTGGCCATAAAAGTTTTGTTACACATAATTTTTTTAAAAAAAACAAAAACACTCAAGGATAAAATGTTAAAGTACCACCTTATTAAAAAAAGGTAAAATAAGTCACGTATACATCTTAAAATTTTTAAAACCCAAGATAGTTTTTAAATATTATATCCGTATCATTGCCTGAATCAAATTTCATTTCAGCTTCTTCTTGTCACTGTAGCGACATAATTGAATCAAATAATTCATCTTAGGGCATTTACAAGTTTACTTTAATACAAAACATCAGCAACTAAACCAGTAAAAGTGAAGCTTGAACTAGGATGTGTAAAATTTAATTCAAATGAAAAATGGACATAGGTACATCATGGTCCAACATGAGGCTGTCACTGCAACCAATGTGGAAAGCCAGGAAATCAACAGCAGTATAGAGCGGCACATATAAATTTTCACTTGATTAAAAAAAAGGGCAATTATCAATTCAGTCCCTAAGTTTTGACGAATTATGAGCTTTTTAAGGCAGTTTGCTTTATTGGTACCCATAGCCCTAAGTTTTCGTAAATGTATCAATTTGGTCCCTCTAACCAATTTTTTAACAGTCAAACTCATAGAAAATATTAAAAAAACAGTTTTATCCTTGACTCTATTTAAATGAGTTAAAACTATAATTTTACCCTCGAACTTTTAAAAAGATTATATTCATTATTATTAATTACAAGGATAATATGGTCATTTTATATTAATTTTTTAAAAATTAATATTAAAAACATTTTAAAATAACATTTTTTTTTTAAAAAGAACCATTAAAAAAAATTATGTTATTAGTGAAATGGAGATCCATATTGATGGACGGTGGAGATTGGATCTCCACACCAAGAACCAAAAAAAAAAAAAAAAGTAAAATCTCCTGTGATGGGATAGTCTCCATCGCTGGAGATGAGCGACCTCCAGCGATGGAGACCCAATCTATATATATATTTATATATGCTGATGAATTTTTGAGCTATTTTATCTGATTTTTTTGTTTGTTTGTTGTCTGGTTCAAAATTGAAAACAAACAGACAGGGGTTTTGCCGTTTTGGTGGACAAATTGAATTGGATGAGCAACGAGAACAAGAAGCTAACTGAGATGCTCACAGCTCTGTGTGAGAATTACAACAATCTGCAGACAATACATGGACCACTCAAACACAAACTTCCTTCAAATTTCCTTTTTTTTCATAATTGCCCCCTTTTTTTTAATCTCCTTTCAAAAAAAAATTCATCAACCCCCACCACCAAATCTGTAATTTTTTTCTTCAAATTTTTTTTTAATCAACCACTTAAACACAAACTCTACCACCAAAACAAAACCACCACCACCAAATTGAATTTTTTTCTTCAATTTTTTTTTTCATCAACCACTCAAAACACAAACACAAATCAAACACCCAACCGCCACCGCTCGATCTCCTCTGTGGCGCCGGCTCCAAGCACCCAACACCACCCCAAACAAACATCCAAACAACAAGAGAGAGATAGAGAGGTGGGGAGAAGATGGAAAGAGGGGAGAGTTGGAGAGTTAGAGAGAGACTGAGATTAGAGAGAAAAATGTGAAAGGGAAAGAAAGAAAGAGGGGGAGCTGGAGAGAGACGATGATAAGGGAGGCTGGGGAGAAAATGAGATCTTTTAATTTTTTTTTAAATTTTTTAACCAAGGGTAGTTATGTCATTTTACCAAAAAATTTAGTGTCACACGTGGATAGTTCTGGTTTAAAGATAAAAAATACCCCTAGAACCGTTAAGTATGATTAACGGTTGACTCACACAAGAACTTATTTGATACATTTATGAAAACTTAGAGCCTACGAGTACCAATAAAACAAATTATGTTAAAAAACTGATAATTCGTCAAAACTTAGAGACTAAATTGATAGTTACCTTGAAAAAAAAAAAACAAAGCTCAAGACTTACATGGGTACCATCACGACCTGCCAACGGAGAGTCATTGACACCAAAAGTCATGGAAATAGTAGGGGGATCCAACTCGACAGTGGGTAATGCAGTTGTAACCTACCAGATGCATTTATAATTCAAGTTAGTAATATAAGCAAGCTTTTAAAATTTCTAATCAAAATGCTCATGTATACATCAGAATACAGAGCATCTTTGAAAGCTATAAACACAAGGCCATGCTAAACATGCAAAATATGTAAACCTCAACACTACAAGAAACTATGATAGTTCACAGAAATGGAAAAATAGTAAGTTGACATGGAGATGCAATAAATCCATAACCCCAATATTACAACTGATATCCTATAACACCCAGAAAGATCACTAACCGCAATAACAAAGACCTAGTATGTACCAATTTATTGATGTTATTAGAATGAAAGCTTTTATGTTAATTTCAGAGAAGAAAAAAGTTGTATGTATTATTCAATGGAATACTATGCCCTCTATAATTTGTTAATATCATTGTTACACATTAAAATATGCCAAAGCATATATACATCTTTGAAGGGATGATAAAGTGTATACCCAAATACCTCTGGATTTGCAAGTGTATGGCCTATTGATGGTTTTGTCATCCCAGCCATTGATATAATATCGCCCGCTCCTGCACTGTCAATTAGGACCATGATTGTACCTTTCTTTTTCATTAGCTTCAGAACCTACAAGATAAAGATAATTAATCCAATTGATAATAGTACTGCTTGTGAAAGGTTAGGAAATATCAATTAGACAAGCAAGGTCACAATTACAACATAATTCTAAAACTTCATAAATAAATTGAGCCATCTTCATTGTACTTGTTTGATCATAAAATACTTAATTACCAAAATGGCATTGAATCATTAATCACTTCTCCCGATCCATAGAGAAATTAAAAATTTACACTAATTTCTTAAATCTTCAATTCACATTTTACGATTACAATAATTAAGGAGACATTATAATCATACATTTTGTGTAGTTGGTTATGAGAAATGAAAGAGGATACCTTAAACTGGTAGTTGGAGTTGATTATAGTAACATGCAAGACAATCCAAGGATGACTGAATAGCCTATTTAGATGTCAGATCCAACATTCTAGTTTTATCCAAGAAGTGGTGAAAGGCCCACCCAACCAACCAAGATTAAGCCAACATCAATGGAGCTGCCTTAAGATCAAATGTTCGACAAGATTTTTTTTTTTTTTTTTTTTTTTTTTAACCCTTACTGCCGAAAGAGACTAAATTTTGTATGATTTCCATTAAGTGGAAAACTCCAGTGAGTCTGAAGGAATAAATTATGGAAACATAAGTTAATGGGGTGATTCGTTGTTATTTCAGACTAGGGAGACTCTGCGCACAAACAATATGTGGGGATAAAGCATATGAGTAGTATCCTTCATAAAGCTCAAGGATAACAGATCAAGAAGCAGATATGGAACAATTGTGAATAATCGTCATCTACACATAACATAAACCATATATAAGATGAAGGCTCCATAGAGGAGCAGTTTAGATAAAATACAGAAAAATAGCACCAGATTTTAATAAAAAAATATAATTACGCAGAGAAAAATAACTTCCTTATTGACATTTGGGGATAAAATTTCAGTATTATTATGATGTAAATCTTTCTTTGCTTATCAGGGAAATTGAAGCTTTTACTTCAGATCCAATACTACTGCATACTGACGATAACGGAAATTGAGATGAAGAATTGTAAACTATCAAACTAACACAATTTCAAACTCATCAAGGCACATTGAAACTGAAAGTTAAAATATTTTCCATAAAGCACTCCAAGGTCAAAGAATGCTCTAAATTCAACTGCAATCAGTTAATATGGAATTACAAACCTTTCCTTCTTCAATTTTCTCAGTACCAGAATCTGTGATACGTAGTCCATGTACTCTGTCACCAACGCGAATGACTCCAGAAGAAACACGTCCAGTCAATATTCGCCCAAGATAAAAGTCTTTTTCCATCATTGAAACCTGAAAGGCACTATCAATTATATTTGACTATGTTCCAAAGGAAGATTGCTGACCAAGGGGTGATGCAAGTATAAAAGTGAAAACTTAAGAAACCATTAAAAGAAAATAAAAGTAAGAAAAGTTTATCAAAACTATGCTAGAAGACCTATAAAAGTTACAGTGTTGATATCAATACACCTAATTTAGCAAGGAAAGCAGTCCTAGAGAGTATACAAAAACAAAAGAAAGAAAATGTGTATATATACTCTTACACACATTATAAATAACAGTCCTCATCCTCAATCATTTACAGAAACAACACAAGTAACAACCACAACTATTGCATTGAAACACCATTACAAAATAAAGGTGAATCACAAACTGCAATGTCTATATTTATAAAATCTTCATCTTGATACCTAAAATTTTACAAGCCAATTGTAATTCGATACTAAAGCAAAGTAACACAAAATTATAGACTCACATTGAGTGATAATAGTATTAGCATAATAGCATCTATATGAGTGTTACAGTCAAAATCAAAGTGGGAATTATATCTGAAAAACCAATGAAAACCAAGCAGCTTGTATAGAGACTAACATCACCAAAACAAAGATACAAAATTTGGAGAATAAAAAATAAAAAAAATAATAAGAATAAAAATAAAAAAAGACACATAAACATGACTACATCCACACACATTTAATAGAACCATCAGCACCAAATACCAACCAGCATTTGGAAAGGCACATCAAGGCTTGCGTTGGGTGGAGGAACATGTCTAATGATGGCATCAAGCAACTGTGACATATTTTTTGCATCAGCAGGAGGATCTTTGGTGAAGGTAGAAGATGCCCATCCTTCTTTAGCAGAGGCATAGAGAACTGGAAAATCTAGCTGTTCCTCTGAAATCAAATATAATAGAAATCATTAAATATATATCTATCCATTTATCAATATGGCTGGTGAAAGTCAAAGCTGAAACTGGTGAAATAGGAAAACTTCTAAATCCATATATTTTTTCCACCTGTGGCACCAAGATTTGCAAAGAGATCAAATACTAGGCTCTCAACTTCATCACACCTCTCCTCCGAAACTGCAAGATTCACAACCAAGGACATAAGAACTAATCTATATTTAAACTAAAGAAAAAGTAATACAACTGCCAGAAATTTAAGTTAATATTGCAAAAATAGACAACTGGCTACTAATAGTACAATACTAGATGAATATGACTGGTGATTGAACAGAATGACAAAAAATGACATGAGAAACTATAGCAAAGTCAATGAGAGAGAGAGAGAGTCAATAATTTAAATTATAGAACCATAGACAACCTTCATGATTTAAACATTGATATCTACATTCTTTTCATTTGCCCTAGGGATCACTATAAAAAGCATGTCATTCAATGGCAGTCTATTTGCCATAAATACAAAATATAAAAAGTACAAGTGAGGCTTGTATTCATACTCTGAAAATAAATAGAAAAAAATAGTCTTGCATACATACCAGCAGGTCTGTCGACTTTGTTCAAAAGAAGAATAGGGCGTAACCCATATTTTAAGGCTTTGGCGAGAACAAACTTTGTCTGTGCAAGTGGACCTTCACCAGCATCTACAACTAAAACTGCTCCTTCAACCATGCCAACAACCCGCTCAACCTATATCCATCCACAGAATAAAAAAGACATTAAACAAGATCAATTGACTGATTCAACAAATGTGAAATATGACAGACTGGTATTGAAATGAGTGCCTGAAAATGAAATAGATTAACCATTCCAACCCCTAAAAATTCAGAAATCCAGATGGTTTCTTGCCTATTTATTTATTTATTTTTGACAATTAATATATATTTTTGTGCATGACCAAACTCTAAACTAGCGGATACTGCTACATCCTATAATCTTGATAGTTAGAAATATTATGAAATATTCCAAGGATTTGAAACGTTAAACTCTTAGTTAGAGACTGAAGGTCCACCAACCTGCCATTTGGGATTTATTTCGTTCTCATTCACATCACACTATTCCCTTGAAATAAAATTGCTACTTCTTTGTTCAATATATCATAGAGATTCCAACATTTGGGGCCCTTCGATAGAGTATCCCTTTTAAATGATATGAGACTACTTACCAACATGCAGGATTATATTTTATCAAATACCTACCACTGGAAGATGTAATTTCCACTATTTATTTACCAAACTCCACGTCTTCTTGCCTCTCCTATATAAAATAGTTTACCCATTCATTCAATGTAGTCATACCTTCGTGCCCACATAATATACTTCAAACAAAATTTAACTTAGATTCTCATATCAAAAGCAGAAAACAAAATATATATTCGTAGTTATCCAAGGATTAAAGTGAAGTTCTTTGACACTAGACATAAATCCCAGTAAACACATACTTCACCACCAAAATCAGCATGTCCAGGTGTATCAACCATGTTTAGCTCATTCTCCTTCCACGATATGGATGTAACCTGCAAAATAATTACACAAAAGATGGAACATGTTAGAGCGAATTCCGGAAAGAGATCATCAAAGTAAATGACAACAGTCCCACCACAAAAAACGAATCAACCAGTAAACAGATTTCACAGATGCAACTGCAATCATAATAAATAGAAAGAATTGAGGAACCTTAGAGGCGATGGTGATGCCGCGCTCACGCTCGAGGCTGTTGGAGTCCATGGCGCGCTCGTGAGGGATGTCGGCACCGCACTGCCGCAGAAGCCTGTCCATGAGAGTGGTCTTGCCATGGTCAACGTGCGCTATCACGGCGACGTTGCGAAGCCTGGTCGGGTCAAGTGATTCGTTCGGAGAAACGGAGGAGGCGGAGGCGGCGGCGGTGGAGAATGCGCGTAGCGGAGACAGGTAGGTTCTGAGGCGGGAAGAATGAGAAGAAGAAGATGGGGAGGACTTGGAGGCGGACCAGAGAGAACGGAGGAGTAACGGCCCAACCATTTCTCTTGGTTTTTGGCGACTTTTTTTTTTTTTTTTAATTTGATTCGATTCAAGTGTTTTTAGTTGCTGTTAATCTGTTCTGGTTCATCTGAATCTGATGGGGTTTTAGGAGTTTAGGTCGGATTGTGAGGGTTTTGGAGTTCTTTTGCAATGCTAAATTTTGGATGCTTGTTTTTATACATGTCTACTTTTACAATGCCACGTCAGCTTTTAAACAAAATATTTTAGTCCATACGATTCTTCTTTTATATATATATTGAAGATTTCTGAATTTTCTGTATTTCTTTACTGACTATAAGCATGAATATATACACAAAGAGAGGGAACACAATCCCTTAGAAGTAGGGATTGGATCTAACAACCATTGACAAAACTAATTAACAAGCTAACAAATATTGACTACAAGCTAACAACTATTGACTAATCTATATTCTAGAATGCTAACAACTATTGACTAATCTATATTCTAGAATACAGAATTCAACACCCCCCCTCAAGCTGGGCAGTACATGTTGATCATACCCAGCTTGGAACACAATCCTTCGAAAGATGCTCTAGGTAGAGCCTTAGTAAACACATCAGCTGTCTGAGAATTGGTAGGAGTGTAACTTATCTTGACAGACCCTGCTTCTAACTTTTCTTTGATAAAATGCCGGTCTATCTCCACATGTTTTGTTCTGTCGTGGTGCACTGGATTCTTTGCGATGCTAATAGTGGCTTGATTATCGCACAACAGTTCCATTGGCTTAACCATAGGAACTTTGAGTTCATTTAGTAGTCTTTGCAACCAAATTCCCTCACAAATTCCATGAGCCATTGCTCAAAATTCCGCTTCAGCACTGCTACGAGAGACCACAGACTGTTTCTTGCTCCGCCAAGTGACCAAATTACCCCAAACATAGGAACAGTACCCAGATGTAGACCTTCTGTCTACCACTGAACCAGCCCAATCTGCATCTGTGAAGATTCTAACACCTCTATCGTCACTTTTCTTGAAACATATGCCTTGTCCTGGTGTCATCTTCAAATACCTTAGAATTCTCAAAACTGCTCCCATATGTTCTTCATTCGGACTGTTCATGAATTGACTAACGGTGCTCACCGGGAATGCAATATCCGGTCTGGTATGGGATAAATAGATCAGTTTCCCCACCAACCGTTGATACCTTCCTTTGTCTACAGGTGGACTTTCTTCTATGAGACCCAACTTCGTCGTATAGTCCATAGGTGTATCAGCCGGCTTACATTCTGTCATCCCAGTTTCTTTGAGAAGATCCAGGATGTATTTCCTCTGATTTATGCAAATCCCCGCTTTCGATCTTGCAACTTCCATTCCTAAGAAGTATTTCATGCTTCCTAGATCCTTGATTTCAAATTCCTTGGCTAGAAAGGATTTTAACTTATGAATTTCCTCCTCACTGTTACCTGTCATAATCATATCATCCACATACACAATTAGTATAGTAATAACACCTGTGGCATGATGAACAAACAAGGTATGGTCAGCTTGACATTGAGTATAACCAAACCCTTTTACGGCTCTCGTGAACCTTTCAAACCATGCTCTGGGAGACTGTTTCAACCCATACAGAGATTTTTTTAACTTACAGACTTTGTCCCCATATGCATTTTCTAAGCCTGGAGGGCCTTCCATATAAACTTCCTCTGCCAATTCTCCATTCAGGAAAGCGTTCTTCACATCCATTTGGTGAAGCTTCCAGTTGAGATTAACTGCTAGGGAAAGAAGAACTCTGATTGTATTCAGTTTAGCAACTGGAGCAAAGGTATCCTCGTAATCGATCCCATAGGTCTGTGTAAAACCCTTTGCCACCAATCTAGCCTTGTAGCGTTCTACACTGCCATCTGCTTTATGCTTTACTGTGAAAACCCATTTGCATCCTACAGCCTTTTTACCCTTTGGCAATTCTGTGATATCCCAGGTTTTATTTTTCTGAAGTGCTCCTAACTCTTCCATAACTGCATTTTTCCACTCTGGAATTGACATAGCCTCTTGAATGTTTACTGGAACAGACACTTGAGAAATATTGTGAGCAAAAATTTTGTAACTAGATGAAAGGCCCTCATAGGATATATACTTACTCAAAGGGTAAAGAGGTCTCTCTCTGCACTTTCTTATCGGTTTCCTTAGGGCGATAGGTATTTCAGTATCTGAAGGAACTTCCTCACTGGTCTGGTTAGTATCTTGGCCGGTGCTAGGATCACTCAAGGGTTCATTATTGGAATCGGGTATGTGGACTGATTCCAGTTGAGATTCTTGGTCATGCAGAGGTACAATCTTGTCTGGTCCATCTTCATTTTCTTTCGGCTTCCTCGAGTATACAATAGGTTCTGCTTGGAACTTACTTGTCAATTCTGGATAAATAGGAGATACGTTTGACTCAAAAAGAGGAATTTCATGCACATTAGGAAGATGAGACTCACTGTTAGGTCTGGATGAACTTTTATGGAAAACATGACTATGACTCTGATCTAAAAACTGAAATTCATTCTCACTCCCCCCTTGAATTTGAGTTTGAGGAAAGAAAGGTTGATCTTCAACAAAGGTAACATCCAAAGAAATATGAATTTTTCTGGTGTTTGGGTTGTAGCAGCGATATCCTTTTTGAGTAGGAGAATAACCCAAAAATAAACACCTAACAGCTCTAGGATCAAGTTTACCCCTGTAATGAGGTTGAACATGAACAAACACTGTACAACCAAAGACACGGAGAGGAATGGTTGATATAAGTTGGGTATGAGGATAAGTTTCAAGTAGGGTTTGACACGGAGTTCTAAAGTGTAATACTCTTGAGGGTTGTCTATTAATAAGATGTACAGCGGTGAGGACGGCTGCACCCCAAAAATGACTTGGCACCCTCATACAGAACAACAGGGATCTAGTTACCTCTAATAGGTGGCGGTTTTTTCTTTCAGAAATACCGTTTTGTTGAGGTGTGTCTACACATGTGGTCTGGTGGACAATCCCTTCACTACAAAGATACTCTCTCAACCCTTGGTTTACAAACTCTCTTCCATTATCAGATCTGAACACTTGAATTTTTGTTTGAAACTGATTTTTGATCAATGAATGAAAATTTTTGAAGATATTGGTGACTTCAGACTTTTCTTTCATGAGAAAGACCCATGTGACTCTGGTATGATCATCAATAAATGTGACAAACCATTTTGCACCAGTGATATTAGGGACTCTAGAAGGGCCCCAAACATCACTGTGAATTAAAGCAAATGGTTTGGAGGCTTTATAGCTATTAGGATGGTACACAGAACGAGTATGTTTGGACAACTCACAGAAATCACAATGAAAATCTTTTGAACTTTTATTAATAAATAAGTCAGGAAACAATTTCTCTAGATACAGGAAACTAGGATGTCCTAACCTATAGTGCCAAAGCAGAACAATACTCTCTTTATTTGACTTAGACATTGACTCAAGAGAAAAGGTTTTGGACTCAGCAGAATGACCTTGTATACCCTTAGAAGCTTCAGCCTTGATGACATAGAGACCAGATTGTATCTCAGCAGTTCCAATCGTCTTCCCCGAAATCATGTCCTGAAATACACAATAAGTGGGAAAAAATTTAGTCACACATTTTTCAGCAGAAGTGAGTTTGGATATGGAAAGAAGGTTACAATCTAAATTTGGAACATATAACACAGACTGCAGGGTTAGAGTTTTTGAAAGAATAACAGAACCACACCCTGTGACTTTGGACAGAGAACCATCTGCAATTTTGACATTATAGTTACCTTGACATTGCTCAAAAGTACTAAACACCCTAGCATCACCTGTCATGTGATCAGTTGCACCTGAATCCACAATCCAAGGACCTGGGACCTCCTTGTTCACATTCAAGGCAGTGGAGAAGGTACCTTTAGTAGCAATAGATCCGGCACCAACCACTGAGGCATTTAAACCCGAAACCATTTTCTGCAGTTGATTCAATTGCTCCTGAATGTGTACAACTGAATCTGTTCCAACACCTTCATTCCCACTGGCCATGTAACCTTTTGTATCTCTGTCCCCACTGTTCTTAAATTGCCCATCAGCAGGTTTTCCGTGAAGTTTCCAACATTTATCCTTGAAATGACCTGGCCGTTTGCAATGCTCACACCATGGTCGCTTCCTAGGTTGGTTGAACTTCCCTCCATGGATAGCCAAGGCGCTACCATCTGGTTGTGTACTGATGCTGTTAGAGCCGAGCATTACCTTCCTTCTGCTTTCTTCACGCACCACCTCAGAAACAGTCTCTCGGAGAGTAGGTAATGGTTTGATTGCCATAATTCGTCCTCTCACATCATCAAGGGTACGATTCAGCCCTAACAGGAACTTGAAAATTCGCTTTTTCTCAATGCTTTTCCTGTGTGTGGCCTCATCTCTTGGATTGGTGAAAACTTCTTTCTCAAATATGTCTACCTGCTGCCATAATCTAGAGAGCTTCGTGTAGTATTGAGTGACCGAATCATCACCTTGACACAGATCATGTAGGATTCCTTCAACCGCAAACAACTCAGCTGTGTTATCATGAGTAGAAAACGTCTCCTGTACTGCATCCCATATCTCCTTTGCTGTGTCATACAACAGAAAGTTTTCACTAATGTCGGCATTCATTGAGTTTAGCAACCATGACATTACCAAGTTATTTTCAGTCTTCCACTGGCGATATCTTTTGTCTGCCTTGGTCGGTTCTTGTATCTCCTCAGTCAGGTATTCATCTTTTCCTTTCCCGCTAATGGAGATAAGGATTGATTTGGACCATTGGAGGTAATTTTTACCAGTCAATTTGTGACCGGAAATGATGAATTGAGAAGATGTGTGGTCAACTCCTCCCCCTCCATTGTTATTCGAGTTGACTGGGTCAGAACCAGAGGCGACTTCTGAAGAGGATGCGTCAGACATGCCTAATGCTTGCGAATGAAAAGGGTAAAGGGCTGCTGCAAAGGGCAGAAATTTTTTTTTTTTTTTTTTTTTTTGGCAATCACTGCAATTTAAATAAATTAGGGACAGAAACCGTAATTTAAATAAATTAGGGGCAGGAGCTGCAATTCAAACAAATCAGGGATTATATTGTAATCTGGCAACTGAAAAACCACTGCCAATTCCAAGGGGCTGCTGGAATGAGCAGCTGCGAAAGAGAAGCTACGGCGGCGAAAAAAAAAAAATCAAGAATAGCGGCGGAGATACAAGAACAGTGGACTGGCGTCGCAAGCTTCGAACGCCTAGGGAGCTACGAAGCAACGTCGGCCGGAATGAGCAGCGAAGGGAGATGTGCGGCTGCTGGAATGAGCAGCGGCGAAATGGAAGACTGATTTCGGCCGGAATGAGCAGCGAAGGGAGATACAAGGGGCTGCTGGAATGAGCAGCTGCGAAGTGGAACTTCCTCACTGATTTTTGGCCGAAAAAATAAATTAGAAACTGATTTAGGCTGGAAAAGGCTCTGATACCATGAAGATTTCTGAATTTTCTGTATTTCTTTACTGACTATAAGCATGAATATATACACAAAGAGAGGGAACACAATCCCTTAGAAGTAGGGATTGGATCTAACAACCATTGACAAAACTAATTAACAAGCTAACAAATATTGACTACAAGCTAACAACTATTGACTAATCTATATTCTAGAATGCTAACAACTATTGACTAATCTATATTCTAGAATACAGAATTCAACATATATATATATAAAAAAAAATCAAATTTTAATAAATTAGGCACATTCACTCCTATCAAGTAGAATACACCTCTCCTGGAACACTTGTGGAGTCGGGGTAGGATGCCCATGTGTATGGAGAATTCTCTCCTGTGTAGATATTTTCATAGTTAAGGGTTCGACAGACTGCTGATCCATTTTGTAAAATTTTTAAAAAAAAAAAAAAAAAACTAACAAATTAGAGATATTAAAATGTTAGAAACAAGTTTACAAAGTTTTCATTGTGGCAACCAATATTGCAGGCTGCTCCGTACAGTAATCACCCTTTTGATTTTTTTCTTTTTATCACATATTGCCATCTTTAGTGGTCACTACTTGGATTCTTCAACTCAAAAGTCTGACTTCCATGATCGAGTTCGAGAGCGAAAGAATTGGTATATTTACATTATTACAATATAATGTGATATCGAGATTTAAAGTTGAGATTCAAAGCAAAAGAACTGTCAAATTTGCAGTTTAATTACATATGGACCCATCATTGATCCTATAATATATAAAAATATCGACTAATAACTGCATTGATTTCTTTTCTTATTTGTCTGGAAAAACATACAATATATAGACGACATGCATTACAAAAAGGAGGGATTTTTTGCTCTGGAGATTGATATAACTGCCTCAAAATCCATTAGAAAATGGAAATTGATACAATACATTACAGGAAATATGTGCGGAAAATTGAAGTATAAAACTACAGAGGCCATGGACACCACTGGCATTCAAAAGCTATGACGTTATGAAAAGAAAAGGATGTTGGCCGGCTGTTACATAAAGAAATTTATAGATATAATTTTCGATTTTACAGAAACACACATCGCCTTGTCTTTCTTCGCCTCTTCTTTGGTTTAGGAGGCTGCAGAACCACCTTGATCGCTGCATCAAACACAGTCTTCACATTCTGCATTTTGATAAACCAAAAAGCAGAGATCATTTTAAAGAAAAATGGCAAAGGACTTAAAATGTCTATTTTGATTATGAGCATCAAGGAGTTAAACAAACCTGCTGAGTCTTGGAGCTGCACTCTATGTAAACAGCTGCACCTATCATTTTCTTCAGTTCTTCTCCCTGCTCAATATATGAATATTTCCATGAAGTCCATGGAAATTGGTGAATGTAAATCAGTTGGAAACATGTTGCCTATTTTTTGTTTTTTCTTACATAAGAAACTCACCTGAGCTGTTGTGATTGGAGTAGCTCCAGGATGATTAATCAAGTATTGTCTGTCATCGCGTAAATCTGCATCCAATTACCATCCAAATCTAGATCAAAATCAACAAGTAATACTGAAATTTATGTGAGTTAGTCGTGATTAATACAAAAAAAAAAGTAGAATTGATTCTTACCAAGTTTTGTTCCTACAAGGACAATAGGCACAGTTGGGGCATAGTGCCTCAGCTCAGGGATCCACTGCATGCCAAGAATTTGTAATGTGTCAGAATTCGACAATTCGAAAATAGAAATCATAAATTAATACTAACATGATCATAAATTGAGAGTAACCTTCTTTGAAATATTTTCATAGCTGGCTTTACTGATGAGAGAAAAGGCTAACAAGAACACATCTGCTCCTCTGTAACTCAAAGGCCTAAGCCTGTTGTAATCCTCCTGCCCTGAACAAACCAAGCCACTCTATAATTGTGTTATCCGATCGAGTTCATGAATCAAACTCCTACTAATTGCATGACAATTACTCAAACAAGCACAATAATCCTCACACAACTCCTATAAAAAATTCATTACATAGCAGCCATGCATATATATTACGAAGCAAAAAACTCACCTGCAGTATCCCATAGCCCCAGATTAACTGTGCTGCCATCAACCACCACATTAGCACTAAAATTGTCAAACACTGTGGGCACATAGTCCTATCAGGAACAAACAAAACACCATTGTTACTACTCAAAATCTGATCATATCCATACACACATATAAACAAATATATAAAGATTTATAATTATTAAACAGTATATATATATATCATACTGTTGGGAAGGTATTGCTGGTGTAGGAAATCAGCATGCAAGTCTTGCCAACCGCTCCATCCCCAACAGTAACACACTTGATGAACCTAGCCGTGCTCATTTTCTGATCAAAGCTTCTTCTTCTTCTCCTTTTTTGTTTTGCTTTTTTTTTTTTTTAATAAATTTCCTGATGACCAGTGCTCATCACCCTCTCCTGTTCTCTTCCATTTTTATGTCTCTTCCACTTTTCAAGAAAAATAAATCATATGGAGAGAGAGAGAGAGAGAGAGAGAGAGAGAGAGAGAGATGGGGTGGTTTGAAATTTGAATAGGAGTGGAGGGGTTTAATAAGAGTGAAAAGGATTAAAGGAAACAACTTTAGATGGGGTTGTCTTTAGCTTTAACATGATTGCTTAAATGGCTTTCTGTTTCTTTAAGGGGAAGGACCAGACCAGAGCCTAAAAGACCAACCAATTTGGAATTTGGAGGAGGAGTTTGGTGCCTGCACCAGGAGTGGTGTTAGTTGGTTAAGTGTTGGACAAGGGAGTTCTTGAATCATGAATACTCTGAAAAAACTATAAAGCTTTGCTTACTTACGCTTAAGTTGTATCATTATTTTGTAAGAAATAATACTCATATGTGGTTGCAAGCAAGTAATACTCATTGGTGGAGGCATCCAAGTTTCATGTTACCTGTTTGGATAACGACACGTAACTCATAAAACTGTTTTAGGAGACACGTGTGTGTTTGTGGTGTCAGGATTTGGGCTCTGGTTGCCTGGAAAGAGCATATACGGTTTTTGCATCTGCTTATTCATATCAATGAGCTACTTTACACAGGTGTCACCATAATTAAGGGATGATTTATATGTGACTGGGAATGGGCTGGGTTACTTGTATTCCATTGAATCTTTAACTTTTAATAAACATATATTATGTGGAAAGTTGGCACAGTGCCATTAAATTCTTTGTTTTGTTTACACCATAATCACTGTAATGAAATTGTGGTTGGAGCCATCGAATACTGTAGTTTAGCGATAGGACACTCATTTAGTCTGATAATATTTTAAATTCGAGTCGTCACTACTGTAGGAAAATAAAAAATTATGTGGTAGGATGATAAACAATAGGCAATAAAGCTCTTACACACTAGACAAATTTACATGAAACTTATTTATTGTCCAATTACATTAAAAAAATAAAATACAAACAAGTCTCGATATAAATAATGAGATATGATATAATATAATGACAGTCTTACCGATAATGTGGTGAAACCTTCCTCCATTAGTTTTTCTCCTTACACTCCCTGCATTTGTAAGATTATTTTCCCTCAATGTTGAGTTGATACTCTAATTAATTAATAGAAAAAAGATTTTGAGGATCAAATTTGAGACACTTAGGTCAAATATGATTTGATACCATATTAAATAACAACAAAGATTTAAATGCTTAAATGGTTAGGTTAGCACCCAATTAGAGTATTTAAACTCTAACATTAACTTAACATTAAGAATAATATAACACTAAAGTAAAATTAACAATAATATTTATAAACTCCTTAATCTTTCTATGGGTCTTTCTCTTATGGCTCGTTTGTTTGACGGGATAGGATTGAGCAATTTTTAAACACAATCCTATATTTGGTGCGGATACATGGTTGACTAAGCCAATTCTGTGTCTCATATTTAGTCTTGTTGTGGCATGACTAAATTGTCCTGCCACAATTAGGAGTGGATACAAAAACTATATCTGAATCAATTCGAACTGTCTTCAAATAATAATTTGTAGTTTCTGTTTTGAATTTGAATTCAGTTCGGTTTTAAATTTTAAAAAACCGCATTGAAAACGGTTTGATTCGGTTTTGACAGCCCAAAATCGGTTTAAACCGTTTGAACCATGATATAAAAAGAAAAAAAAATAACAAAACCTAACATAATTTCTCACTAACTCTAAAGTTATGTTTTATGTTGATAGGAGTATAATAATATATTTATTGAAGCAGTAATAGTCATGTGGGAATCTTGGTTTCTTCAAGTCTATGTTTTTATGATTTTCTCTGCGAAATCAGTTTGATTTTGGAGTGCTCTAGTTGATTAGTCTGAAATGTGTTAGTTTGATGCAAGCCAGCTTGTTTTTAATATAATTGTAAAGCTTACCATCTATAACCCAGCAAATAAATATGCTGAAATGATAGTTGTTGCATAAAATAAAACCTTATAATAGTTTGTAAAGAAATAATCTTGTGCCATCAAAGGACAAATTTTAAAACAATGATCTTTTGTTGGAATAACAACATCTTTAAAAAGAGTTAAAAATGTAACTCGCACAAGCTATGGAAGTTTGATATTATTAGTCTTCAGAATACATCATTCTGCTAGCTTAAAGAAATATCCATTAGACATTTTGAGCACATCTTTCTGCAAGCTTAAAGCTGTTGGTTGATAAAGAAAGACCATACAGCCCTTATGTATTTTTATATTTGACTTTCAAGTTATTGGTTGAAATTTTTTTTTTGTCCAAATTAATATTTAAAACCTACTAAAATTTAAATACATAAAAAAGGCCTAATAGACCCATAACCGTATTGAATCGAATCGAACCGTATTAATTCAGTTCTTTTTTATTTGGTTTACATATTCAATTCGGTTTAAGTCAGTTTCAATTTTTAAAAACCGTATAGATTTTAATTCGATTCGATTTCACCTAAAATCGTACCGAATTGAATCGCGTCCACCCCTAGCCACAGCATGTGGGGTAATTTTGTCCCCTTGTTTTAACTAAATTGAAATAATTTTGTTTTTATTAAAATTAAATTTAAAGGATTTATTATTTAAAAATTAATTTAATATAATATTATTTTGACTAATTTCATATTATATTAAATATAAAACACAATTATTTTTTATCCAATTTCATACAATACCAAATAAATAACAATATTATTTTTAGTACAATCCGTACTGCATCAAATACATCACAATATTAATTTAATTCAATTTTATTCAATTCAATTTAATTATATCCCATAAAAATAGTCTAATCTAATATTGTGTACCAAATTTAGTACACCCTTATATATCAAAAAGAAAATAGATGGTGTTTTTATGAAACAGTAATTTTTAGTATTTCGATGAAGTAAATAACAAGAGTTTAAAAAAAAACAAAACGCTTGAAACGTTTATTGGAATAATATTAAAAAATAATAGATACTTTTCTAAAAGTCAAAAAAATTCTTAATGTGCTTTTAGCAAAAACATTTGGGGTGGTTGATTTTTTGATTTTTTTTTTCACTTAATACTTAATGGGTATAAATTGAACACATTGAATTATTTTATTTATTTTTTTAAATAGTTAAATAACTTAAAAATACTAAAAAAAAAGTTAAAAATCATAAATTATCACTTTGCATATAATAATGAATTATAATTATAATATTTTATTTAATTATTATTATTTTTATATTAATATATTTCTAAATTCATATTCATTCAGATATTTTTATTTTAAAAAAAATAAACAATCAACACTTTTATTTAATAGTTAGAAGGAAAAAAAATAAACATATCATTCACATTTTACGTTTCAGTCTCTTTTCAGTCTTTATATAAAAAAATAAATGACCTCTTATTGTGTATTATTTATGAAAGAAAAAAAAGGATAAATATATTTAGAAGAAAAAAATAAAGTTTTAACTCAAAAATAATATATCACCCTTGAACAAAATTTCTAATTGTATATATTTTTTTTTTCAGTAGTCTAATTGTTATCTTTAAGGAAGCAAATCAATATAATTATTGAGATTTAATGTAAAAGATATTTGATATGTTTGCCGTCACCACATCCCTTCGTTCGATGGAGTGAAGAAACAATAATATTAATTCAAACTTTGCGACACATCTTATTATAGTTCACTTTTTTGATCTATATTATCAGTGGTAGATATTCAAATTACATAATTATATGTATACTAGCAGTATTTTTTAATATAAAAATAAATATTTCAATTATATGTATAATAATTAATTTTAATAGATTGAAAGTTTTAAATAAAAAAATTAAATTTATGATAAATTAATTGTCAAATCACAATTCAAAATCACTCTGTTAAAAAAAAAAAATACTTCTAAAATATAATTATGTCATAATGACTTCGGCAGCCGACAAAAGGCATTTTAGTCTTCACAATTAGAGGACGAAATTTAATTGATTTGGCTTCAATTGTAAGTGAAGTGATATGTGTATTATATTTATATATTTATGGAGTTAAGATAGTGGTTAGTAGGTTCTATACCAAGTAAAAATTTGATTTATTAATTCAATTTGCTTAGACAACAATTTTGATTATGAAGTCATCCCTATCAAAGAGTGAACAACTTGTATAGTTTGCTTGGACCTTAATTTATTTTTTTATTGGAGATAATGTAATAAATTAAGAAAACGTGCGACCATATATATATATATATATATATTGAAAAGGAAAACTTCATTAAACCTCAAGAAGAGAAAGCAAAACAACAATCTTTCTCAACTAGTGTTGGCTACGGTTCAGTTCGCACCGCCAAATTACTGGTTCTACATCGGGACTGACGGTCTCGGTTTTGAACCAGGTAACCGGAACCCACGGTTCCGATTTTTTATTTTTAGGAATCGAAACCGCAGGTTCAAAATCGGTGGGGAATCGAAACCGACGATTCTACCAGTTCCAGTTCCTTTTTTTAAAAAAAAACTGAATTTTTTTTGTGTGTTGGGAGTAAAAAAAAAAAAAAAAAATGATTTCGGTTCCGGAATCGGAACTGGCTTGGAATTGCGGGTTCCTAGAACAGGATATGGAATCGGAACCGGCAGTTCCCCACCGATTTCGAAATTGGTACCCCACAGTTCTGGTTCCCTCCTTAGGATAACTGGAACCTGCGGTTCCGGAACCGCGGCCATCCCTATTCTCAACTAGCAAGGTAAACCAGCTAGGGAAATAAACAGTTTAAACACTGGAAATACAATTACCAATAGCCCATCTAGCCACTTTGGGCAACATAATTACAAGAACGAGGGCCAAAAACAATAGAGTTAATACCATAATCCCTAATAAGAACAGAAATATCTTGAATCAAATTGTCAAAATCAGCCAACGAGAAGAAAAGACCATTGCACAATCTCATCACGTTCAAAGCATCATATTTGATTACAACAAGGGACAAGCCAAGCTCAGCAGCAAAAAGAATCCCTTCTAAAATAGCTCCTGCCTCTGCAACTTCAACATAAAAGAAACCTGCAAAGAATTTAGCAGCTGCAAACACAGGCACACCCACACCGTCTCTAATCACCACTTCAACACCAAAGTTAAGGTTCACCAAATCAACTAAGCATCAACATTAACTTGAAAACCACAATACAGGGGCCTCTAATTGTGAGCCACACTAATCTGCCCCTGCTGGGACACACTGTAAGCATTAAGAGAAGCTTTAACATCTTTTAAGAACACCTCAAACCCAGCCCACACATCAGAAATAGAAAGGGGCTCACCATGCATCAGCAAGTTTTTGGCCCTCAAAGGTAACCATAAGGCATTAAAAACCTTTTGCAATTGATCCTTGCTGCAAGAAGAGATAACCCAAGCAACACAGTCCCTAGAATCCATATCTTTGAAACACCTAAGGTCTGGAAAGAAATAACGTCTATTCCAAAGCTATTGGATCTCTCTACAACCCCAAATAGCATGATCAGCTAAGTTTGGGAATCTACCACACATAGAGCACTAAGATGCCTAAACAAAACAGCTCTGGTAGACAGGATTTCCTTACATAGCTTCTAACATAATATTTTAATCTTTAAGAGAAAACCAAAAGACCATAACAATTTCCATCAAGCCAAGTTATCCTTAGAACAAGAGGCCTCACTCAAAACCTTTTGCTCATGAGTCAACTTGTAGGCACTTTTGACTGAAAAAAGACCCAGTTTATCAAAATGCCATAGTAGAGAATCATCAACATGGCACTTACTCAAAGAGATACTTAGAATAATGTTAGCCTCATTTGGGTTGAAATGTCTCTCCACCAAATCTCCACTCTACCTCTTCTGTTCCTCAATTAAAACAAAAATAGAAATCCCATCATGCATGATCTTCGGTGAGAGAACTTTAAAACTTGAGTCCTTTAGCAGCCAAGCATCATCATAAATTGAGACATTAAGACAAGAACCAATCTTCCACCTAAGACATTTTATGAGCACCTCCTTACCCAAAAAAAATACTTCTCCACACAATGAGGGCCTCCAACATAAACCACATTGTAAAAGGAAGAGTTTAGAAAATATTTAGCTTTTAAAAATCTAGCCATTAGAGATGAAGGCTGACTAATAATTTTCCAGCCTTGTTTGGCAAACATGACTTAGTTAAAGGCCTCTAGTTCTCTAAAATCCATACAACTATCTCCTTAGGCTGACATATTCTCTTCTAACTTAACCAATGCATCTTTTTTTTACCATTCTCCAAACCCTACCAAAAGTTTGAAGTCATACTCTGAATTTCTAATAATAGGGAAAAGAGAGTTTAAAACAACTCATGACATAGGTTGGAATTGACTGGGCAATCGTTTTAATAAGAATCATCTTCCCACCTACAGAGAAAAGCTTATGCTTCTACTATTGAAGCGTCTGCCAAACCCTATCTATCAACACACCAAAGATTCTTCCTTTTATTTTTACTAACCGAAGATGGGAGGCCTAGGTACTTTTCATGAAAAGCTACAACCTCAACATTGAAAATTCTTCTGACAACCGAAATCACCTTACGAGAAGTGTTGGGGCTAAAAGTGAAGGCTGATTTATCAAAGTTAATTGATTGCCCTGAAGCTGCTTCATATTTACTCAAAATCTCCTTCAAAACACCACAATACTGGATCGAGCCTCTCGCAAACATCAAACTATCATCTGTAAAAAGTAAGTGAGAGATTGAAGGAGCATACCTAGCAACCTTAATACCATGAATACCACCCAACCTCTCAGCTTGAGAGAGAAGAGCTGTCAAGCCTTCCATGCACAATAAAAATAAATACGAGGATAAAGGACACCCTTGTCTCAAACCCCTAGAAGGATGAACCTTCCCTCTTGCCTCTCCATTAATAAGAAAATAATTTAAGGTTGAAGTAACACAAACTAAAGCAAGGTTTACCCATTTAGCATTAAAGCCCAATTTAAGCATAATTTCCTTCAAAAAAATACCATTTAATCCTATCGTAGTCTTTACTTATATCTAACTTTAAAGGTGCTTACGAAGGTCAGTCATATTACTCTACCATCCATCCTTTACGAAGGTCTTGACACTACAAGCAAATGAAGTATTCTTGCCCTTCATACTTATTATGTAAACCTTTTGCTTCTATAATCCACTCATTTGATAGTCGGAATGACTTTGGCCGGCACCATTCCGGTGTCCCAGACAACCTACGGGTCACGTGCGTTCTATCTTTGCAGGTTGTAGTGCGTTACACTTCCCCAGTGATTTTCGAGATCTACATTTTTTTTAATTCTTTAAAAATCCCGCCTCTCAGCTCCTGCTGGATACAAAGACATCAGCTCATCCTTAAGATCTCTAAGCTCCCTCTAAATGTTTCTCTTCTTAAATTGATTCCAAGAAAGCAAAATCGCAGAGACCAGACCCACACTGTTGAGCAAATTAGAAATAACTGAATTTCCAAAATCCGCCTTCCATGAATTCTCAACAATAACCTTGCTTTCTTCTTCATTGGCCCAAGCTTCTTCGTAGTGAAATCTTGCCCCCCAACCTCTCTTTTGATTACTTCCCCTACGCCTCTTGTAACACCCCCTGACCCGACCTGTCTGTATCGACTCAGGGAGTGCTACCGGGTTTTCAAAACTTTTCTTAATTTTGTTTATAATTTGAAAACTAAATAATTTATAATTTAAAATTCTTTCTAGTGAGCCCATCAAAAACTGTTTTAAAAAAATTTGCCAGAGTTTCCTCTATTTTTCTGATTTTTCAAAAATCTTGTTTTTAACAATAACTTAAACAATATAATTTCAACACTTCAAAACTCATTTCTCAATCAAATGCGCACTCTGCTGTATAGTGCGACTTTCCAAACATTTTCAAATAAAACAATTCATAATTAATATGTACAAACCTTTGAAAACGAAAACATAAACCATAAAACAATTATTTACAAAACATAAATATATCACATTTACAAACTTCTGTATATGCATGCTTAACTAAATATAATATATAAAAGTATGAACTACCCAAAGATATAGTGACTCTGAATCTTCAATCTGCAGCTACCTCCTCTCTACTCTTTTTCTTCCTCGATATCCCTGTTACCTACGCGTGATGAAATCAACGCGCTAAGCAATAATGCTTAGTGGGTGTACACTAAAATAAATTTTTAATGTAATATAAAACAATAGATCTAAAATTCAGGAATTCAAAAATACATATAAAACAAACATTATATTTCGAATATTGAAACTGTATAAAGTAAAATATTCTAAAAGTTTCTGGGTTTAAGTCTCCATAGCATTTCTTTATTTTAACATTCAAATTCATAGTTTGCAGTTCTTAAATGGGCCTCTGATACATATTACAGGGTTTACAGGACTGGATTACGGGTTTACAGTCGGGTTTCCCATCTCAAAATGAAATGGTATCCCTCTAGTCACAGTCGATTTCCCATTTCAGAATGAAATGGTATATGTATTTCACAGTCAGTTTCCCATTTCAAAATGAAATGGTATCAGTAAATTCACAGCCGGTTTTCCATTTTAAAATGAAATGGTATTCGTATATAATCATCATAATCATCAGGAATATCGGTACAGTACTGCTAAATGTACCCAATTGACATGTCAATCTTCTATATCCATATTTCCCCCTATACATATATCAGGACCATAATTCAGGGTTTACAGATATTGCAAATTATTCATTTATTCAATATGTAACACTTTAAGATATTCGTAAATGGAATTTACAGCAGTATATTTCGGAAATTAAAATTATTAAACTCGACATAAATTACTTTTTTTGAAATTTCAAAATCATTCCAAAGATTATTCATAAAGAAGTTCAATCAAAACTTAAGAATAACATAAAATATTTCACAGTTATTTCAATCAATATACAAAATACGATTATACGAAATTCGTAAATGTGATTCTAAATTCTTTGAGTCAATAATTGATATAAAGATTTCAGAAACGTGTGTACACCAACCTGGATACCGTTTCTACCACAGTCTCATTTCTAGATTTTCTTTTTCCTTCTTTTTCCCTTTTCTCTTTCTTCCTTCCTCTTTTTCTTCTCTTCCTCCTTTCTTCTTCTTCCTTTCCTCTTCTTCTTCTTCTCTTCTTCCTTTCTCTCTCTTCTTCTTTCTTTTCCTTTTTTTTTTCTTTTTCTCTTTTCCCGGTCTCTCTCTCTATTTTTGTTTTTCTGAATTGCTTCTTCGTGAAGCTTCTCACCGCCTCTTATTTTTTTTTTTTATAAAAATTCGGTCATCGCGACCTATGGTCGCGCCACCTGGTCGCGTTGCTCACTGGAGTAATTTTACCGCTTTTATCGCGATCAACCATCGCGGTGTCTGGTCGTGATATTAGTCGCGTTGCTCACTGTCCAAAATCATCATTTTCACCGCGAGCTGCTTATCGCGATCTCTGATCGCGGTACTCACTGCCTAAAATCATCATTTTTCACCGCGATCCCTGGTCGCGGTACTCACTGCCAATATTTTCCTTTTCTTTCATACATTCTTTCTGGACCGCTTCACCTGGTCCACCTGGAAACCTTAAAAATATACATATATTTAATTACATTTTTTACCCCTCAAATCATAAATATTATATCCACATACTCAAAATTAATTCAACCATAATTTTCTTATTTATTTAAAATTAGGGATGTTACACCCCTTCTCAACCTCATCAACTAAAACGGGTTTATGATTCGACCCTCAGTGATCCAGATGATTAACAACAGCTAGAGAAAATAAACCTCTCCAACCCAAGCAACATAAAAATCTATCCAGTCTTTCCTCTATAAAACCCTTCATCGATTGTCTATTACTCCAGGTAAACCTTGATCCCCTAAAAACCATATCAATCAGATTGCAGCCATCAACAATATCTCAAAAAAGTGTCATAGTTCTATAACACCTAAGCAAACTTTCCTCATTCTTATCATCTTTTAAAATCTCATTGAAGTCTCATCTAATAAGCCAAGGTATACCACCCAACCCACCTAACCTAATAAGCAAAGTCTGTAACTGACTTTGTAGATCTCTTTTGTAGTCTCTATAAAAACCTGTGAAATGCCAAATCACACCATTCTCTCCTTTAACAATAATGTGACTCACTGTGAAGGATTTCACCGTCACCTCAACATATGAAGGGAAGTTGAAGTTGCATTTTTTTTTTATCAAATGAAGTGTGTTAGAAAGGGTAGTTGAACAAGTTACAGGGTAGTTTGAAGATTACTGTGGTAGAAAGGGTAGTTGAACATGATATGTAACACCCCCTGACCCGACCTGTCTGGATCGACCCAGGGAGCGATACCGGGTTTTCAAAACTTTTCTTAATTTTGTTTATAATCTGAAAACCATATAATTTATAATTTAAAAACATTTTCGAGTGAGCCCATCAAATCAGTTTTAAAAATTTCGGCAGAGTTTCCTCTATTTTTCTGATTTCCCAAAACCTGTTTTAAATAAAAACTCAAATAATATAATTTCAACACTTCAAATTTCTTTTTCAATCAAATGCGCACTCTGCTGTTTAGTGCGACTTCCAAACATATTCACATAAAACAATTCATTATTTACAATCCTTTGAAAATGAAAAACAGAAATCATAAAACAATTATTTACAAAACATAAACATATAACACAAATACAAATCTCTGTATATGCATGCGTATCTAATCATATTATACAACAATATATATATATATATATATATATCTACCCAAAAATGTGACTCTGCTCCTCTGTCTGCAGATAACTCCTCTTCAGTCTTTTCTTTTCTCGGTATCTCTATTACCTACGCGCGATAAAAACCGACGCGCTAAGCATATAGCTTAGTGGGTGTAAACTAAACTCAATTATCAAAATCATATAATAATCTCATAATAAAAATATTACAATGTTAACGTATAATAACATTATAAAATTCAATTCGATCACTTAAAGAAAACATATGAAGTCAGGTTAATGAAAGCAGACAAATTCGATCAATATTTCATACAAAATTCATTTTCAATTCTTTTCTAATCATTTTACTCAATTCATTCTTAATTTTGGCCCTTTGATATACTTAACATACTTCAGGACTGGAATATGGGTCGTTCGACCTCTGTGTCTGTTTGTCGAACATAACTCCCAACCTAGGACGAATCTTTAGGGTGGTACGTATCTCCCTACCCTAGGACCGAATGTTCGGTATCCTAGAGAGGTACATGTCTCCCTATCCCAGGACGAATCCTTAGGAAGGTATGTGTCTCCCTACTCCAGGACGAATCCTTGGAGAGGTACGTGTCTCCCTACCCCAGGACGAATCCTTGGGGAGGTACATAATATTACATCAATGTCCATAATGGTGCAGTACTGCTAAATGAACCCAGCTGGTATACCAACCTCCTATATCCGTATATATGTCCAAGTATCCTAGAGCCGTTTCAATACAACAATTTCACATAACAACTGTAATTCATAAATCGAATTTAAACTCAACTAATATAATAATTTAATCGATATTAGTAAAACAAATATACATAATTTCATGGAAATTCAACGATTTATTCATACGATATTCTAAAACAATTTATTTCAACATATTCATAATAATCGAAATACGATTAAAGCATAATAATCGAAATACGATTAAAACGAAATCGTTCAAATGAAAAACAACATAAACATATAGTTACTAAATTATCCAAAGTCTCAGATTCAAACCGAAAACACAAAATAATTTCGTAAAGATTTCAAAAATGTGTGTACACCAACCTGGATACCGTTTTCTTCTCGACTATTGCTTTTCTAGGTTTCTTTTTCCCTTTTTTCTTTTCTCTCTTTCCTCCTCTTTTCCTTTTCCTTTTCTTCTTCTTCCTCTTCTCTTCTTCTTCTTCTTCTTCTTATTCTCTCTCTTCCTTTCTCTCTCTTCTTCCTTTTCTTTTCTTTTTCTTTCTTTCTTTCCTCGGTCTCTCTTTTCTTTTCTGCTTTTCTCGATTGCTTCCACCGCCTCTTATTTTTTTTTTTTTTATAAAAATTCGTTCATCGCTACCTGTGGTCGCACTACCTAGTCGCGTTACTCACTGGAGGAATTCCACCGCTTTCATCGCGATCACCCATCGCGGTACTTGGTCGCGTTGGTGGTCGCCATGCTCACTGCCCAAATTTGACATTTTCACCGCAAGCTAGTCAGTGCGATCCCTGGTCGCGGTGCTCACTGCCCAAAAATCACCATTTTTCACCACAAGCGACTCATCGCGATCTCTGGTCGCGGTGAGTGGTCACGGTACTCACTGCTAACGTTTTCCTCTCTTTCATGCGTTATTTCTAGACCGCTCCATCTGGCCCGCTCCATCTGGTCTACCTGGAACCCATAAAAATATACATACATTTAATTACATTTTTCACCCCTACAATCATAAATATTCTATTCATATACTCAAAATTAATTATTTGAAATTAGGGATGTTACATGGTAAATCAGACAACACTGTTTTTATTGCTGTGGGAAGTAAAAGTTTTTAAAATTTTTGTTCAGACAACATAGGTTACATATAGGCAGGTCTTTTGCACAATTACAGATTTTGTTGCACATTTCGTTGATGGGTAACTAATGTTTCATGCTTTTGATTAATAATATGTATGCTGACAATTGTACAAGACCAGTAAGAAACATTATGTAAGGCTTTGTACATGTGCAAACATATAATGTTACATGTTAATATAGGTGACTGTTATTAATAAGATATTATTTCATTGGATGAGTTTTTAGCAATGCATGAAATTTTATTTCCTTGATAGAATAAGTATTACAATATACATTGTGATAGCAATCACAAAAAAAAAAAAACCATAAAAAAAAGACCATAAAAACCAAATTCAAAATTTGCAACTGTTTCACATTGTTGTTGCTTTTCTCAATTCTTTGATTTTACTTCTCTATTTTTTCTAACAACGTAATAACAAATTTCATGTCTTCTCCTTTAACCCCTAACTTGTGCACTGCATTTTCAACCTCATTTTCCATTGGAGTAAATTCATCTTCATCAAAACACCAAAATGAGTAATAATTGCATCTTCCTTTCTCACAGAAGAAGTATAACTTGGATGAATTTGATCTTGATTATAAAATTCTTACACCAGCCTTTCTACCACATCTACACTGTCTATTCTTGAATTTGATCAAGCTACCATTAACTTCACTTTATTGTTTGAAGATTCCATATCTGCAACTAGTAAGAAAAAAAAATAACATTGGAAGAAAAATAATAAACAGATAAAGAGAATAGTTAATTTGTAAGAAACAACAGACTTGAAACTTTGGAAGAAAAACAGTAAAGAGATGTCGTGAAATTACTTTGGAAAAAGAAATGGACCCATATATATAGGCATTTCCAGGTGACCGTTTCCAATCCAATGGTCAAGATTTAAACAATTTCATCCAACGGTCCAAATTCAAATTTAATTAATGGTATTTTCAAAAAATTATAAGGTCATTTATGTCAAAATAAAATCTGATAAAAGTTGGTACAAATAGGACAATCAGGCTTTCAAACACTAGTCACATCATGTAATTTTGTCATCCACTAAACAGTCACGTGTAAGGGTAATTTTGTCATTCTACTAAAAAAATTAACTTTTTGATTAGTCAAATGTTTGGTCAACTTTTTTCAGAGTATATTTGTGCAATAAAAGTATAAGTTGCCAGCGAGTGCAATATTAGCAATCATTAGGGTATGTTTGTACAATTATCCTTTTATCTATATAAATATAACATGATTTACGTGAATTGAAAATACATATAGCAGGCACATGAATGAAAGTTATAAAAAAATCAACAATCTTATTTCGAGTTTGGTGCTCATCGAACACTCGAAAGCTAATACAATAAAAGTTAAGACTCCTCACCAGCTATCCTAAAGCCTTAAACAAAAACAAAAGTGCAAGGATTAAGGCCCTGTTTAGTAGGGCTTTTATTTCGGACTTTTGGCTTCTTGAAAGCTCTTCCCGCAAAAGTCATATATTTTGACTTTGTCTGGAAGAGCTTTTAAAGCTTAAAATCTCTTCCATGGAAATATCCAAACGAGTCCAAAAGTAGCTTTGGACCGAAAGGTCAATAAACCACTTTTATAAGTTATCCCAAACAGGCCTTAAATTTGTGGAACTTCTTTTTATCTAAAACATGTAGTGTCATAATCTGTAGTTTTTTTTTTTTTTTTTTAAGATCCATCATTTCTTGTTTGTTAGTAGATAATCTCAAACCCTAATTGTTAATAATAAGGGCGAATTACAATGAAATACCCTGATGTTTAATCATATTACAATGAAATCGTGAGTTTAGCCTTAATTACACGTTAGTACCTTTGACTAACTAGTTGACCATTAGAGTTGACGGTCAATCAATAGTTAAAGGATAATTTGGTCATTTTCACCTTAAATTTATTTTTTAAAAAAATAAAAAAATTATTAAAAATTGTAAAAAGATTAAATGAATCTTCACCGTCCATCAATCTTGATGGACGGTGAAAATTATATTGATAAAAAAATTTGTATTCTTGGTGGTGGAGATCCAATCCAAGAGCACAACAAAAAAAAAAAAAAATTTGGTTTTTGCAGATCTGCTCTATCAATGGAGGAGATCTGGCAGCTCCATCATTAATGAAGCTTATCTGTAGAAACCAAATTTTTTCTTTTGAGGGGGTTGTGTTCTTGGTGGATATCCAGATTGAATCTCCACCACCAAGAACACCAAAAAGAATTTTAACATAAAATATATTTTTTTAACTTTTTTTAATTGTTTGATTTTTAAAAAAAAATTAAATTTTTTTTTTCATTTTTTAAAATTTTTGTTGAATTTAATTTTTTAACTAGGGGTAATTATGTCATTTCGCACATAAGTCAAGGTCAAACCATTATGTTTGACTGAGTCAACTGACGGTAGGGTACTAATTTGTAATTAAGGCTAAACTCACAATTTCATTACAATATAACCAACGTCGGGTACTTCATTACAATTCGCCCAAATAATTAATGTTCGTTGTATATCATTCTCTTAATTCAAACGGTGTACACATTCTCATCCACATTAGTACTGGAAACATTTATCGATATATGTGAAAAGTTTTTTACCCGTATTATACAAATATGTCTCCTAGTTGTGGGATATAGCTATCCGGGTAATAATACAAAGTTTGTTAGAGTCTTGTTTCATAATAAGGTTAGAACAATGGATTAAAACTTGAATAATGTAGTAGTGACTTACTTGTAGACTTTATTAGTAAACATAAAAAGTTCTAACATAATAAAACCAGGACATTCCCATTTGATCAAATTCAATGAATTCAAGAGTTTTTAATTAAAATTTGTCTAATGCTTATAGATTATTAGTGATTGTTCTTTATTTAACTTAAAGATATCTAGAAGAGTTGGTTTACACCATTGGACTTTTTTATGATTTAAATAAGGACTAAAAGTTCACAGTGTCCTTGCCAACCTAGCGTTCCATAAAGGTTGAATTAAACCTTGACTCCAATTTCAAGTTAAAAAAAGTTTTAATTAATTATTTACCGAATGTTAACTAATATATAATTAATATAGCTAAATTTGGTTAAAGTTTATTAGGATCCCCTTTTTATAGCTAATAACACCAATTTATCATGTAATTCCACAATCTCTCATCACCACCGCCCAATATGGCTCGATAGTAAAAGTACTCATTTAGCCTGATAATATTCAGATTTAAATCACCACTACTGCAGGTAATATGTCAAAAAAAAAAAAAGACTATTCCGTCACACTTGATTATTTTACATCTCAATCAGCCTTAATTAATATCTAACAAGATTTGGTAATTGCAATTTTTTTTACTTGATAAATAAGAAAATCTAGATTTGTTTCTTTATTAAAACATATTTTTAATATATATTAACTTAAATAAATATCTTTAATGCTCTTATTATTCCAATGATCTACCTAAACCCTAATCAACTCTCCCCAAAAACCCTTGTTTTTATACCCTGACAATCTTTCCATGCACTCTAAGACAAAGATTTTTTGTTATTCATCTTCTTCTTGCTTTCCATATTATTCTATACAAACATCCCCTTTTCATTCTCATCCAAAATACTTACATATAAGGTTTATATCTTACTCTAGTTCAATTTCTCTCCCCTAATTTCTATTTTACTTTCTTCGTAGAGAGATTTGTATATGGTGTGTGACAACTTTTGTTAACAATACAGACAAAGTTGGTGCTGTTATTGTTATTGTCACTGTTCTTTTTTTGTTTGTTTGTTTGTTTATATATATATATATAGATAACTGGTTTTAGGATGCAAAGGAGTAACAATAACAATGGTGTGCATCCAGCATGCGCTGCATGCAAGCATCAAAGGAAAAAGTGCAGCGATGAATGCATACTTGCACCGTATTTTCCGGCCAACAGAAGCCGAGAATTCCAGGCCGTGCACAAATTTTTCGGCGTCAGCAATGTGACAAAGATAGTGCGCAATGTCAAGGAAGAAGACAGACACAAAGTTGCGGATTCACTAATCTGGGAAGCACTTTCCAGGCAAAAAGATCCTGTTCTAGGTCCATATGGAGAATACAAGAGAATATATGAAGAACTCAAGTTGTATAGAAACCTACAAAACCAGAATCATCATCAGTTGCTGCAGTTGCCAGGACAAGGAGGTATGATTTACAAATCTGGGCAGCCTCTAGTTGGGTGGAGTAATGAAGGAGGGTTTGTTGATAATATTAACAATGGATTGAGTTATAATAACAATCATGATGATGGGAATTCGATTGTTGATTTGGATGGTTATTGTTACTCTTCACAGTTTGTGCAAAGTCCTAAGAAACTAAAGCAAGAAAGAGAGGTTGGTTCAGTTGTTAATATTCCACTGCAGCAGCAACACTCCATCAATGGGTTTAGCCAGCAGTACTACAATATTTCTGGTAAAAATTAATTTCAACTATGACTTCTCATCTTTTAAAGAGAACAAAAACTATAGTCTATATATGTGAAACCAGGTGTCTAGCTAGGCAGTATTTCAAAGTGCTTCTGACAATGTTAAAAGCACTTTTTTCTATCATTCATAAACAAAAAGATGTTTATAATGAAATTTTGAAAGTATTTTTAACCCCGTGGAAAAACAGATTTTTTTTTTCCAAGAAATATTACTTGTTTGATCATTTTATTTTATAAATTTTAAAGTAGACAAAAACATTGAGTAATATTTTGATAGATACTTTTGTGGTCCTTTTATCATAAGGAACCCTTTGAAACAACACCCTTGTCTTTCCTTTAAATTTCAAATTATAATTAATATAAATGATATATATTTAACCTAATGAAAAATTCTCATGTTTCTTATATATTTAGGTCAATTCAATTAAATCAATGGCAAGGTGATGGAAAGCAGAATATGGAAAGAAAGGGCATGGTTCTTTTGATTGAAGGCTCTCTCTCATCATCATAGTTGTTTTTGGTTCTCTTGGATGGCATGGCATGGCATATTTTGTTTTTTACTAAAGGGGGGTTATATAATTCATTGCTCTTCCCTTCTTTTGATTTCTTCACATCTCCCACTTGAATTACAATCAATAATAATAATAACGGGTCCCCTTCTTCTCTTTTTTTTTTTTTTTTTTTACATCACGTTTAATTAGTTAGGAATTTGAAAGTGGTCTTATTCCCATTTTATATTTGTAACGATGAATTATTTATTATATTTTAATATATGGTCTATCTTTCAAACTAGAAAGACGAAAAAAAGAGAATGAGAAATTATTTAACTATAAAAATTTAACTCAAGAAATTGATTTGAAAATAAATATTTACCAAACTCAAAATATAGATTGATTGAAACTTTTAAGTGGTTTTGTTATAATGGTGATGAAAGTTATAACATAAACTTAACATTTAATTTTACATATATATATATTATAAATATAAATATCACAAGGATGCTAATTAAACCTAGTGAAATCTAACATTAAGTTATAATAATTTTGTTTTTAGATGATTTGATAAAATTAAATTTATTGCTATTATAAAATTTATCTCATTTGAATATTTGGAGCATTACTGTACATAATAATTCAATTAAAAACACAAATTAGAATTATTTAAAAATGAAAGCCAAATGAACTCAGAAATTAAAATTAGATTGACTCTGGGTCAAAGCCCGAATGTGGAATAAAAATGTCTGGTGTGCTGGTGCTTCATGAACCTCAACAAGAAATTCAAAAAAATTACCATGTTAATAAATTTGATTCCTCTTTTATCAATAAGTCTCTTTGTCATCTCTGTTGACTGTAAATCAACTCTGCTTGGTATCCATCCGCTGGGTAAGCCTCTGTTTTTTAGACTGTACTGAAGCTGATGTATTCGATTGTGTGTGTTGTGATTTTTATGTGTCTATGGCTCTATGCTATGCAGATGACAAGTACTTCTCTGCAGAGATTATCAAGTGCAAAGATGGGTCCAAATCCTTCACCAGAGACCGCCTCAACGACAATTTCTGCGATTGCATTGACGGCACCGATGAACCCGGTATCCTTTTTTCTATCTATTGGATTGCAGTCATGCGTATTGCTTAGTTGTTTGAGTTTTTGAAGTCATAGTTAGGGTATTTGAAACTCTTATAGATTTTCTTGAAGATTATAGTATTGAAAATGATTGAACGAACTTGAGTATTTAGAGTTTATCTGTAAGAATTTATACCCATCAGCTGGTAACTCAATTGTGGCATGTTTAGATTGGAATCAAATAGCATGTTCGTGAACAGTCAACACGAGGAAGGCCTCTTGATTGTATTTGTATTAGATATGGGTAATCTAATTTGCATTGATCCTGGGAAAAGTGTGGAAGAGATAATTCACTCTTCGTTTGAAAACCAAGTGTATCTCAAGTCATTCTTCAGTTAGACTTTTAATTCACTTTGTCAACGATGTTATGCTTTCATTTGTTTGCACCCACTAAGTGATTGTGCTGCAAGTTTCAGAATCTGTGACATTTTGGTTTGACTTATTTCGTCTACAAGTCTTCATCATTGGAAGATTCATACACTCCTGATATATTATTGGGGTTTCTCAACATCCACTATCATTTAAGTTTGGAATGAAGTCTGGTATTTGTTACTAGCTATGTTAGCTAGTGAGGTTTCATATGGTTATAAGAAGTCCTGGGTTTAAATCCCATTTACAACAATGATTGGTAGAGCTTGATTTTCTGTTGAAGGGGTTACCAGAAAATGACAAAAATTTGAAATTCTGTCTGGTATTTTGCTTGCCTTCACATAATAATGTCTTGTTATCAGCTCTTCTTTCTTGTATTTGTAGGAACCTCAGCCTGTCCAGCAGCCAAATTTTATTGTAGGAATGTGGGAAGCACACCTCAGTTCATTTTCTCCTCTCGCGTTAATGATCGTATTTGTGGTAACTGTCATTTTAATACTACTATCTTTTCCTTCTCCTTCATTGAGATAGCCAGTAACTGAAAATGTATAAACATGTTCAGTCATGTAGCTAGTAAGTTTTTGATATGCCTTTTTGTCTAATTTTGAATTACTGATGATATTATTAGTGAAAAGCTCAGTTCTTTTGTACTTCATATTGGCCAATTCTTCTTGTGAGTTGCCTGCTAATATTCCAAAATGGACTTTTGAATTGGTTTGGACAACTAGCATTGCATGCTCTCTATGATCATATTCAGAAATGTTAATGGTTGAGTAAAGGCCAATTTATGGCTGGAAACTGAATTTGAGGAACTGTATCTTATGATATAATGGTCATTCCCTTGGTCTTGTTGCTTCTTCATAGTTTTAGGTATTCGTCTTGTGCAAAATGTGTCCTTGATAAAATTAGCTGCATTGACTGGGGTGTACATAATGCTATCACAAGCATCTGCTGCTTTGAATCTGGATTATCTTTACCAGTTTGGTCCTGTTTCACCTTAACTTTGAATTTAACTGATTCTTTGGATAAGGAAATAAGTATAATCTTGTCTCCTCCGCTTGAAATTCCTCTGTTACCAGTTCAATACTTTTGTAGATTGCTGTGATGGAAGTGATGAGTATGACAACAACATCAATTGTCCCAACACGTGTGTCATGGGTGGGAATGTTGAGTACAAAATTGGAAGTTATGTATCTACAATCAGTAATTTGGACTCTATTGATGCAAAGGAAACAAAAAATCGAGTCAATTTGGAGGACTTGATTGAGAAGCTTAAAGGTATTGATTTGTTTGTGCTAGTTCTAGTTCAGTTCAAAATTTTATGACATTAAGTTTCAGTTGGATGCTTCCAGGGTTGAAGATGGTATTTATTCTTCAGGTGGTTCTCATTAGTTTTGTTGTGGGTTTGCGGATATTTTATCGCCTTGTTAGATCTAAAAGAAGGCGTCATCGTTGAAGATATAATACCTCCTGTTCACTGTCTGCCTTCTGGTAATAGTTTGAAATATTGTTTTGCTTGACCTTTCCTTTTGGTAGCAAAGGTTCACCTCCAAGGTTTTCCTTTTCTCAGTTTTTAAACAATTAACTTTTAAATCCTTATATTTTTTGTATCCTTTCAGGTGTTATTAGTGACCTATGGGTGGACTTGTTGCAGGTTTTTCTGAATACAATGGATATCTTTTGAAAAATATCTCATGCCAGTGTTCTAATTTACCAAACCTGGCCAGATGCAGACTTGATTTGGACGTCAATGGCCCTTGTTCGAAAGATTATGCAAGCTGGAATTTGTTGTTGGTTGAGGAACATTGTAAAAAGAAAACCATATGACACTGACAATGTAGAAACTTACGGTAAAGGCATTAGGTTCAGTGTCATTATATTCCTTGTTAATTGGATTAATATGGGTTGAACTATTTTATATAACCCTGTAAGCAATATTTTCTTATTGAAAGCCTGATTATCATTCATGACTGCAGTTCAATCTTCTGTCTCCCTCTCGCGTGCTTCCCAGATATGATCTTTCTTTTATGTACTTGGGTGCTCTTTTGGAACTCGTCCTTACTCTTTTGGCAGCAAAATCACCCACTTACTAGTTTCTCATTAATTTTCATGGGTTTAGGCTGCTAAATGTTTTTTAAAGATGCCCACAGTATTCCTTAAAACACATGTATTGGTAAAAATTGAAATCAGACATTTGGTTCATCAGCAATACCACCAAGGCAGTGGGTAGGCAAAAATACTCCCATCTGAGAAAAAAAGCTAATCTGTGTGTTTGCCATAGTTTTTTGTGATGTAAATTTCAAAACGCTACATAAGAACCTTCGAATATTACCTATACCATTGTGTTGTATCATACGTTAAAACTATCAATAGCATAGCAATTATTTGATCGCTGATCTTCGACCATATTACTTAGAATTCTCTAAGTTTCTTACATGGTTAAATTTATTTCTTCCGCATAAACGACGTCGTTGCCACGTCTCTGTTGTTTCTTCTTTTTTCTTCTTTTTTCTTCTTTGGCTTTTTATCCAAACACAACAGATGCGCAAAACGCTAAGAACGAAATGCCACATTGCACATCCTATGTTCGTCGATATTCCTCTTAAGAGTTTTCTTTTTTCCTTTTCTTTGTTTCCTCATATACATGACTAATCGAAATCAGTTCTTTTCTCCATTGAATCAAAATCTCCATGTTCAAATTCTCAATTCTCAGTGCAGCACTTCAGCTGGCAAATAATAGTTTGTGTTTATATTTATGTTTACCATGACTATACCTTCACATTCAGTTTAAACATGATTGTGTTGTGTGTTTTTATCTTCCACTAATTCAGTTTTCTCTTATTACGTCTTACAACAAAATAATGGTGATAGGAGAAACAAGTATTCGCAGATCGCTCGGTGTCTTCCGTCATGGTCTCCACCAGTTTTCTACACTGCCCTTAGTTTCTTCACTTGAAAAGGCCGTTAAAGCAGCAGTTGAAGCCAAAGACTACCAACAGATTCCTGAGCTTCTTATTTCATCTAAAGAACCTTGTCAAAACCCAAATCCCTTTTCGTTTCTCTCAACATTCTCCCAGAACTGCAGAATACAAATCATTGATGATATATTGCAATCTTTTATTCCTCTCAGACCCCGGTCTCGCCCCAAGATTGCCTACGCCTGCATGCTGTCTTATACTCTCCAAAGTCCCACACCCCCTCCCTCTCGCGCTTGCCATCCTCCAACGTATGCTTCGTTCTGGCTGCTTTCCTGTCCCCCAAACGCATCTTCTTCTGTCGTCTGCGTGGCTGAAGCATAGGTGCCAATCTCAGTCTGTCAATGATATTCTGTTGGAGATGCGGTCCATTGGGTATCATCCCGATTGCGGTACATGCAATTACCTTATATTGTCTCTCTGTGCTGTTGATCAGCTGGCGGAAGCTGTTAAAGTCTTGAAGGGCATGGGTAGAATAGGATGTGTTCCTGATTTGGAGAGTTATGGAACCGTTATTGGTGCAATGAGCACAATCAGAAGGACTAATGTTGCAGTAGAGATGATGAAGGAAATGGTGGCAAAAGTTGGATTGATGCCGAGCCAGGGAACAGTAGTAAAAGTCGCAGCAGCATTGCGGGCAAACAGAGAGATGTGGAAAGCTGTTGAGTTGATTGAGTTCTTGGAGAGGGAGGGTTGTCCTGTTGGATTCGAGAGCTATGAGGTAGTGGTTGAGGGGTGTTTAGAGTGTCGTGAATATATTTTGGCAGCAAAGGTTGTGATGGGGATGACAGAGAAAGGGTTTATACCATATATCAAGGTTAGGCAAAAGGTGGTTGAGGGGCTGGCTAGTGTTGATGAAGGGAAGCTTGCTTGCGTTGTGAGGCAAAGATTTGTTGAATTGGGGTCTTAGCTTTTTCCGTCTATTCTGGAATGAGATATAAAGAGTCAGATGCATATATAAATTATACATGTCATAGTGGCTTATTTGGCATTTAATTTTGGTCATTGTTTGCTATATGCCTACTTTATTGATGCTAGTCCACGGTGGTGCTCGTTCTTTCTTGGTGAAGAGGGTTTTGAAGTTAAATGTACTGCTGGAGTGCTGTTTGTAGCCTGGTGTTCATTTCCAAGTTATCTCAAACTGTGTGTAGAATACAAATTGGAAGAAGAACATCATGCCAATTGACACAACATTATGAAACATAAGCTATTAGTTTGGTGGACTCTTTAAGTTTTGAATGCAAAGGCCTTTGTTGTGTTTTCGTTTATGCTCTTCTCGCTGTTTCTGTAAATGATTTGATGCAAAACTTAGTTCTGGTTTCCCAATTTGTTAGTAAACCACAGATAAGGAAAAAAAAATTTCAGTTCTTTTCTGTTATTTGTTCTCCTCCCTCTTTTAGTTATCTGTAAATTCATGTACTCTTTGTAAACATCTTTACTGAAGTTAGAGTTCCAATTAACGGAGCTTTTAATCTGTGATTGGTAGAGGCTGGACATTATTCATGCAGATTTTCTTAACAGCAAATTATACCTGTATTTATTGCTGTCAAGGGGATCCCTTGCACTAACTTCCTTTACTGCATTCTTGTGTTATACATATGCCTAAGTACTGTCTTTTTTGTCTGGTAGATTATATGTAGCCGATTAATTGCCTTATTGAACCCATTGTCCTTAATCACAAACTTTTGATGTTTTGAGTTCTTCAAATTTAGCATCTCTATCACATTTTCTTAAGTGTTTGTTAATAGAAGGCATCTTTTGTACCAGCTGATTGTTTGGTTGTCTGCCTTCTTCTTTGAGCATGATGTCAAACGCTGTCTGAATCAACTCAACATTATTGTTGATCAACAAATTATTTAGTATAGGGATTTTCTATATTAAGGAATAGTTGTTGATCAACAATAATTTTGAGTTGGAAATTGATGATGTTAGTTTCATGATATATGTTGCAGTAATAGCTTTTCAAAGTCATTATTCTTATCAATATCTTTGATCAACTCATGCTCTTTAAACTCCTCAAATGCAGTCTTTTTGCTTGAATTGTACATATGAATTAATATCTGAATATAGCTTATTAAACTGACTTTTGTCCTCTTACCCATGGGGGAGGCTAGCTCACCAAAAAGACTGCTTAAACCTTAACAGGATAGCTAGGCTCCATAGCGATGCCGCATATACCTCGGATGTCAAGAGAATCACGTTCAATCCTGACATAGCCAGATTCACCCCAGCTAGTCCCCCATGAATTCTTAACAAGCCAGTACTTTTTACCAGAATCTTCTCCATAGCCAACTACTGTAACTCCATGGTTGAGCTGATGTCCACAATATCCATTGTAGACACCATGGGAATAGAGTTGAAATTCATATCCTCCAGCATCAATTGCAACAGATACTGGTTGGCGGGCAACTGCAGCTTGTAGGCTTGCTTCATTATTGGCAGGTACTGCTTCATATCCACTTATTGTCACTGCATGATTTTGAGTTTTGGCTTCTTCACAGGCATCGTCTTTTCCTTTGTAAGGATAGTCATTCTCTGTGGTGATTCCACCATTTCTTTTGATGAATTCAAATGCTTTTTCCATGTATCCACCCCTGCAGCCTTGGTTTTCGGTGTCATCACAGTCCACAAGCTCCTGCTCTGACAAAGATAACAATTGTCCTGTTTTGATTTTGTTGATGCCTTCAACGGCTGCCACTGCAGAGAACGCCCAACAACTTCCTGTATCAAAAGGTCAGATTGTCATCTGCCACTCATAACGTTGTGCACTTATATCAGACAGTTCAATTTTCATAGAGAAATGAGAATTTTTTCAAACCAATTTATACTAGCTAGAAAAAATTGAAGCACCTATGTTCAAGATTCAGGCGTCGTGATGTTTGCAAAATAGTGTTAAGAGACTTATGTTAAAATAACTTATTACGTGCCAACTCCTCTGGTGACATGTACTGGACATTTTCTTTTCTTTTTTTGTTTAAAGTTCCTGCCTTTTTCTTTGCATGCTGGGCATGCATTTCAATTCATTTGAGTTTTTTGCAAGAAGCAATTAATTGGAATTTATTTGAATGCAATGGAGTCAAGGAACTAATCAAACAACCAATCCAGGAGTATAAAAGACAGAATCTAGTCAGTAGTTATGTCAGTTTCTATACATGCACTTAAAAAGTTCCAACCAGTAGTGAATTAGATATATCATACCACATTGGCCTTGATCCTTGATTGGAGTTACTGCACCTTTCTTTCTCCAGTCTACTGTGGTTGGCAAATCCTGAAATTTGGTGCACTGGCCCGTTCCTTGTTGTCCCATACTCCTAAACCCCATGTAGATAGATCTAAACTCTTCATTTGTCAAGTCTGCAAATTGGTTGTCAGTCAGTTTGAATGTTAACTTTTGTAGATTGATAGAGTCAATGAACTGAACATTGGAACTATAAATTTGAAATCGTAGTTGCCATTCTTCTCCGCTCCCATATTCTCGGCCATATCGTGCCAGCCACCTCTCATACCTCTGCTCCATGGATACTGGGTCGTATGAGGATATGTTGCTTTCTGACCATGCCCCTGAAGGCATCCCTAGAACCCACGAAATGAAAAGAGTCAAGGCAGCATTCCTTAACATCATGATCATGTTCATTCCTAGCTTGAAACATAGATGGGGAAGGAGAACTTGTATATGTATTGCTTATAAATTTTTTTTTTTTTAAAAAAAAAAAAAAAAAAAAACCTTGAAAATATTATAAAACAGTTTATTGTTTTGATTGGCTACGCATTGTAAGCCATCAATTATGCTTGTTCAGTTGTTCATACTTTCTGCAATGTAATTCAGTTATGGTTTGTCCAGTTTCAGTCACGTCTTTCCATATCTTTTGTGCTTGAGTTTAACTAGGGAAGTCACTAGCACAAAACCAAGTAGATTTTATCAGGGAAGACGGATTTGTCTAGTGTATGCTTTCATTACAAACTTTCTTTGTTACAAATTCAAGAGGAAGTTTTATAAATTTCAAGAAATTTCTAATGAATTTAAGTAATTTAGAGAAAGTTTTGGGTTAATTTTACAAAATCACTCATTTTTTTTTTTTAATTGTTTACGGTTCAAGTAGATGAGTACAGTTCATGTATCTACAACACCTCAACTAAGATGCCCCAAAGTTGGTAAAGACTAGGATTCATCGTTGATATGATTTTGATCAGTAAAGATTCCAAGTTGTACGTGGTAGGTAATTGAGTTGAGAGGTCAGGCTACCCGAAATGGCAATGAACTTGTAGAACCTAACACGAAATTGAGAGGTGACGATTGACAAATATATGCAAAAGAGTAAATTACATAATTTACCTTAAGTTTATCATTTCATTTCCACGTATAATTTTATGGTCAATCCATATAAAATCTCCTCGTCGTTAATAAATCACAGTTAAATTTAACCATTGATTTTGATAATTATTTAAAATGTCCAAAAGATCCCTAAAATATTTTTTTTTACAAAATAAAATAAATAAAACATTTAAAAAAATCAAAATAAAAAAAAAAGAAAATTAATTTTTTTTAAAAAAAAAAGTGGATGGAAATCCCAAAAAATCAAAATAAGAAAAAAAAATTTAAAAAAGTTTTTAATTTTTTTTTCATCTAAAATCTTTACTCACTTTTTTTAAAAAAATTTTAATTTTTTTCTTATTTTGATTCTATGAGATCTCCACCCACTTTTTTTTTTTTAAAAAAAAATTCTTATTTTGATTTTTTATAAATGTTTTATTTTATTTTATAAAAAAATTAAATTAAATTTTAGGATTATTTTAAATATTTTAAATAATTATCAAAGTTAACAGTTAAGTTTAACCATGGTTGACTAACATAAATGGATCTTTGTGTAGATTAACTATAAAATTTCATAAAAATAAAAAGGCAAACCTGAGGTAAGTTGTGTATAGTTTGCTTTATGCCAAATGTTGTTACTTGATGAGATGAGCCAAATCTGCATGACTAGAACTCTAGTAGTTTTTTATTCGAACAAAAAAAGAGAAAGAAGACTAGTATTATATATATATATATATATATATATATATATATATATATATATCAATCCAACCGTAACTTAAATTATTCTATTGTATGTCTAATTTCATTAAGTTTAATAGGTTCAGAAATATCATCAAAGCCCACTAGGTTTCGTAGAAGTCAACAGGCCCAACGGGCTGGAGAAGCGAATAGAGTCTAGCACAATAACAAAGTCCATCCCAACAATGTGAAGAAGTGGAAAAAGGGACCTTGGAGACTCTATGCGAGCTATTACACCTAAGCGACCTGGAATGAATGCATACATCACCTCGTGCCAACATCATGGCCCCAGCTTGCTTAACAAATAGCTCGTAGCTCCAGATAAAGAAGAATCCCAAGATCAAAGGGATTTAATCTAGTCAACTGACAAAGTCCCAATCAATCTTAGACTTCTTAATTCTGTATTTTAATTTAAATATGATTATTAGGGATTTGATTTAATCTCTAATTTCTTGTAACCAGATTCCATATAAAATAGGATGACTGTATCCCTTCACACTATAAAAGGGGTGAATCATCACTGTTACAAGGGTTACAAAATTCTGAGAGAAAAACATATATAGCGAGCTCAATATTAATGTAAGAACAGTGGATGTTGGCATTCTTTTAAAACCGAACCATTTTAAAAATCTATTTTGTTCAATCTTATTTTACTGCTTTGCTATTATAATTATTGTTAATTTCGTTGACCGAATTCGTACGTCAACACAATCCAACTGATATTATAAATTTGATCTACCATTTTCAAGCCTCCTTTTCTTTTATATATGATTTACAATATCAACTAAGCCCTAAATATCGTTCAGGGCATAGCTAGAAACTTATTTTGGGTGCGTTAAACTGAATTTCATTTTTAATTAAAAATACTATTTGACATTTGACATTATATAAAATTTTCGTTAGAATAATGAATCACAATGGTATATAACAAATTTATTAATAAAATATACACATATGAATCATGTACTGAGATAATATTTATTATAAAAATTATTTTTAAAAAAGGCTAAATAAAAATATGAGATGTATATAGGGTAGATACAATAGCATAATACAAAAATGATGTGATATTTGATTCATAAAATAATAAAAGTGATAATATAATTAAATAAGCCGTTCTAATATATATTAATCGAAGAATTAATCTCTATAACTTATTTTTAGTAAACTATATATTATTAAGTAAATTACTAGTAAGGCATGTATATACTTCAGTTTAATTAATATATGTAATAAGATTACAACATACTAATAAGAAAAATTAGTGCAATTTTAATTTAGATATTAATATATTGATATATATAATTTAAAATTTAAATACAAAATAATTCTAAGCAAAATAATTTAAATTTAAACATATTTGATAACAATAATAAAAAATTTCCAAAAAGTTGGGCCCCCCCTTGTGAAGGGCTCCGCCGCTAATATCGTCTAATGCGAGTTGATGGTAAAGTACTATCATTCAACTTGACAATATCTAAGGTTTGAATCGCTGAACTAAGGCAATTGTATATAATAAAAATAAAAAAAATAATAAATCCTAAACATGATAATTATAATTTAGTAATATGACTAACTATATTCTATTAAACCAAATTGTATTATAAAGTTTGAATATATAAATTGAGCTAATTTCTGTTAAAATAAAATCAAGAAATTGAAGTAAATTTTATAAATTAAACTGATATTTAAACCTTTGACTTACCTTAAGGGCTCGTTTGTTTCATGGGATTGGATTGGATTGGATTGGATTGGACTATTTTTATGGGATTGGATTGGATTGGATTGGATTGGATTAATTAGTACTGTCATGTGTTTGGTGCAGTACGGATTGGATTAAAAATAGTACTATCTTTTGTTTGGGGTATGATAGGATTGGATAAAAAATTTTATTATGTTTTATATATTAAATATAGTTTGAGATTGGTTAATTATTATATTAAATTAATTTTAAAGTAAAAAATTATTTTAAACCAATAATAAAAATTAAATATGGTTAATTTTTTTAAATAAAATATTTATACTACTTTTAAAAAAATAAATATAACTATTTATAATGAATTTTTAAAAAAACTAACTTATATATATATAGATTGGATTGGATTGGATTGGAACTATAATGTATTTGGTACTGTGTAGGATTGGAATAAAAATAATATTATCTCTTATTTGGTGTCGTATAAAATTTGATAAAAAATAATTATATTTTATTTTTTAATATAATATGACATTAATTAAAATAATATTATATTAAATTAATAAAATAAAAAACTAACTTATATATATATATATAGATTGGATGAGATTTTTTTTTAACCCATCTCATCAATGGGTTTGTTTTATCCCATTGTGATGGGTTAAAAAAAAGAGCTAATTGCACTCACACCCCCTGAGGTTTGGCCAACTACAGGTAAAATCAACTTTATCATTTATTAACAATGACACCCCCTTGACTTTAGTCAAAGTGAACAGTGTCAGGGGTATTTTCGTCTTTTTCAATTTTTAATTTTATTTTATTAAATAATAAATCAAAAAATTAAAATAAAATAATAAAATTATTTAAAAATTAATAAAAAATAAAAAATTAATTAATTTAAATCCATTTTCCAGATCGAATCTCAACCGTCCATCAAGATTAATGAAGGGTTGAGATTCAATCTGAAAATGGATCCAAAAAAAAAAAAAAATTTGGATCTTCGAAGAACCCAGATTGGGTTCTTCGAAGAACCCATCGAAGAACCCAGAGAGGGTTCTTCGATCTCTGGGTTCAGATCGAAGAACCCTTCTGGGTTCTTCGAAGAACCCAGAAAACTGGGTTCTTCGATCGAACCCAGATGGGTTCGATCGAAGAACCCTCTGGGTTCTTCGAACGAAGAACCATCGAACCATGGTTCTTCGTTCGAAGAACCCAGAAACTGGGTTCTTCGAAGAACCCAGTTGGGTTCTTCGATCGAACCCATCTGGGTTCGATCGAAGAACCCAGAAGAACCCAGTTTCTGGGTTCTTCGATCGAACCCAGATGGGTTCGATCGAAGAACCCAACTGGGTTCTTCGAAGAACCCAGTTTCTGGGTTCTTCGAAGAACCCAGAAAACTGGGTTCTTCGATCGAACCCAGATGGGTTCGATCGAAGAACCCTCTGGGTTCTTCGAACGAAGAACCATCGAACCATGGTTCTTCGTTCGAAGAACCCAGTTTTCTGGGTTCTTCGAAGAACCCAGAAACTGGGTTCTTCGAAGAACCCAGTTGGGTTCTTCGATCTGAACCCAGAGATCGAAGAACCCTCTCTGGGTTCTTCGATGGGTTCTTCGAAGAACCCAGATTGGGTTCTTCGAAGATCCAAAATTTTTTTTTTTTTTTTTTTTTTTTGGATCCATTTTCAGATTGAATCTCAACCCTTCATTAATCTTGATGGACGGTTGAGATTCGATCTGGAAAATGGATTTAAATTAATTAATTTTTTATTTTTTATTAATTTTTAAATAATTTTATTATTTTATTTTAATTTTTTGATTTATTATTTAATAAAATAAAATTAAAAATTGAAAAAGACGAAAATACCCCTGACACTGTTCACTTTGACTAAAGTCAAGGGGGTGTCATTGTTAATAAACGATAAAGTTGATTTTACCTGTAGTTGGCCAAACCTCAGGGGGTGTGAGTGCAATTAGCTCTAAAAAAAAAGATGGGATAATTTTAAGTGATCCCTTGAGTGCACCAAACATGGGTTTGGGAGAAAAACTAATCCAAACCCAATCCAAACCTACCCAACAAACATGGCCTAAGGGGACAAGATGAAGTTAATCCAGTGGTTTACCCCTCACACTATTGAGGTTGTGAATTCTAGTCATTTGACTCCTCTCCGAATTTCAAATTAATTGTAATTATTTAAAAAAAAAAAAAATTATCTCGAGGGCAATGATATCATTTCCACTACCATAGTCTGCGTTCGTCTCGCACCAACTTAAAATTTCGGAACCCTCCATTTTTTTTCTTTGCCTCAACAACGATTTTGCCAGTGAGTTTCTCAACACGCAATCTTTTACCTCTTTTTATAGAAAAATATTTCAGCACATCTGACTGACGTATACCCTCGACCCACTAAAATCATATTATGTTGGAAGAATAGTCAATCACTATAATAGAATCTATATATCTAGGAAATGGATTCCGTTCCTACAGAGATTCCATTTCTAGATGGATTCCTTTCCAACATGAATTCCATTCTATGAAGCAAACATGACCTTAGTATCTTCTAATTGTTGTCATTCTTATCAGATGTGTTTTCTTTTTTATCTGGTTTGTCAAATTCAATGTTTCTATCAGTCTAAGGGGTTGCTGCTACCTGCTAGCTAGGCTTATAATGAAAACACTTCTAATGAGATAGATTTTATCTTGTAGGTTTCTCTGTTCAGGGTGCTATCTAATTAAATGTGGTCCCTTTATTTCCATTTTCATCAGTTTGAGATAAAACGCGCTTGTAACTTTTCATGCATGAAAAGTTTTTACTTGTCATTTTATCGATGTGATTTTATGAACTAGTACTTGTTATTTGGGTGAAATGTTTGTTGAGACTTGGAGAGTTCCGAGTTGGAACCCATAATGTATTCTTTTTCTTGTGTTTATGCGAGGCATGCAAGCCAATCTTGCAGATCAGAGATCTATTATTCAGCCGTCATGCTTATGATGGGGCCAATGAAAGCAGCTAGTTTTGCATTATTGCCGTCGTCGTGTGACATTTCGCTTCGCTTCAGTTTTGCATTCACTCGGCACAAGTTTATCTTTGTCGATATATTCAAATTTTTGGTGCAATTAGAGGCATGTTATATGTACCAGTTCTAATAATTCAATTATCAAGTGTAGTCAATTTTAATTTCCGATGATAAATATTCAACGTCTACAAGCCAATTGAATAAATGTTATGTCCAAAAATTAATACATATTTGGTGCTCTATTATATATATCTTCAATCATTTTCTCTAATTCTAATATTAATTTAACAGGTGGAAATTATGTTTATTACCACAATGTTTTAACTAATTGTTTTAGATATATGAAGATGAATTTGGTCTTAAGCTATATATACATGCATCTCCTCTCCTATTACATCATTTTTTTTAATTTATATATGACCCATCAGGCCATCACATATATCTCGCTGTTTCATCACAGTATTTTACAATTAAAGATACAAAAATATTATATCGTATTTGAGAATTCTACTGGTTTCGCGGCAACTGAAGTTTGAACTGTCGATCTCTCACTTGAGAATCCAAAAACAAATATATTAAAAAAAAAAAAAATGAAAAGAATAATAGGAGAGAGAGAGAGAGAGAGAGAGAGAACAATATTGGCTGCCACTGCCAAGTTGATATGGTCACATGCAAGTCTCTATATATATATAACAAGTACTTGCTAGAAAGATGCTTTGCTGCCAGTCACTTTCTTGAGATGGAAATGGAAGGCGGCAAAATCATAATTAAATAATTTTAAACACATCCCTAATCATGATTAGTGCCTGGCAACACCTGCATTAAATAAATAAAAACAACATAAATTCCACTACTTTTGATGGTGATAGGAAGTTGCCAAGAAAGAAATATAGACAATAAGAAGCTAAGCTAGTGCTAGACTTTTAGAGAGAGAGAATAAGGACACATACCCTACATGTGGGTATGGTTTGGGGACAAAGCAAAGAAAGCTTAGGGCATGCAAACAATTCACATGGCACTACATGATCCTCACAATCTCTTTTTAATTTTCCTTTCACAGCTCATGATCCAAATCCCACATCTTCCCCACCAATTCCCACTATATTTAATTTTCTTCCTAGCTATTAACTTTTCTTTCTAATTTTTAATTTTTTTTTAAAGTATAATTTAATGGGACAATCTGTATATATAGGTTCTGTATTGCACCATTGCACATGGGGTATGGCCATTAAATAACATTCATCAGTAGTCATCACAAATCCACTGCTTATATGATTTCACTGTATGTCTTCCAATCAAGGCATCTCCTTATCAATATTGAATCATCCTGAAAAGGGTTTTGTTTCTCCAAGTAATCGGATCGAGATGGTTACATGATATCTTTTTTATATTTATATTACTTTTTTGCTGTAGGAATTCAGTTTTACTCCAAAGTAATTTAAATTTTACACATTAAATTTAGGACTGTATTTTGAAAAAAAAAAAATTAAAAATCTACAAAAAAACACAAATTCATACAACAAAGGACTAGAGATTTTTTTTTTTTTTTTTAATAAGTGACTAAAAGATGTTTTATTTACTATTTTAGGAAACGTAATTACAAAAAAAAAAAATAGAATATACTTTGTTTTATAGTTTTTAGGAACAACAAAATCAACCATCTATTCATTGATTTTGTTTTCATAAAACATTTTTAATTTTTTTTTTCTCTTTGTTATCATTATATAGTTAGTTTCTGACAAATCCTTGAAGAGAGTAAATCATAACTGAGTAACTGAAAAACATAATTTTACCTAATGCCGGTGAGAAGGGTAAGATAAAAAGATGAAACTGACTTGGAAATATTTTTGTCAAAATCCTAAAACAAGCAACCACCACGATGATCAGCAAGCAAGCACACTGGTTAGACACTGAAAACTCTTTAGTTATTAATCAGAAAGATTGACCAAACATTGACCAAGCCAATTAGATCAGACGGCCCGAAATGGACAAAGTAGAAATAGGAAAAAATGAAGAAAAAAATAGGAGAAAGATTCTATAGAGGGAGTGAAAAAAGAGAGACTAATAAAAGGAAGAGAAGGGGGTCACAAGGGCACGTGGTTGCAGAATCCCGCTTAGTTATTAAACTACTGGAGCGACTTTCCAGTAATACCGTTGAGAACCAACCTCCCAACAGCTGTACATAGCTGTCCAATCCCATGTGACCCCCCAGTGCTCCCACATTCATACATATTTGATAAGGAACACCAAAACCCCCCTCTCCCTCCCTCTCCTCCTCCTACTACTCTTAATCATTTTCTTCTTGTTAATGCTCTTCTTCTTCTTATCTTTTTATTCTCATTCTTGTGCTCTCCTTCTCTGAACATTCTCTTATCAAGTGTTTTCGTTTGGATCGGTTCGGTTCGGATCCATTTTTGTTTTTCTAATAGTGTGGGATTAATGGCACAATTGCCACCCAAGATCCCGAATATGGCGGCGAATTGGCCAGATTTTCACCACCAGAAAATAATGCCGACGTCGAATGCTGCAGCCGCGGCGGCGGCTCAAAACCCTTCTTGGGTGGATGAGTTCTTAGACTTCTCGTCGGTGAGGCGGGTAACCCACCGGCGGTCGGCCAGCGACTCGATTGCTTTCATCGAGGCGCCAATGCTGGACGAATGTCGCGGGCCCGGGGCGGCACCAGGGTCGGGGACCAACAACAATCATCATGAGTTTGATAAATTTGATGACGAACAGTTCATGTCCATGTTCACAGATGACATGCCAAATGCTGTGGCCCCTACCGTCTCTTCCTCCAACCCCTCCTCACCTTCGGATCACAACAGCATTAATGACGAGAAAGATACACCATCTGATCAAAAGCAGCAGCAGCAGATAAGGAACGAATCCGACGAGGTTCAAAGCCAATGCCAAACGGAGGGTCAAGTTCAGCAAAACACCTCATCAAACACTCCAAGTAATGATCGCATTGTTGATCCTAAAAGGGTCAAGAGGTAAAATGCTGTTAATGAATTATTAATCAATCAAGCTTTTCAATATTATTTGAATTATAACATCAATGAAATTATGTTGATTACATTTCCTTGGGTTTTTTTCATCAGAATTTTGGCGAATAGACAGTCAGCGCAAAGATCACGAGTGAGAAAGCTACAATACATATCTGAGCTTGAACGCAGTGTTACTTCGTTACAAGTATGTGATTTAAATATAATTTATCTTAATACTCTATAATGATGTAGCTATAAATTACTATTACCGTAAATTGCATGCTTAATTAATCTTCTTGTTGGCTGTTTTGTCTTGTCACTAAAATGAAGGCCGAAGTGTCGGTGTTGTCGCCACGTGTTGCGTTTCTGGACCACCAACGGTTGCTTCTAAATGTCGACAACAGTGCTCTTAAGCAAAGAATCGCAGCACTTGCCCAAGACAAGATATTCAAAGATGGTGAGTTGTGCTGCTTTCAATTCTGCAACTACACCACACATTATTTACTATGAAATTTTTTTGTTTGTTTGTAATTGGGGTCTATTTTTGTTCCTTTTGCAATTAAAATCTTGTGACATATAAAAGTGGAACCAAATTCCATTTCAATGGGGCCGATAATGGATCTTAATTGTATAATAAATATATATTGATGTTGCTCTCTTAGTTGTGGGAGGTCAACTGTAACTTTCTCATTAAATGTGACTAGCTAGATGAAAATACAGAGAGCAGCAAAACCATATTGAAAAAGTTACTAAAAATTGGCAGAGTACGTTGTTAGGTGTGTTTCCTCATGAAAAAAGATGTTTGCATTTATGGCTAATTTTCATACAATTATTTTGGAGAATTTAAAGATGGATGGCAGGAATTTAAGAAGAGCAAATTATGTCCACATGCATGAATATGATAGCTTGTAGTAGCTTGTCAAATAATTATGGATTAGGCTTTAATATAATGTATGTTTCTGGTGGGAAAAAAAATATATATTAAAAATGCAGCTCATCAAGAAGCACTGAAGAGAGAAATAGAGAGACTGAGGCAAGTGTATCATCAACAGAATCTCAAAAAGATGGAAAATAATAATAATGGACCCTCTCCACCACCGCTACAATCAGCTGAAGCCAAGGTTTCCATGGAAAAAGAACAGCATCTCCATGCTTGAGTCCCATCAGGCATGCAACAGGAACTCCATTTCCCCATTTACACCTGAAGAGAAGAAAATTATGAAGCTGCAAAAAATTGCATGTCATGCATGGCAGTCATACAAGCTACTTGCTTGCAGGCTTTTTATTAAGTTACTGTTAATGGAGGAAATGAATGAGGAAGGAGACCAAGGAGAGTCACATTCAAGGTTTGGGGAGGAAAGTGCTTGTGGCGCTATCTGATGCCACCTGTACAACATCAACGTGATGTGTTTACTTCAAGTCCGGGGACCACCAGAAGATTGAATGATTGGATTCCAGGAAAAGAAAGAGAGATCATCAGCATTCAGCACATGCACCTGTGTGACTTCAAACAAAGTATTATTATTTTTTTCTATTATTATTATTATAATAAATAATAATAATAATAATAATAATAATAAAATTGAATTATTTGTTCGTCTTGCTTTTAACTGATTAGGAGGATATGCATCATGCATGTGGTGTTGGTGACTTTTATTATGACAAATCATCTTTGATTAATTTATTATTTTTTAAAAGTAAGGATGTTAATTGGAAGGCAAACAAAAGACACTGGTTTTTTGTGTTGGGATGTACAAAAGGAAGGGGGTGTTGTCTGGCAAGTGTTTTGATGTCAGATAGTTGTACTTTTTCAGTGGCTTTTTTCTCTCCGTTTGTAATAATGTTTATTTGTCAAATTATTTCAAACTAATAGACAGGGAAAAAAAAAAAAACAATGTGAATATATAATCTATTTTCAATTGTTAATATTTTATTTAAATTTTTTGGATACATCTTTATTTAAAAATCAACTAAAAAACTTCACTCTCCAATCAAAGATTTGGAAAAAGAAGGATTTGGAATCTCTGATCTGTATATAGTTGAGTTTAAAGAATCTTGTCTGTTCTCATTTAATATTCATGTTAATTAAATATTTTATATATATAATATATATGCTAAATTATTAGAGCTGAGACTGAGAGGGGATTCCATATTCCTATAACGATCCGAACTGATTAACTGAAAATTTTAGCAAAAAGAAAAAGAAAAAGAAAATTCAACATTATCTTTACAGTGAGTATGGCTGTATGGCACTAGCATGAACTCTGGAACTACTTCTTTTGCAGGATCAACATTCTGCTACTAATTAATTCGCATTCTAACAAAATAAAGAGCAGAAAATAATTGATTATTGGTGGGGCCAACGGCTTTGATTTTCTCTTTTCTCTTTTCTCAATCAGATAGCCAGTACTGTTAATGTGCACGGTGGTGGTGGGGGTGGTGGTAGGGCAGCAATAATGGTTCCTCTGCATAAGTACTGGCTCTGGTTGGACTTTATGAGTTGCCACACCAATGTTTCTGATGTACCTACAGTGATTAAAAAAAAAAAAGAACCTGGAAGCTGGTTGTTTCAAGACTATCAAGATCTTCTTCTGTGTGTATATATATATATATATATACACACACACACACTCTTCCATTTTTAAGAGCTTGATGAGGTAATCATCTTCTGAATATATGTTCTTATGATGTTGTGAGAAAGCAAAAACCAATGGCCTCCAAATATATACTTCACAACAAAGAGTCTCCGTCACACCCAACTTTTGCTCCTTCTTCAATGTCTCTACAACCACTAGCGAACGAATACTTAATTTGAATGATGAAAATGTACAATTAACAGGCAAAAGTGTGGAGAATATCGTATTTTCTATATTTACCCAAAAGTTTATATATATGTGTGCATACACACGCATTTATTTATAGTTCAAATGGTTTATAAAAAAAGACATTCGAATTTTGCAAGTAATGATTGATTTCGATTTTTCTTGACAGACTTATAATTAATTTTAAAATCGTACAACTCAATTTATATACATACACCAATTCATCTCAAAATGAAATAGAAAATTTATGTTTTTTGGAAGACAATAATACATGAAATGAACCTTAGCGGTTTTGAATATCATCAAGAACTTCTTTTGAGCTTTTGATATTAATACAATTCTTCATTAAAATTCATCAAATACTTCTATAATTATTTCAGAAAAGGGAAGGTAGACGATGAAAAATTAATCTAAATTTGAAATAATGTCTTTTTAACCCATTCCCTTTATGCAAAAAAAAGATGATTCTTTCGTAGTTTAAATGATACGAGGTCATTCCCATTAATGTTAGGAGCCCAGTCTACCAGTAGGTGCTGGAACTTCATCGCCCTTCATACAAGGTCAAGTGGAGTGGAGTTCTGCTTTGGAGATGTTTGGTTTCATCTTCAAAGAGTTGTCCATTTTTCAAAAAGAAAGAATTGTAATCCTCAAAGACGAAGAAAAGAAGAGGAAAATTGTCGAATTTAGTCTTGAATTTTTCTAGTATCATAATTAGTCCGTAAAATTCGAGTTCAAAATAATTTTCCAAAACGAACATTGCAAAAATGTTATTGAATGGATGTATAGTTACTAATTCTTTTGTCCCCCCTCGAGAAAAAAGAAATCAATAAAATCTTTTGTCGCTTCGTTCAAACTTCAGTTTGATTAGGATATCTGAAAACTTAATAGTAGAAAATTCTTTAAATAAAACCTTATTAATAAGGTAATATAGCTATTAATAAGAATTTGATTTGGATCACATAACTCAAACTCTCATTATAACTTGACAAATAAGGTTCTTTCATAGGATCTAGGTCCAACTCCAACCTATTACTCACAAATGTAATCAGTACTCAGTGCTCAACCAATAAACCAAACCTCTGGTTAATGATGCAGAGGATAACAAAGCCAACACTGACAATTTGACTACTTTTGTAATAGATATGTTTATGAGCAAAACAGTGTGTTCGGGAAGAAGCAGGGTGGTGGATGGCTCATATAAGAATTGCAAATGGGAAAATAATATTTATCTTTCTGATAAGAAAGAAACTTGATTGATGTACATGCCAAAAACAAAAGGATCAAGAACCTGATTATATATTTATTTATTAGACTACATGCAAACAGTCTATTTGTCAAGTTGTCACTTCTCAATCACCAACTACACAATTACATATAGAATGCTCTTCTACAGAAATTCAACACAAACAGACAATCAAGAGTCTTTTCTCCACCCACATATCATGAGGTGAGAAAGAAAGGGTTGTGAGTGATTTAACTGTAAAGCAGCTTATCATTCATTTTGTAGCATGTTCTGGCATTTTAGAAACCTTCTGTCTTCTAAAAACTCCATAAGAAAACAAAGTAGCAAACAGCATTAATCAAGCTAATTAGTTATAATATCAAATGTAGAACTGCTTTCTTTTCAACTCTACTCTATGGTTCAATTGGTAAACTTAACACAGCTGTACTGGTTCCTGCACAATGTATTATATTTCATATTGAATGTTAAACACGTATTATGCAGTGTTGTAGGTTGTTCTCAGCTGGCATATGCCAGATCAACACTTAGCCGTTTTACTCCTACATATCACTCTGGCCGTTTGACTTAATTGTTAGCTGTAATTTACTGTCAACACACAGCAGGCCAGAAAATCTCCAAGGAAAAGCATATAATAGAAGTTATCACAACATATAATTTTGAATTACTCAAAAACTAGTTCTTCCAGTGATTATTGAACCAAAAGTAGTTAAAATAACGCTTTGCATGTCTAATAGCACAAGCTAAAAGACAAGTCAGGGTTAGCAATAATCCACACTATTTTGACCACTCAAAACCTGTTATAAAAATTACCACAATTGATCAGTCAATTAAGAATTTAGTTGTCTAACCCACATGAGAAAAACATGCAAAGGAGCTCCAGGAAATGCATAAGCAGGTAGCATTGCTCTCATATAATAGCAAATGACAAGCAAATCATCAGCAACACTGCAAGACAGCTGAATATCATTTCCTTCTAATAAATTACCAACTTGAGTCTAGACTACATACACTACTATTGTCATCCACTTCAAGGTATCTGTCACCAACTTTACATATCACCTATAGATTTAAGTACATAAATCCATATCAAATGAAAAGGACAAAGCTGCAGTAACTAGAATTGAAAAGAGTTTTCTCTTCATTAACATACTAACAACACAAAAACATAAACTTACCAACCAGAAAATCATTCACTTGGAGCAGCACATTCTGAAGACTCAGATACCTTTCGTTTTGCAAGCGATCCTTTAAGCAGTTCTATTTGATTCTCGACAGCTAGCAACCTGTCATTCAGCAATTCAACCACATATTTATGTTCTCCAAATTTTTCCATAAACCCTGCTTCAAAGTCCTTCATTTTATTCTCGAACGACAGTCGATTCATTCTCTCTTCTTCTTCTTGTTTCAAACGTTGCTTTTCCAGTTCCATAGTGCTCAGCATTAACCCTCCACCACCAGGAACATCCTTGTAAAGTGGTTCTTCAAGTTGTGGACAGCTTGCTCTATATTCAGCAAAAGCGTTTCGAGTCTCCTTCAAAACCTTTCTGTATCCTTGAAGGAGATCTGTCAAGAGATAAAGCTCACGTTCAAGCCTATAAACCTCCCTTTGTCTTTTCTGTTGCTCCTCAAACTTGGCCTTCTGCAAGTGTTGAATTGTAGCCTCCTGCTTCTGCAACTCACTAAGTAACAATTGTTGATTCATGCTCAATTCTGTACAAGATTGCTCTTTCTCCATATACATCATCCTAGCCTTTCCCATCCAATGCTGGCATTGCTCCAAACACATATCAAACTCCGATGATGACTTATTTTCCCATGCTCCTCCAGTCCTCAAACGCTTATTACTACCATTAAGAGAGTGGAGTGAAACCTCATTCTCATGATCAATCTCTCTCTTGTTACTGTGACCAAAGTGAGACGAACTACCCGGAATTGTATTAGCATCGACCCTAGACGCAAGGAAATCTGCTGTTAAATCATCATCACAAATTTGAATCCCACTACTAAACGGAACTGCATCCATTCCTTGAATAAGATTAGCTGAGGTTACCCCCTCTAAAGTCTCACCTCCCATAGAAAAAATAAAATTTTCTCCCTGCTCTGGATCATCCTCTTCCTCCTCCTCCTCCTCTTCTTCTTCTTCTTCTTCTTCTTCTCCTTGTCCTCCCTCTTCCCCTCCTTCTTCCACTTCTTGTGTCTGTTTCTGTTCCTCAAAGTCCTTACTCTCAACATCACGATGAGTACACATCCTCACAAACTGCTCTTTCTCACCCACATTTCTCCCACCCATGAACAACTGCCCATTATCTTCTTCGTTTTCATTTTCCTCAAACTTAACTACATCTTCACACACAGCAACCTCTTTTTGCTCTTTCTCAACATCTTCTTTTTCCTCTTCCTCAACATTATCATTTCCCTCTTTCTCCACACTTTCATTTTCCTCTTCCACATTTCCCTTCTCTTCTTTCTCCGCATTTTCCTTCTCTTCTTTCTCTTCATTTTCATTTTCCTCTTTCTCCACACTATCTTTCTCTTCTTTCTCAACATTATCGTTCCCCTCCTTCTCGGCATTCTCTTTTTCCTCTTTTTCCTCATTCTCAACAATTTCTTTCAAATCAACAACATTTTCCTGTCCAAGGCTCAACTCAACGTTGTGCTCTTCCGAGTCAGTTGTTTTAACATCATCGACTCTGTCACTCATATTAGCATCCCCATCACAGTCCTCTTCCAAGTCCACTTTAACCTCATCTTTCAACAACTCCTCTTTCTGGGATTTTATCAAACACTGCATATAAGATGCGTAATAACAATTCCCCAACTTTGGGGCCGCCGACAACTCTTTCTCCATCATGTACCAAATCAAACCAGCCCAATCCATCTTCTCCAAGTTCCCTTCTTTGATAGGCTTCATCATCTTCACCACCTCGTCAGGCATCATCCACGTGTCTTCCTCGTGCAAGAACATCCAATTCGACACTATCTCCTCTACAATTGCAATCGACTCCTCCGATTCCTTCTCGCTGCGTAACTCCACGGAACCATCCGAGACAACAACATTAACGCTACTCTTGTCTTTCTTGCCCGGAATCCTCAGCGCGCGAGCCAGGTCCGCACGGTTCACTCCGATCCGGACTCCGTTCACGTAGCTTGCACGCGAGTTAGAGTTGTAAGTCGCAATCAGTTGAGCGACGAGATCCGTACGGACGTTTGGGTCGAACTCCATATGGACAAAATCCCACAGCCCGATTCGTTTCAAGAGGGACTCGTGACGGGGGAAATCTAGGGTTTTGTTGATGGGCGTGAACGGTACTGGCTTTAGGGTTTCGTTGAGGATCGCCAGCTTCCTCAGAGACTTCTTCTCTAATGCAGCGCGTCGTTTTAGCTGAGCCGGTTTCTTGCGTTTCGGGCCGCGGCGTGCAGGGATGGCAGGGGTGGAGGTGGTGGTGACGACGTTGTCAGGAACGGGGCTAATCATCTCGACGTCGTCTTGGTTGGAATCCACTTCCATGTGGTGGGATGGATCTGAGTTTTGGGGTTGTTCGGTTTCTAGGGTTAGGGTTGTAGAGGAATGTGGATGTGGCTCTTCAGCGTCTTCATTTTGGGGCATGATCGGGTCTTGTGCGGTGGTGATTTGTTGTTGATTCTCAGAAAAAGCAAAAGTAAGAGCGGAAGTCGGAGTGGTCATGTTCTATGGCGATAAATAATGTGATACTGCAGCAGCACTGTTGTGTCTCTTTCTCTCGTGGGCTCAAGTGAAGGTCAAAATTCTGGAATTCTCTCTCCTCCAACCAATAGGAAAAAGTTTCATTCTCACTAGGACCTGTTCCACCACTGATCCCGGTTCGCATATACTACAAGAGCCATGCTAAGCACAGTCGCTCACTATGAGCGACGTGTCGCGTTAACTTTGTTATCTTTTTTAAAATTCTTGTGTATAATTTCCTTTTAGTTACTATATTTACACTTAACTTTTATAATTATTAAATTATTATAAATATATCAATTTAATTCATATAATAAAAAATTTAAAAATAAAATATAAATAAAATTATAATTAATTATTATTAAATTTAAAAATTAAAAATAAGAAAAAAATTAATAGTATTTAAAATCTAAAAATTAAGTAAAATAATTTAACTGTCAAAATCCAAATGTAATTTTTTAATTCATTAGAAAAAAAAAATACAGGTAGAAATGGGATCTTCACCTTAATTTCTAACGATGGAGATCGTCTCTATATAGATAATGGAGAATCTGTTTCCATCTGAAGGCCTAATCTTCATTGATGGAGATCAAGTCTGATCTCTATACTTCTGTTTTGACCAGGTCAGGTCTCCATTATTGACCGTTATGAGAACATTAATTTAATCCCTAATATTTGATAAAATATCACTTTTTTATTTAACTTTTTTTTTAATTCATGTGGTCTCTAATATTTTCAATTAAAATATAATAAAAATAAATAAATAAAAATAAAATAGTATTGAACTAAATTATAGAAATTTAAAAATATAAAACTTATTAAAAATTATTCAAATTAAATTATTTTATTAAAAAAATTAATATTTACAAAAAAAAGAATAAAAAAGATTAAAAACTGTAAAAAATAAAATAAAATAAAATTGGGAATTAAAATAAATATTTCAATAAAAATAATTCCTTTAGTTTTTTCTAATTCTCTATTTATTTTATTTTATTTTAATTCTTTAACTGTTTTTAAAATTTTTTATTATTTACTTTATTAAGTATTAATTTCTTTAATAAATAATTTTATTTTAATTTTTTAATATATTTTACATTTTTAAGTTTTTAAATATAGCTTAATATTATTTTATCCATTTTATTAAATTTATTTATTTTATTTTATTTAATTTTAAGGTAAACTATAATTCTATTAATTAAATTCTTCAAGGATAAAACCGTCTTTTAAATTTTTTTATTATAGTTAATTGTCAAATAGTTGGTTAAGGACCACACGAACTAAAAAAGCCATTATTAATGCCACCCTAGCTAGATTATTTAGTTGGTTATATATTATTTTATTTATTTATTTGGATGAAAAAGTAACGATGGAAGCGTTTTTGGCAAATACTGAAACAGTGAGGGGTTAATCGATGTCTTTAAATTCTTTGAAAGTGTTTTTGATAATATCCTTTAAAAATTTTATTATAAGGATTAAATTGATATATTTATAATAATTTAATAATTATAAAAGTTAAGCATAAATATAGGAACTAAAAGGAAATACACAAAAATTTAAAAAAAGATAACAAAGTTGAGGCAACACGTGTCACTCATAGAGAGCGACTGCCAAGCACAGTCGCCTATATGAGATAGGCCTATTTACCGGTATGAACGACTTTTTAAAAAATTGGCATTAGTCAAATTTAATTGTATATCCATTTACCGGTATAAACGACTTTTCAAAAAAAATTAACATTACTCAAACTTAACTAATAAAGAAAAACTTCATTAAATTAGGGAGGAGGCAGAAGGTAAATACCGCAAACGATTGTCGCAAAAAGTGGAGGCTGAAGCCTTAGTTACCATGAAGATCCATTTCTAAATATGTGGAGATCCATCTATAAGATTTTCTTCTTCTTTTTCCTTAGCTTTTTTTTTAAATATATTTTTATTTATCTCCATCTTCTATCTCTAAGATGGACGGTGAAATCCGTTTTTATATTTTAATTTTTTTTAATTTAAAAAACAGTGGAGATGCATTTCTTTTTTTGTTTGGAAAAAAATATTTTTATTTTTTTTATTTTTACCGTTTTAAGATGATCGATCGTTAAAGTTAATGGTTAAATACTAACGGTGGAGGACGTTAATGTCAAATTTTTTAAAAATCAATTATACCTGTAAATAAGTATATCTCAGATAAGTTTGGTGTAATTTTTTCTAAATCAAAATTCATTTTCAATTTAGTTAAGTAAAGAAAAATAAAGTGTTTCGTGGTGAAATTTTGAGAGGGTTTATTTATTTTTTAGAAAGTGTTTTAAGATTATATAATGGCGTTAAAAATGAGAATTATTTTTATATAATTTGGAAATAAAATTATCCCTATAGAAAAATCTATTCAAAATCTTTAACTATAAATATGTTTTGTTTTATTTTATAATTAAATTAATTTTTTTAAAATTAAAGTTATTTATTCTAAAGGGTGAAATTTATTTTGATTCCTATCTTTTTTCGAACTATTATTTTTTTTACCTATGTTTCTTTTTGACTTATATGGTCTCTAACATTTCAAAAATCTATCAGGTTAGTCATTCTAACCAAATTTTTTACAGTCAAACATCACAGAATATGTACGTTGATAATTTTTCCTTTAAATGATTAAGTTAGAAATAAGATTTTACCCTATATTTTTAAAAATTTAACAAATTAACCATATACATCCATTAAGAATCTAACATGTGTCAACAAAAAATTAAAATTACAAAATACACAAAAATTATAAGAAAATTCCTTAAATATTTAAAATAAATTAATTAACTAATTAACATCAAATTAAAAACCTTTAAAAAAATCAGCACAAATATCACTAATTTATGAAAATTCAATAATTCAAAATAACACTTCAAATTAATATTAAAATATAAAACTAAATTTTGTATATGAAAATAAAATATAATAAGTTAAAGAGCAAATAATAGCTAGAACCCCTGAGATTTGCTCATCTACAAATGGAATCAACTTTTGGATTTATTGATAAAGATCTCTCATGTCGTTAGTCAAATTCCATCCAATTTAACGGTTGACTATCTTTGACTGCTAAAAAACCAAATGCCATCAAATAATATATAAAATTACTAATATTCATTAAAAAACAAAAAAACTTTAAAAAGCATATGAAAAAAAGAGATGGACGGTAGAGATTTTAACTTTTTTTTTATAGCTTTTTATTTAATAAATATTAATGGTTATATATATATATATATATTATTTGGAGATATTTTTTTTTTGTAACAAGCAAATATGGTCAACCGTTAAATTGGATAGAGTTTGACTAACGGTAGGGGAGGTTTTTACCTATAAATTTAAAGGTTGATTCCGCTTGTAAATAAGCAAACCTCAGGGGTTTATATTAAAAATTAAAATAAAAAAATTATTAAAGTAATAAAAAATATTTAAAAAATATTTTTTGAAAATGTGAGGAGATGAGGCATTATTATTTTTAAAAATAAATAAATTATTAAAGTAATTTTTAATTAATTTTGAAAATTTTTAATTATTATTTTTAAAAATAAAATATATTATTAAAAGTAATTGTTAATTAATTTTGAAAATTAATTGTTTATATTTTTTTAATTGTTTTTCAATTCTTATTATTTTATTTTTAGAATTCAATAATTTTTATTTATTTTTTAACTTTAATTTTTATTTTATGTCTAAAAACTGAAATACTCCTAACACCATTAAATTTGACTAACTATTGATTAATAAAATAATTAAATTGATGAATTTTTAAAAAGTTAGGGATCACGCTAGCTAAAAAAGAAAACATCGTCAAAAGTAATAATTTAAAAAAAATGTGGGACCAAAATAATTTTTAACCCATTTTAAACAGAAAAATGTAAAATTATTTTCATTCATTCATTAAAAAAAATAGATATAAGATATATAAATATAGGCAGTTAGGCACCCTTAATTTTCTTTTGGGCAATTATACTAAAATATCCTGATACTAGGTGTAATTGCACTTAACATCAAAAAATACTTAAGGAGCCGTGGCTGTATGGCTCCGCAAGTTCCTAAATGATCTAAAAGTGGTTTTAGATCTGGATATGAAGGGAAAAAGAAAAAAAGAGATTTTGATTATCAAATAACGTACGGAATAGGGTTTTTAAAATTTTCTTTTATTGAAAACATTTTTCAATTAGGAACAAGTTCCTGTATATACACAGAAAAAATAATCTTTAGAACTACTTACTTTTTTCTTGATTTCGCTTTTTCTATTCTTCAATCTACCACCAGATCTTCTAAGTTATGAGCCGTGGTCTGACAATGCATATATGAACGGCAAGCAATGGAGGTCACGTGAAAAATGAACGGAGAACACCTTTCTTCTTGGGAGGCCGCACCTGCAAAATAGGGGAGAGTCAGAAATTTTTTTTTTTTTTTTTCCTTTTCCCTCTTGCTATGGCCGAATTCTCTCAATGTTTTTCACTTGTTGTTAGGTCAATTTTTCTAACAATATAACACTTATATACTAGCTCTTTAGAGTTTAAGTTTGACCAGGTCAAATAGAATTCTAAATCCTATTTATTTTAGTCCCCCCTAAAGACTTGAACTTGTGACGTGTGAGTAGAGGTGGGCACAAAAATCGGTTCGAACCGTATTTGAATCGTTTTTCATAGTTTAAGTTTGTTTAGGGTTTGTATTCAGTTCGGTTCAGTTTCAATTTGAAAAAAACCGTCAAAAAACGATTCGGTTCAATTTTGCCCCTTTAAAACCGGTTTGACCCGTTTGACCCGTCCTTTATAAAGAAAAAAAAAACCCTAATTTCCATTTTGACATTTTCTTATCATTTTTACCCTAATTCTCTCTTTCTCTCGCCCCTAACTCTCTCTTTCTCTCACGGCCACGATTCTTCTCCTCGCCTCTTCCTTCCTCCTATCTCTTTAGTGTACATGGTTCTTATGCTCTGTTAACATCTTTAATATATATTTTTTTGGATAACTGATCTTCAAAGGTTTTTTAAAAGTTTCTGTCTCGGTAGTTATGAATTTATGAAGGCTTCTAAAATAACCACTGCAGCCAGTCAAATCAAATAATGAGCTACGAATATTTTGCAAATCTAATGTTGTTTTCCTTCTTAGCTTTCATTTCTTACAATCACATATCATTTTCCATGCTTAGAATTTATCCATTTAGTGTATTTATATGCTCATTTGTTGCATTTATTGCAGCAGGTTCTGCTCCAACTGCAAGTCTATGGATTTTCAAATTATGAGGAACATTCCAAGATAAAATATTCCTTTTGCAATGATTCATTTACAATGAATGGGAGCAAAGATAATCTAAACTCTTACATAAAGCCTTCCAATTTTTCAAGACATGGCAGTTGCAATAGATTTGTCAGTTTTTTGGGCTTGATAGGATTGCAGTATATTAAAATTTAAAAATATAATAAAAGTCCATTTTAAGCCCAATAGGTCTAAAATCGTATGAACCGAATCGAATAGAACCGTATTTTTTCGGTTCAGTTCGGTTTGAGTTTATCCAAAACCGTGCCGATTCTAATCGTGTACACCCCTACCTGTGAGACTATTAAAATAATCTTATTATTTTAATTCCTTTGTCCCTATCACAGTTTGATTCCGTAACCTCCTATTTAATAAATAGAATTAATAATTTATAATTATAAATATTCTTTTATTTTATTAAATATTTAATTAAATAATTATATTATTTAATTATTCTTTTTTAATTAAATCGCGTTATTTTTATAACACTATTAATTGGACTATCCAATTAATTTACCGTGACCCTCGTTACTAACAACCATAAGGACTAGTAATGAGACCTAATGGATCCACAGTTTTGAGCTTCAATAATACTCAGTAATATTAATTAATATTTCATGATTATTAACCTTGGAGTTATTCCACTAAAAACCCGAGGTCGTACTCTCAGGACTGTAGACGTGTGTATATAATTTGAAGTCTCAAAGTCCATTGATATAACTATTTACATATAGTGTCATCCTCCACAAGTAGTTCATAACTAGAGTTGGGTCATAAAGTCAGTTATACCCCTCTAGATATATCTTTTCCTTTAAGAACCGTTGATTCTCTAATGAACAATTAAATCATGTCTTCCTCACGGAAGAATGAGAGATCTTATAATTGTTCAAGCCCTGAATCAACCCTTAAGGGAATTATTCATCTACTTCAATTAAGAAGGAGTGGATTTCACTATCGTGTTCATATCTTTCTAACCACAAGCTAAACCGCAACTCCAAGATATGGAGGTATTGGTTGAGATTCACATCGACCTCACTCATGGTAAATCAAAAGCCACGATACAACCTGAAGGAGTCGATAAGACACCCAGGATTAAGATCACCTATAAATAGTCATCGTTTATTGATATACATGAATCTCATCTACTAACGAATCTTGGTGAGTGATTTATATAAATCGTGGCCCGGTCCTATATGATCTCATCATATAAGGTGCCTCCATTCTCATGTTAACTACATGAGCGGTCTAGGATAAGACCACTGTACATTACAGAATGGACCGCTGTAGTAGATCAATCACAAACAAAGTACTCGGCTTTGTTTGCCCTCTACGGGCTCTTTAGATTGCATGTCTCAAAATGAATCCTTCTGTATATGACTTTCATACACTCATTTTGAGATTACATCTTATAATCTTGGATGTTCTTGTACAATATTAATGTATTACTGAATAGAAAACGCTTTTAAACTAGAATGATAAAATTGATAATTCTGATTAAGTCTTTAACCGTTTACAAATACAAGATTTAGGGTATAAATCCCAACAGGATAAGCCCATGACACTTTATTGTGATAATAGTGGAGCTGTGGCTAATTCCAAGGAACCAATAAGCCAAAAAAAATGGAAGCATATAGAAAGGAAATATCATCTCATCAGAAAGATAGTGTAGAAAGGAGACGTGACTGTGACGAAGATCGCGTCGCAGGACAACTTGCTGATTAATTTACAAAGACCTTAACAGCTAAAGTATTTGAAGGTCACCTAGAGAGTCTAGGACTACGAGACATGTCTCACCTGCTTTAGTGTAAGTAGGAGATTGTTGGGGTTTATACCCAAAAGACTTGTAATAGTAAATGTAAGCAAACATCAATAAAAGGATTTGTTATTCATTCAAAATAAAAATAGTTTATTTTAGTTCATACATTTATATACTGCACGCATAACATCCAAGATTGTAAAATGTAATATCAATATAAGTATATAAAAGTCATATACAAAAGGATTCATTTTGAGACTTGCAATCTAAAAAATCCATAAATAGCAAACAAAGCTAGGTACTTTGTTTGTGGTTGATCTATTGCTGCGGTCCATTCTGTAATATACGGTGGTCTTATCCTAGACTGCTCATATAGTTGATATGAGAACAGAGACACCTTATATGATGAGATCATATAGGAATGGGCCATAATTTATATGAATCCATCACTAAGATTCGTTAGTAAATGAGATTCATGTGTAGCGACATATAATGGCTATTTATGGGTGATCTTAATTCTGAGTGTCTTATCGACTCCATCAGGTTAGATCGTGGTTTTTGATTTACCATGAGTGAGATCAGATGTAGTTTTCTCAATCAATACCTTCGTCTCTTAAAGTTGCAGTTTTATTTGTGGCTGGGAAGGTCTGAACACAATATCAAAATTCACCCCTTCTTGACTGAAGTAGATAAGTAGTTCCCTTAAGGGTTGATTCAAGGCTTGGACAATTATGAGACCTCTCCTTATTCCATAAGGAAGACAATATTTAATTATTCATCATAGAATCAACGATGGTTAAAGGAAAAGATATAACTAGAGGGATATAACGAACATTATGACCCAAGCTCTAGCTATGAAATACTTGTGGAAGATCACACCATATGTAATTAGCTATATCGATGGATGTTGAGATTTTAGATTGTGTAAAACATCTGCAGTTTCGAGAGTTCAACTTTGAGTTTTCAATGGAATAACTCTGAGGTTAATAATCATGGAATATTTGTAACGCCCCTAAATTTTCATAATTATGAAAAGTATTATTATTAATTATTATTAAGCATACAACAGTCAAGTATGTGATTTAACTTGGTGGAAAGTATATATATTCGATGTATAGTGTATAAACAAATAGTGATTTTAACCGAGTTAAATCTCATTAGAGATATTATTTTCATGGTGCATTTGGATGATATGGGTTCAATTGAATATTGGTCAAGTCAATCTGATGATTGGATAAATGTAAAATATTTTTGGAATATTATTGAGATGGAATGTGATTGGTGGGTCAGTTTGATAATTCAAGGATGATTAGTAAAACACATGTGATTAATTGTGAATTTGTATTATTTTAATATTTTAAAAAGTGTAAAGGAGCAAATTGTAATTGTTGATATATATATATATATATAAAGAAAACATGACAAGTGAAATGTGGCATTCCACTTGTCTAAATAAAAAAAAAAAGAAACAAAAGCAAGCATCAAAAGCAAAGTCAAACAAAAAAATGCACCAACAAAACAATTCAGAGGAGTGAAAGCCGAGAGAGAAGGAAGAAGAAGGAAGAAGAAGAAGAGAAGAAAAAGAAAGGAAGAAGAAGGAAAGGAAGAAGAAAGAGAAGAAGAGTAGGAAAAAAATATTAGGAAAGTATCCAGGTTCGGTGACTTTTGTTTTCGAATTTTTATATTTTCCAGAATATTTTCGAATATTTATATTATATTGTTTTTAGTTTATTTGAGTTATATTGTTTATGATTTGTTGTTTAAAATTGATTTTGGGATGATTTGGATTACGTTTATTGGAAATATAATTTGGATCCGTAATATTGTTTATGAAAAATATTCTGAATTGATTTTTAATATGTTTTGATTATAATAATATTACGGAGAATATTATTAAAAGCGATTTCGTATATATTGTTTTGCGATTTGTTTCGAAAAATGATTTTGGGGCATTTTGAATTAATATGGATTTACGAAATATATTCGAATACGATTTTGAATTGATTTGAGATTTAATATGGATTTACGAAATATATTCGATTACGATTTTGAATTGATATGAGATTTAATATGGATTTACGAAATATATTCGAATACAATTTTGAATTGATTTGAGATTTAATATGGATTTACGAAATATATTCGAATATGATTTTGAATTGATATGAGATTTAATATGGATTTACGAATTATATTCGAATACGATTTTGAATTGATTTGATGCAATTAGTGGTTTCAGAAATATATTTGAATATGGTTTTGTATATATGAATATTGATGAAATTTGGATTTCGTAAATATGTATATCGATTTGGATTAATTGAAAGTTGATATTGAATTTGAGAAATCATATTATGAAATGGCTCTGATATATATAAACATAGATATGGATATAGGAGATTGACATGTCGACTGGGTTCACTTAACAGTACTGCATTGAGATTTCTGAGATTTTGATCATTATGATACCACTCTTTGGATTATGTGTAGCCACCGTTGTGGACGGTCCTAGAGTGAAGACATTTCCGTCAGGCAGTCGCCGTAGGGTCCGATGTCCGAAATGATACCTGTATAGGGGTACCATTTAATGCTAAAATGGGAAACCCGACTATATATAATTCAGCGAGCAATCCCCATTGGGTTCCAGTGCTGAACAACCCGTAATCCAGTCCTGAAATTATGTTATGCATGTCAGGAGCCCGATATGAAAATAGAGATGTGATTTGAATTGAAACGTGATTTAATTTGAAAAGTGATTTAAGATTATTAGTGAAATTATGAAATTGATATGTTATTTAAAAGTATTTGATTTGAATTGAGCCCCATATTTGAACATTTAATTGATATCTATATTTCTGATTATTCGATTAATAATGTTATTATAGTATATTTGTCAAGTTTTGTGTACACCCACTAAGCAATATGCTTAGCGCGTTGATTTTTATCGCGCGTAGGTAAAGAAGATTCCAGGGTTGAAAAAGAAGCGAAGAGGTGAATCTGCAGGAACAAAGACCAGCGTCACATCATTCCTAAGTTTTTGGGTAGTTTTTATATTCCATTTATATGTTTTTTATTAGCATGCATATACAGAAGAATTTTGTAAATATTTGTAAAAGTTATGTTGTTTTTACATATTTTCTAAAAATGTTTATGTTTTGCGGAACTATGAATTTTATCACTTTTGAATTGAGTTTGATTAAATAGTTTGCCTCAAATCACACAATCATAATCTTTAATCAACTCCATCCATTGCCTCTGCCTCAAATTAAGTTCTTTCTAGGTAGGCAGATACTTAAGACTCTTGTGATCAGTGTAAATATAGCATTTCTCTCCATACAGATAATGTCGCCATATTTTCAAAGCAAACACTATGGCTGCAAGTTCCAGATCATGCGTCGGATAATTCTGTTCATGCGTTTTCAGCTGTCTCGAAGCATATGCAACTACCTTTCCATCCTGCATCAATACACATCCCAGGCTATTGTATGAAGCATCGCTGTAAACCACAAAGTCTTTTCCTGATATTGGCTGTACAAGAATTGGTGCTTCAACCAACATCGCTTTCAATTTCTCAAAAGCCGCCGGCATTTCTTATTCCATTCGAACCTAACATTCTTGTGTAACAATTTAGTCAGAGGAGTAGCTATGGATGAAAACCCCTTTACAAACCGTCTGTAGTGTAACATCCCGGATTTCGGATAATTAATTTTATATATGTGAATATAAATTTTGTGATTGGAGGGGGTGTAAATGTAATTAAAAGTATGTTTATTTTTATGATTTTCAGGTGGACCAGATGGAACGGTCCAAAAATGATGCAAGAAAAAGGAAAACCGAGGCAGTGAGCATCGCGACCTGGTCACCGCGACCACAGATCGTGATGACCTGCTCGCGGTGAAAAATGTGATTTTTGGCAGTGAGCATCGCGACCAGTCACCGCGACCACAGATCGCGATGAACTGCTCGCGATGAAAATGTCAAATTCTGGCAGTGAGCAACGCGACCACCAGCGCGACCATGGTACCGCGAGGTGTGCTCTCGATGAAGGCGGTGGAAACGCTCCAGTGAGTACCGCGACCTGGTGGCGCGACCACAGGTCGCGACGACCGAAAAATATAAAAAAAAATTTAGCTTCCTCGAGAAGCCACAAAACAGACTGGGAAGAGAAAAGAGAGGAGAGACCGAGAGAAAGAAAGAAGAAGAAAGAAAGAAGAAAGAAGAAGAAAAAAAGAAGAAGATGAAGAAGAAGAAGAATAGAGGAAGAAGGAAAGAAAAGGTGAAAGAGAAAGGGAAAGGAAAAGGAAAAGAAAATCGTAGAAACGCGATTTGTCAAAAGAAAAACGGTATCCAGGTTGGTGTACATCCGTTTTCGAACTCTTTACAAAACGTATTTTGTATTTTTAGTCTGAATACGTACTTTATTTAAATAACCTATTGATTTTATATCTCTATTGTTCTTCTTGGAATGATTTTATGATAGATCGCATTTTGATCGTATTTCGATTATTACGATTTCGTTAAAAATACTTGATTTAGACGTTTGTATGACTATTGTTTATTTTTCTTGAAGAGTATTGTGTGAATTGTATATTTATTGAGTATCTATTGATTTGTAACTTATTGCGAATATTTGAAAAATAGTTTATCGGAAACGGCTCTAGGATACTTAGACATAGAAATGGATATAGGAGGTTGGTATACCAGCTGGGTTCAGTGAGCAGTACTGCACCGATATTGATATGCTATTGATGATTATTATGTACCTCTTCATGGATTCGTCCAGGGGCAGGGAGACACGTACCTCCTCACGGATTCGTCCTGAGGTTGGGAGACACGTACCTTTCTAAGGATTCGTTCCTGGGATAGGGAGTTATGTACCTCTCTAGGTTCCGTACCCTCGGTCCTAGAGTAGGGAGATACGTACCACTCTTAGGTTTCGTCCTAGGGTGGGAGTTTGACCCATATTCCAGTCCTAGTATGTTGAGTATTCTAGCGGGCCAGATTGAAGTGAATTGAGAAGTGAATTGAATAACTTTATTGATCGATTTTATATGTTGATCTTTTTGTTGAAATTAAAGTGATTAAAACTGTTTTATGCTTTGATTTTGAAGTTAAATTGATTTGTAAATGATTAGAATTGAAATATATATATATATATATATATATATATATATATATTGTGATTTGTTTCTTGTTAAAGGTTATTTATGATTTTTCATAATTGAGTTTAGTGTACACCCACTAAGCTATATGCTTAGCGCGTTAGTTTTGTTTCTAACGCGTAGGTACCAGGGATACTGAAGAGGCAAAAGACTGAAGAGGAGTTTCCTGCAGACAGAGGGGTAGAGTCGCATTGCTGGGGTAGATATTTATGTTGACGTGTATTGTGATTGATATGCATGTATATACAGAGATTTGTAAACGTTTTGTAAGCTTATTCAATTGCCTGTAATCGATACACAATCTCATCGACCCATCTTTCTTCTTTACAAACAGTACCGGTGCTCCCCACGAGGAAACACTAGGTCGAATGAATCCATTATCTAACAACTCTTGCAACTGCAACTTCAGCTCTTTTAATTCTGCAGGTGCCATTCTGTACGGAGCAATTGATACTGGTGCAGTTCCCGGTATCACATCAATTACAAATTCCACCTCTCTCACCGGTGGTAGATCAGGAAGTTCTTCTGGAAATACATCTGAAAAATCACATATGGTAGGTATATTCTGTAGACTGGAATCAACCTTTCGTGAATCGACCACATGTGCTAAATAGGCTTCACACCCCTTTCTGATCAATTTAAGAGCAGTAATGGTCGAAATAATATTAGAGAGATAATCCATTTTATCGTCCACCATTAATACCTCTACACCATTTGCTGTCCTAAGCGTCACTTGCTTTAGACTATAGTCAATTATAACCCGGTGTCTGGATAACCAATCCATGCCCAAAATTACATCGAAGTTATGGAATGGCAACTCCATCAAATCACCTGGAAATTCATACTCCTGTATTCTAATAGGACAATCTCTAGAAACCCTATTCACGATCACACTGTGACCTAAGGGGCTACTCACTATCACATCAAACTCAGTAGACTCAGTTTTCAGATATCTGTCTCTAATCATGGCATCACAAATATACGAATGTGTAGATCCAAGGTCCATCAGTGCAGTTACAGTAAGGTCAAAAATAGAAACTATACCAGTAATCACATCTGGTGTATCCCTGTCCTCCTGAGCCCTAATAACATAGGCTCAAGCTAGTGCCCGACTCTCCTAACGCCCTGAAGACTCTGTTGCTCCTCCGGACCTACTGACCTCAGTCCCCGTCTGACTAGGTCTCCTCCCTCTGGAAACAGTGGGAGCTGGTCTCACCGATGGCATATCAGAAGTATCCTGACTCCTCGGACAATCTCTCAGAAAATGACCGCGGGACCCACATCTGAAGCAGGCTCCGGTCACTCTCTTGCACTCACCCGGATGACTCTTTCCACAATGATCACAGAGAGCCAAGGCTGGTCCCCTAGTTGTACTACCAGGAGCACTAGCCACAGATGCTGTAGACTGACCTGGTCTGGCAGATGTTGGAGGTCTCTGGAATTGCCTCGGGCCACTACTCTGTGGTCCCCTGTACCTTTTTCTGGGCGGCTGAGACGAACTGGACTGTCCCTGACCTCTCCGCTGCTGACTCCAGCTCTTCCTAGCCTGTTCATCTGTTTGTACCCTTTCAACACTAAGGGCTGCAGATACAAGCCTAGTAAAATCAACTATCTCCAATGTAGTAACCTGAAGACGGATATAATTATTCAGACCGTATTCAAATCTCCTGCACCTGCTCTCCTCTGTCAATACCATGTCATTGGCGTACTTACTCAATCGGTTAAACTCCCGTTCGTACTCAGTAACGGACATCTGTCTCTGTTTCAAATTCACAAAATCTCTCTTCATGTTCTCTATGTAAATACGACCTATATACTTTTTCCGGAACTTTCTCTGGAAAAACTCCCAAGTTCGTTCCGCTGGTCGCACTGTCCGGGTAATGGCTGTCCACCAATGGTAAGCATCCTCCTGCAATAAGGAAACGGCACACTCCAGACTCTCTTCTGGGGTACAGTGCATCTGTTGTAATATGCGCTCTGTCCGCTCAAACCAGTATTCAGCGGCTGTAGCATCATCATCACTCTTACCCCGGAAATCTGTATATCGGTGTTTAGCCAACCTCTCAACTGCTGATCTCTGAGGTGGGGCTCTAGTTACTCTCCGTAGAATCTCAGTCATCTGTTGCACATTAACTGGCTGATCCTGGATCTCCGGTCCAACCATTCTCGGACTCACTGATTCTACCGCTGCTACCCCAACCACACTGGCGGGGCTCCCAGGTCTATGTATATCTCCTCCACTTTCCATTTTCCTATATATGACAGAAGAAGAATACTGCATATTAGAGTCACATTCTCCTATTTTCTTTTCTAAAATGCATGCATGTACAAAACAGTTTACATTTACAAAACATTTCACTCTGGTCTAGGAACGCCTAAACCATAGCTCTGATACCAAAAACTGTAACACCCCTCGACCCAAATCCACTCGGACCGAATCAGGAAACACTACCGTATACGGAAAATAAATATCAAACAGGAACTTTAAGTAATGATCCGAATAAATATTTAAAATTATGGTCCAAAAAGATTTTTTGAAAATTTCGCAGAGTTTCCTCTGTTTTTCTGACTTTTCCAAAACCTGTTTTCACAATTCATAAAATCCACACTTCTATAATCTCAAATCAAATTGCGCACCCTTCCATATCCGGTGCGACTTACCAAAACAAATTATATCAAAATACTTATAAATATTCAACTTCAAAAGCATTAAATTCCATGGGCCCAAATATTACAAAACTTTACAAAACGTACATAAAAACTAAATACCGTTTCAAATATTTACAAAAACATTCTTATCCATGCATGCCGATATAATACATATAAAACATCAAAGATATAATGGGCTACCAAAAATGCGGGAGCGATGTGACTCAGGACTTTATCACTGCATACTCAACTCTTTCCAGCCTTATCTTCTTCCTGAACTCTCTTACCTGCGTGTGAGAAACTTAACATGCTAAGCATAACGCTTAGTGGGTGTACTCAAAATCCAATTGTATAAACATAATATAATATCTCAATAACGCAAATAACATATAAAACCAACATATGGGGCACAATTAAATCAAATATTTCAAATATATATATATATATATATATATATATATATATATATTTATATATCTCTTCGAAAAACGATAACAAATATCATATCAAAGCAATTATCAATAACATCTTCCGAAATCGGAATAAAATATCGTATCAAACTTATTAATACCAAATCAAATCATATAACAAATTATATTTTATTTTTATTTCCATTTTAGGCTCCTGATATACTAAACATACTTTTCGGACTGGATTATGGGCTATACAGAACAGAGATGGATACCAACGGAGGACCCATTGCGTATCCCAGATATATCAGAACAGAGTTGGATACCAACGGAGGACCCGCTGCGTATCCCAGATCAGATTTCTCAACCCGTAAAGGGTGGTATCTCAATCATAACATATAGGCGTAGTACTACCCAGAGAACCCAATTGACATGTCAATCTCCTATATCCATATATATATTTACATATATCAGAGCCAAATCACTTTTCGACAACAATACAATTTATTCCGTTCAGAATTATCAAATTAAATCCAAATCATATCCATATCTATAAACATAATTCCAGAATCCGAATCGCATCAATATACATATACAAGCAAATTACAAAATCGTTTCCGAAAATATTTCTGAATCCAGAAACCGCTTCAAATCACATTTAAAATCACGTGCAATTATATATCATAAATCCATAGTAAATCCAATGCCCCGAATCACTTTTCAAAACAAATCGCAAAACAATATATACGAAATTGCTTTTAATAATATTCTCCGTAATATTACTATAATCAAAACATATCGGAAATCAATTCAGAATATTTTTCCTAAACAATATTATGGATATATATATATATATATATCCATTCAAAATCATCACAAACAATATATATTCAAAATCAATTTATTACAAACAATATATACCAAATCATCCCAAAATTAATTTCAAACAACATATCATAATCAATATAGCTCAAATAAACTAAAAACAATATAATATAACGATTCTGAAATATTCTGGAAAATTTAAAAAATACGAAAACGGTATCACCAAACTTGAAATGTTATTCTTTACACAAAACTCTTCTTGATCAACTTCATTTTCCTTCTCCTTCTTCTTCTTCTAACACTTTCTCTCTCTAAAATCTCTCACTCTCTCTCTCTATTCTTCTCTTTCACGCCAACTTTGCTAGTTTCTAGTTTGTTTTGCTAGTGTTTTTTTGTTTGACTTGCTTTAAGCATGAGAATTGGCCACTTGTTATGGAATTGACCACTTGTCATGGAATTGGCCACTTGTCATGCGTAAAAAAAAATCCTTTAATTGCAACTTGTTCCCTTTACTTTTGCAAATCCTAAAATGGAAACCAATTTACAATTAATCACATTCCATCTAAATAATGTTCCAAAAATATTCCACATTTATCCAATCACTAAATTGACTTCACCAATATTCAATTGGACCCATTATGATCCAAATGCACCATGAAAATAATATATCTAATGGGATTTAACTTGATTAAAATCACTATTCATTTTTCAACCATATACCGAATATATATACTTTCCACCAATATAAATCATATACTTGACTGTTGCATGCTTAATAATAATTAATAATAATACTTTTCATAATTAAGAAAAATTAGGAGCGTTACACACTGAATTTGGAAAAGTGCGCAAAAGTGATATGATAAATTCAAAGTGTTAATTTTATGATTTTATTGAAAACAGGTTTTGGAAAGTCAGAAAAACAGAGGAAATTCTGGCGAAATTTTTAGAAATTTATTCGGACCATTTTCAAAAGGTTTAATAAAATTTTAAGTTGTGGTTTTATAAAAGTAAAGCAAAGATTTCAGTATATGGTAGCGCTCCCTGATTCGGTCTCAGCGGATTGGGTCAGGGGGTGTTACAATATTAATTAAAGAGTTCTAATTAATATTTCTAAGTATTATTGGAGCTCAAAACTGTAGGTCCATTAGGTCCCCTTACTAGCCCTTAAAGTTGTTGGTAATGAGGTGCATGGTAAATTAATTGGATAATCCAATTAATAGTGTTACGAAAGTAACGCGGTTTATTAAAGAAAATTAATTAAATAATATGATTTTTTAATTAATAATTTAATAATTAAATAAAATTAATGATTTAGAATTATCAATTTAATTATTAAATGGGAGGTTATGATTTCGAACCTTGACAAAAGGGAAAATTAAATAGTCAAACCCTAGAGAATAAATGAATATATAAGTGTTATATTTTCTGTTGACAAGCAAGCAAGCTATCATACTTTTCAAGCAAGAAAAGAAAAACAAAACCCTGGGCACATTTGGGTTCGGCTGAACTCAAGAAAGGAAAGAAAAAATAAAAGTTTTTTTTTCTCTCCTCCCTCTCGTGCAAGGTGCGGCCAACCAAGGAAGAAAGAATTTGTCTTTCTTCTTACTCTTGTGATCTCTCCCACGTCTCTGCATCCATGACATGCACACACACGCGTTGTCAGACTGCAGGTCATAGTTCGGAAGATCTAGCAATAACAAAAGGGATCATATCATTTAAGAAACAAACAAAGGTAATATTGTATCTTTAATTAGTAGTATATGTACAAAATCGATAGTTTTGAAAAGCGTTTTCAAAAAGACAAAAAGAAAAATTTTAAAACCTCGCATAAACCTCCGCTCGCGATTTTCTTTTTTCCTACTACGGATGGCAGAGATTTAAATTAAAAATAAAAAAATAAAAAATAAAGAAAAAATTCAGATCCAATTTGGACCGTCCATCAGATCTGATGGGCTGTCCAGATGGGATCTGGACCAATTTTAAAAAAAAAATCCATATCAAATCTGGAGCGTTCATCATATCTGATGGAAGGTCCAGATTTGATCTAGATCGTCCATCATATCTGATGGACGGTCCAGATTTGATCTAGATTGTCTCCATCCATGTAGAGGATCTATGGATGAAGCTTAATCCATAGAGATCTGATGGACGGTCCATATTTGATCTGAATTTTTTTTATTTTTTTAAAATTGGTCCAAATGAAATATGGACCATCCATCAGATCTGATGAACATTTTAGATTAGATCTGAATATTTTTTTTATCAATCTTCATTTTTTATAAAAACAAAAAATTCAATTTAAATCTCCACCGTCCATTCATAAATCCATTCATTTATAAATGAACGGTGGAGATCCATTTATTATTTTATAATTTTTAAAAATTTTTTATTAAATCTCAACCATTTATTATTGGGCGGTTCAGATTCATTTTTAACTTTTTTTAAAATTTATATTGAATTTTAAAATATTAAAAATATAATAAAATGACTAAATTACCCTCCTCTAATAGTCAAGTGTTAACAGCTGGTTGATTATGTGCAAATTTTTGTAAAAGTTGTTTCTATGTGTAATGAACCAAACCTCATGTGTAAATTACTCTTTTTTTAATTCTCCATTTATTTTATTTTTTTAACAGTTTTTAATATTTTTTTTATTATTTACTTTTTTAAATATTAGTTTTTCTATTTAAAATAATTTAATTAAATATTTTTTAACAAGTTTTATATTTTTAAGTTTTATAATTTAACTTAATATTATTTATTTATTTTATTATATTTTAATTGTAAGGTAAAATTATAACTCTATTAATTAATTTTTTAATGGTAAAACTGTCTTTTAAAAAAAATTGTGATGATTGATCATCAAATAGTTGGTTAAAAGATTAATTTAATCTATTTAGAAAATATTATAAACCATACGAACTAAAAAAAGAAAAATAAATAAAAACGTAATATAAAAAAAGAAAAAAAAAAGTAAAAAAGTGAAGTTTCTTTAAATTTTAGTAACTAAATTGAAGTCATTTTAAAATAAAGTAAATGTTAAAGTGATTTGGTGATCTCCTCCATTTAAAGGAGTGCAGGGACCATATCTCCTTTGGAGGAGCTTGACGTGATCTCCTCCATTTTTGGTGGAGATCAGATCATGGATATGTCACCAATCTCCATTGCACCTGGAAATCGGGTACGACCTCCATGATAGAGCTTGCACCTACTCTCCAAATCTGGTGCGATCACCACCATGGAGACAGTCGGTGGGGTTCTTATTTATTTGTTCTTCATTTATTGATTTATTATGATTGTTGACGGTGTTTTATGCTGGTATGATGGTTCATTGGTTTGAAGTAGTTTATGTAAGATTTTGAAGGTTTGGAAAAAGAAACTGGTGAGGGTGGGATTAATTGTTAAGGAGATAAAAACGGAGGTATGAAGGGGGAGATGGATTTTTATTTTTATTTTTCCAATGCATTTTTTTTCATATTTCTTCTATTTATTGGAATGTATTTATTTAAAAAAAAATTGATTTCTAATTAATTAATATATTTAAAGGTAAAATTAACATTTCCCCTTACTAACAATGTCACAATTAGTAAATTGGTCAGAGAGGGACTATATGGAATAAAAGTAGTCTTGAATGCTAGGTGCAATTTTACCTAATTTCAGGTATCTTAGTATAACCCTTTCATTCTTTAACTATTATCCTTTAAAAAAAATTAAAATGTTTTAGGATTAAATTTTCAGAATAGAATTTGAGATATATACTATCTAATTACAATTGAAAACACTGGATTACCATAAAACCATGCATGCAACCAATAAATAAAAACAACAGTAAAATGGGTATAAAAATTGGTTCAAGTTGAAAGAATTATAAAATTACTAATATTGAAATAAAAAGTAAAAATTGATTTGTTAAATGTCAATGGCGCATTTACAAAATGTTGTGAGGTATGATGGGCGAGTAGATGTATAGGGACAGTGCCATAGTTCCCCGGCATAAAATGAAACTAGAATTTTTTTTTTTTTTTCTATTTCGTAAATTTTATATAATATAAATTGAGATGAATCCTAATTTGATATTTACATAACAAAAATGTAACACCCCCTGACCCGACCCAACTGAATCGACCCAGGAAGTGCTACCGAATTTTCAAAAACTTTCTAAATTCACATTTTCCATTTCAAACCATTGAAACTCGTATCAATTAGTAATTTAAAAACATTTTTCTAGTGAGCCCATTGAAATACACTTTTAAAAATTTCGGCAGAGTTCCATCTGTTTTTCTGATTTCCCAAAACCTATTTTCCACAAAACTCTAATCAAATAAAATTCACAACAACACTTCAAATATCATTTTCAATCAAATGCGCACTCTGCCGTTTAGTGCGACTTTCCAACAGTTTAAAATAAAATAATTCATAATTCAATATTTACAAACAATCTACAAATGAAAAACAGAAATCATAAGATTATTTACAAAACACATATATAAACTCTTCGAAATTTACAGACTTCTGTATATGCATGCTTACAGAATATATATACAAAAAATATAACTACCTAACTGTAGTGACTCTGGGACTCTGTCAGCAACTCTCTCTTCAGTCTTTGGCCTCCTTAGTATCCCTGTGACCTACGCGCTTAAAAAACGACGCGCTAAGCATATCGCTTAGTGGGTGTACACTAAACTCATTTATTAAAAACTCATAAATAATTTTTCATAATAAACTCATAAATACCTTTTCATAATAAAAATATCACAATATACATATTTCAATTCCAAGCATTTACAGAAATAAAACGGGTGAAATTGATTCAAAGAAACAACTCATTTCAATTTATAATCCATATAAAACCAAATCATAAACTAGGTTATAATCATAAACGTATAAAATCAATTCCGAAATTCACTTATAAACATATTATTCAATTCATTTCAATTCTGGCCTTCTAGAATACTCAACATAAACCAGGACTGGAATATGGGTCGTTCGACTACAGTGACTGTCTGTTGAACATAACTCCCACCCTAGGACGAATCCTAAGAGTGGTACGTATCTCCCTACTCTAGGACCGAGTGGTCGGAACCTAGAGAGGTACATAGCTTCCTATCCCAGGAACGAATCCTTAGGAAGGTACGTGTCTCCCTACCCCAGGACGAATCCGTGAGGAGGTACGTGTCTCCCTACCCCTGGACGAATCCATGAGGAGGTACATGATAAGTCATCAATAGCAATATCAATGTCGGTGCAGTACTGCTCACTGAACCCAACTGGTATACCAACCTCCTATATCCGTATATATGTCCAAGTATCCTAGGGCCATTTCACAATATCATTTCTTTATGGTCAAATTAAATTTTATTAAATTCAAATCAATAAACACATTTACAAAATTCAATATATATATATATATATATATATATATATCAATTCATTTAATACTAACAGAATATATATATATATATATATATATATATATATATTCAAAATCAATTTATTACAAACAATATATATATATATATCAAATCATCCCAAAATCAATTTTAATTAACAAATCATAAACAATATATCATAAATAAACTAAAAACAATGTCATATAATAATTCCGAAAATTTCTGAAAAATATAAAAAAAATACAAATATTAGTGTACACCGAACCTGGACAATTTCTGGACACTAATTCTTTCCTACTCTTCTTCCCTTCTTCTTCTCTTTCCTTTCTCTCTCTTCTTTCTCTCTCCTCTTCTCTCTTCTCTCCCGCTTCACTTTCCTTCTCCTCTTTTTTTTTTTTTTTTTTCTTTTCTTCCTCTCCTCTCTCCCGCTTCTCTGCCTCACTTTTGGTTTGGTAGATTGCTTAATTTTTTTTGTTTTTTTTTTGTGTTTTGAGATTACTTTTAGGTTTTTTTATTATTATTTTTTTTGTTTTCTTCTTCTTATCTCATGCCAACTCACCCTCTCTTTTTATTATTTTATTATTTTATTTCCACTAATAATATTATATATATATATTATAAATATCTTCTTAATTACAAATTGTACCCTTGAGCTTCTTAAAATCCTATTATGACACAAATTTACTCGTAATCACAATCCATCGTAATAATTATTCAAAAACTATTCCACACTTAACTTTTGCATGCTCAATAATAATTATTAATAATCCAAAGATATTTATTCTATTTACGAAAAATTAGGGGCATTACAAAAAAAACTTTGTATCTCAAGTTGAGACATTGTTTTAGTGTCTCAAGAAGGGCATAAATGCCATTATTAAAATACAGCATACTATTGTATTTAATGTATATTAAGAGTATGTATATGTGTATATATTAGGAGAATAACTAAACTAGTCATCAATATGCATTAAAGAGTGACATTAAGTCCAAAACAATAATATTTTGGAAATAAAAATTTGCATTAAATAGTGATATTGAATACGTATAAATCCAGCATCTCTCCATCTCTCTCAATCTTTAGAAACCTCCTAATTCTTATGAATAAAAAACTTGGTCAATTGAGATTAATTTTTTAGATCAATGACCATGCAACATCTAAGTTATTTAATTTGGTGACAAAAATGATATTATTTAAATTCATGACTATTTAATCATGACTAACTAAGATATATTATTTGAATTCATAATTAACTAAGATCACTTAATTTTAAGTGATTAACACCAACTGAGATCATTTTTTTTAGATTCATAACTAGGTAGCATCTAATTGTTCTTATTTGGTGATCAAAGTGATTTTATCTTAATCATGACTAACTTTATTTAATCATGAGTATGTAAGTTCTAATTGATCTTAGTTACTCATTACTAAGTAAGATCACTTAATATTAAGTTGCGGTTAAGATTACTTGTGTGTGTTTTCTGTTGCTCTTGATGAGAACCGCCCATTTGAGGATCAAAGCCATCATCTCCATCGTTATCATACTCGCCCTTAAATGGATATTGCTAGAATTCGACCAAGTAAGAATATCCGTGCAGTAACATTGCAAGCCGGTGGTAATAACATTTCTCAATCTTCCTTCATTGATTGAGAAAGTTTTAACCATTGGTATTTTTGTCATTTTAGGTAAAAAATTTGGTCAAACTTTTATTTTTGACCAAGTCAATTAAAGGAGGGTACTAATGTATAATTAAGGCTAAACTCATGATTTCATTGTAATATGGTCAAACGTCAGGGTACTCTGTTGTAATTCGCCCTAAATAATATATATAAAAGAAACGGTTTTTATTTTTATGAAAAAAATTGTGGTTTTATTCTTGGGTTGTTGTAGATGAAGTGCTTTGCCTACTGATATGTCATTTTGAGGAAGATAATGATAGTGAAAATGGTAGAGATGGTGGAGATGTGGGGAAGATGATGAATGAGTTATTTTATTATTATTATTTTTATATTTATTAATAAGGGTATTTATGTCATTTTTTTTAAAAAGTTGGTCGACAGTTAATTTTAACGAAGTCAACATGATCGAAGGTACTTGAGTGTAATAAACGGTAAACTGACATTATGCGTGTAATTATGCATAAACTCAGGGTGGCTTAGTGCAATTCGCCCATAAAATTATGCACACATGCGTATTAATTAGATAGATAAAATTATGCACACATGCGTATTAGGTAAATAAAATTATGTACTATGTACACAAAAATGGGGAAAGGGTGGCGCCCGAATTGCATTTGTTTTTTTTTTTTTTTAAAATGTCGCATGAAATCAATTGAGCACACTTTCCTTTGTTCTTGCGCCACTTCCCCTTCTCCATAACTCTCACTAGTTGACTTTTCCTTCCCCTACAACTATATCTCAAACTCTCCCATTTATTATTTTCCCATTAGAATTATACAAATATTAATAATCATATTTATCTCTTTAATATCCTGTATTTAAAACATTATATTTCCACATACAACCCTTCTTAAGATACTAAAATCTGTCCCAGCTAGAGATACCAAGAAAAATAATCACTAAATGCGTGTCCTAAATATTGACTCGTGAAAATCTACTCTTATAATCGAAAGACATTATATGCTAATAAATGTGTATGGTGAGACTTGAAATCCAACAAAGTGGATGGAGAGATGCACTAACCACTAGAATTAATAAATGTATTAAAAGTTGCTTGATTCGTATTAAATATATGAATTTAAAAAATTGATTCATATTTTTAAATAATAATTTCTTGATTCATAATGTTGTATTGCGAGATTGAGAAAAGAAAAGATGCACGTCCATTTCTAGTACAGTGGTAAGTGCACCTCCCTCCCACCTCAGTGGTAAGGGGTTCGATTCCCACCATGTGCATGTGTGGGTAGTTTTCTCCCCTTATTGTGGCAGTAGTATTCTCCCGTTATGGGAGTAGATATCCGAGCAGTGCGTTTAGTGATTAATCTCGGCAGATCCCGGTAGTTATTGATATTGTAATTATACTCTTTTAAAAAAAAAAGCGAAAAGAAAAGATTGTTTCAAGTTATCATGAATCACTTGCTTGGGGGCACTCATGAACCAGTTTTGAATTTATTTATTTTTTAATGTAAACATCATATCAAAATCTTTCCAACCAAATTGAAATTAAATAATTCCCACGTGATTATTGGGTTGGATTTGTGAAGATGAGTGAACAAAGTTCAGCTCAACCAGCAGAAATACAAAGTTCAACTCAAACAGAAATACAGAAAGCTGATCACAGCCAAGCTCTTAGAAGATCACACGTCAGTTTGGGGAGTTAAATAACAAGCTTGTTAGATTAGCTTAGCCAAGTCAGCTGAGTCAGCTGTAACAGATCTGTAACAGAATACTGTTACAGATCTGTAACTGAATATAGTTATATTATTGTAATCTATTGTTTACACATAGCTAGGGAGTCTTGATCTGTAAGTATATAAATAGACAAAAAGCTATTGTAAAGTTTTTCTAGGTTTTACGTTTCTGAAAAAGAAAATAAAAATTACAGAGAGAATGTTTTCTCTTACATGTTTGGTGGTCGAGAAAATATTTTCATGGTAGCTTTGATCTCTTCAGCTGCGATCTACTCTTCTTCTCTGCAACATCAGCATCGCTTCCATCTCTCCATCTCTTTATTGTCGAGAAAAACAAAGTGAGTAAAGCAAGAGGTAAAGCAAGGGAAAAAAAATATCACGTTAACTGAAGTTAGGTTTGTCAACCATGAAAGAGAGTAGGTGCTTCTAACTAGAATTAGTTTACTTAATATTAAAACGACAAAGTTTTAAGTTGGTATCAGAGCTGTTGACTTGCGTCAATGGCTTCCTCTTCCTCTAATACCTGTCAACAAAAACAATCACAACAATATCAGCAATCATCTACTATGGATTTTGGCTCTCTAGCTAAAACTTTACACTTTAATCTGCCAATCAAACTTGATGAAGACAACTACATATATTGGAAGACACAAATCCTACCAGCTGTTAATGCTTTGGATCTTGAAGAATATATTGACAGCTCTAAACATCCACCATCTCAGTTTATCAGTGTTCAGGTCACTGATGAAAGTGAAAATGTCAGACTAGAACTACAACCAAATAAAGAGTATCAAAAGTGGAAGAAATCAGATCAAATTCTCCTGTTTTGGCTTATTTCAACTCTAAGTCAGAAAGTTGTTGGTCAAGTCACAAAGTGTAAATCTTCTCTTGAAGCTTGGTCTAAGCTGGAGAATCTATACTCTCAGAAGTCTATGGCAAAAATTCTGAATCTAAGACAACAACTTCAGACTATAAGGAAAGGATCACATTCTGTCAGTGATTTTGTTCTAAAAATTAAAAACATTGGAGATGCACTGTCTGCTACTGGAGAAGAGGTTTCAGAGAGAGATTTATTGTTAAGCCTTATGCATGGAGTTGGTCATGAATATGATGCAGTGGTGGTTCTTATTTCATCACAACGAATGACTATGAGCTTGGAGGAGGCTCAGTTTTTACTACTCATGCATGAGCAAAGAATTGAACAACTCAATTCTCCAAATAATTTTAGAGGAATTTCTGCTAATTTTGTAACTAATAATGCAGGAGATAAGAGAGATCACAGAGGTGGTTCGAATTACAATAGAGGTGGACAACGAGGCAGAGGAAGAGGAGGCAGGTTTGGTGGAAGAAAACTATACTGTCAGCTGTGCACAAAGCCTGGACACCATGCTTTTCAGTGTTTTCATCGATTTGATCAGCAATTTGTGAGGCCTCAGACTTCACACTACACTAACAACAATTCACATAGTGCAGCTGCACCAAATCAAGCCTATATTGGACAATCTTCACATAATTCTGATCAACAGAATACTGTCTCTCAAGGTTTTCATCAAGAAGCTTTTCAACCACAAGGAAATTACACTCAAACTTCTGCATATGTTGCAGCTCCAGTAGGAGGTACAAATGACTCCTCATGGTTTGTTGACAGTGGTGCAACAAATCACATCACTTCAGACCTAAATAATCTTTCTCTCAAATCAGAATACAAGGGTAATGATCGCTTGGCAGTAGGTAATGGACAGCTTCTTCCTATTTCTAACGTTGGTAGCTCTCTTGTTATGTCTCATACTAATGTTGATAGGAAACTGAATCTTAAACATATACTACATGTGCCTAAAATCACAAAAAATCTCTTAAGTATTTCTAGATTAACAAGGGATAATAATGTGATGGCTGAGTTTACTGTTAACAAATGTGTGATTAAGGATCAGAAAACTAGCATGATCCTTCTTCAAGGAACTGCTAGAGATGGTTTATATCAACTGCAGCTGGTTGGATCAGCCTCACCATCCACACAGGGCCATGCCTATTCAGTTTTTCACACCTATACAGATTCAGCTGTACAGACAGACAGCCAAGACTGCACTCAGTTTTCTTTCAATTAGAATAACAAATCACCACAGTATAGTGCTTATGCAGCCAAGGTTCATTCCTCTGTTTGGCATGCACGTTTGGGTCACCCAGCCCCACTCATTCTCAAGAAAATAATGCATACACTGCACATTCCTTGTAATATTACATCACTAGAGTTCTGTGACTCTTGCAAAATGGGTAAAATGCATCGGTTACCATTTACTCGTTCTGTAATTACAGCAAAAGCACCCCTAGAACTATTGTACAGTGACCTATGGGGACCAGCTCCTATGGTTTCTACTGAGGGGTATCGCTACTATATTGCCTTTGTTGATGCTTTTACAAGATATACATGGTTGTTTCCCTTGAAACTGAAATCTGATGCTGAAACAAGTTGAGTTGAAATTAGGATTGAGAATTAAGTGTCTTCAAACCGATATGGGTGGTGAATTTTTACCTTTTGTTCCTTATCTCTCTCAACAAGGAGTACAAGTTCGTTTTTCATGTGCACATATTCATGCTCAAAACGGTGTGGTTGAAAGGAAACACCGTCACTTGGTAGAGACGGGTTTGACACTCTTGGCTCATGCTAAGATGCCTCTTAAATTCTGGTTTGAGGCATTCTCAACAGCCTGTTTTCTTGTTAATAATCTACCAACACCTCTACTTAATTTTCAAGCTCCGTTTGAGAAGCTCAAAAATAAGTCTCCTACTTACAGCTATCTACACACTTTTGGGTGCGCAGTCTATCTTTTTCTTCGTGATTACTCCAAAAATAAATTGGATTTTCACACAACAAAATATGTGTTCATTGGATATAGTTTAAACCACAAAGGCTACTGTTGTCTTCATCCTAGTGGCAGGGTTTATATCACTAGACATGCAGAATTTAATGAGTTGGATTTTCCCTATCAGCAGCTGTTCTTATCTGCTCCAGGTTCCTCTTATTCTGCTCCTACCTCTACTGTTCCTATTCATACTATTGTTGACATGGTTACTTCTAATAACTTGCAGCCTAATAGTTCTTCTAGTTCTCAGATAGCTTCTCCTGCACTACCTTCAGTTTCTACCTCTTGTCCAGAAACTTCACCTACTGCAGTATCTACTTGCCTGCCTGCAGTACCTACTCATCCTATGGTGACTCGATCTAAGAATGGGATTTTTAAACCTAAAGCCTATACATCTACTTGGTGCTTACCGTCAGCATTTATTGCTGAAGCAGAAGCTGCTACTGTAAAGGATGCTCTTATGCGACCAGCATGGAAGGCAGCCATGACTGATGAGTACACAGCTCTCATGAGGAATCAAACATGGTCCTTGGTGCCTTTAAACTCTGCTATGAATGTTGTTGGGTGTAAATGGGTTTTTCGAACCAAATACAACCTAAATGGTACTATTCTCAAGCACAAAGCTCGGCTAGTTGCTAAGGGTTTTCATTAAACCCCGGGGCTTGATTTTGATGAAACTTCCAGTGGTTAAAGCTGCAACCATTCGTGTGATGTTCACTATTGCAGTTCACAAAGGCTGGGACATCAAACAAATTGACATCAATAATGCCTTTCTTAATGGTGATTTAAATGAAGTGGTTTATATGAAGCAACCCGAGGGGTTTGAAAGCTCTACTCAGCCTTCTCATATGTGCAGATTGCACAAAGCTCTCTATGGCCTTAAGCAGGCTCCTCGCTCCTGGTTTCACAAGCTGCGAGCAGCCCTCCTAGCATGGAATTTTGTTAACTCCTCCTCAGATGTGTCTCTTTTTATTCATAGACAGGATAGTAATGTTTTGTTTCTCCTAGTCTATGTGGATGATATTCTAATTACAGGGAATAATTCCACTCAAATTCAGCAGCTCATCAGTAAGCTTCACTCTACCTTTGCTCTAAAAAATCTGGGTTCAGTTAGTTATTTTTTGGGGTTTGAAGCCTACAGAGATACTACGGGTCTGTTTCTTACCCAAACCAAGTATATTGGTGATCTCCTTAAAAAAACTAACATGACAGACTGCAAACCGTGTGATAATCCTTTCAGTGCAGGTGCTAAACTCACACTACAAGGAGGTGATGCTTTTCCTGATCCTACAATGTATCGAAGTGTTATCGGTGCTCTTCAATATCTCAGCCATACGCGGCCTGATATTGCATTTATTGTTAATAAGTTGAGTCAGTTTCTTGTGGCTCCTACTCAACTTCATTGGTTGGCTTGCAAACGGGTTTTACGGTATCTAAAGGGCTCTATCACAAAGGGACTATGGTTCAAATCAGGAGCTACTGCTCTTACTATTGAGGCTTATACAGATGCGGATTGGGCAAGTTGTCTTGATGATCGCAGGTCTACTAGTGGTGTTTGTATTTTTCTTGGTGGCAATTTAGTCTCTTGGAGCTCTAAGAAGCAACATGTGGTTGCTAGGTCCAGCACTGAGGCTGAGTACCGTTCCATGGCTCACAGTGTGACAGATATAATATGGCTTAAGTCTCTTCTCTGTGAACTTGGTTTTTCTGTTCCTACACCTGCTGTTATTTGGTGTGACAACATGGGAGCTAATGCTTTGGCTCTTAACCCTATGTTTCACTCTCGCACAAAACATGTGGAGATTGATGTTCATTTTATTAGAGAGAAGGTGGCATCTAAAGTGGTTGAACCTCGGTATGTTCCTACTCAGTTTCAGGTAGCCGATCTTCTTACTAAGGGCCTAACTACTGTTCGTTTTCAATTTCTATATGGCAAACTTAACTTGGTGTCCTCACCACAGTTGAGTTTGAAGGGGGATGTGAAGATGAGTGAACAAAGTTCAGCTCAACCAGCAGAAATACAAAGTTCAGCTCAAACAGAAATACAAACAGAAATACAGAAAGCTGATCATAGCCAAGCTCTTAGAAGATCACACGTCAGTTTGGGGAGTTAAATAACAAGCTTGTTAGATTAGCTCAGCCAAGTCAGCTGTAACAGATCTGTAACAGAATACTGTTACAGATCTGTAACTGAATATAGTTATATTCTTGTAATCTATTGTTTACACATAGCTAGGGAGTCTTGATCTGTAAGTATATAAATAGACAAAAAGCTATTGTAAAGTTTTTCTAGGTTTTACGTTTCTGAAAAAGAAAATAAAAATTACAGAGAGAATGTTTTCTCTTACATGTTTGGTGGTCGAGAAAATATTCTCATGGTAGCTTCGATCTCTTCAGCTGCGATCTACTCTTCTTCTCTGCAACATCAGCATCGCTTCCATCTCTCCATCTCTTCACTGTCGAGAAAAACAAAGTGAGTAAAGCAAGAGGTAAAGCAAGGGAAAAAAAATGTCACGTTAACTGAAGTTAGGTTTGTCAACCATGAAAGAGAGTAAGTGCTTCTAACTAGAGTTAGTTTACTTAATATTAAAACGACAAAGTTTTAAGTGGATTAGGTTTCAACCTCCGAGGTTGTGTGTCAGGTCAGCTTTTTTGAACATGTCATTTATCCTGATATTTTCAATAGAATATAGTATGAACATTACACACATGATGATGATCCACAAAATGCAGAAATGCTCATTCTAAAGTACGATTAGACAGCAAAAAATTGTTATGAGAGCGAAGTATTTAGACTAAAAAATGTTAAGTGTAATCTTAGTTCCTGAATTTTTCAAGTCTCATTGTTATATTGAATATCAAATCCTGTCTTCCTGCTCTCTTTAACTACAAATAATCCTAAAAAATGTGACCCACTCAACAAGCCAAGGCCAAAAAGCTTGATGCAGCGCAGGAAGCAACGACAGAGCACGATTTGCTGGGGAATGAAAACAATGAGGCTGCGTTGAGCGTCCAAAATCCCAAGTGGGAGATCTGCAAAACAGTGCTGATGCTGCTTCTTATGGGAACTAAATTTGGTTACTTTCGCCAATTGACTTTAAACTTTTCCACTGAAAGTGTTTGTAATTCTTCTTGTTTGCATTGTGATTGGTCTCATGGCTAGTTTCTGCACCACCTTCCCTCTCTGGCTCTGTGTTGGTGGCCTTTCCGCAATTTATCCATTCTCTCTGCTGCTGGTGTATTTTCTTGACTAAGTTTTTCGGCTGGTCCTAGTCTAGACACATGTATAGAAAATCAAACAGATCCTCAGAAAATATTTCCAAGCTTTGTGTTAGTTAATAGACAACCTAAATTTCAGGCTCAAGCCTATTTGTATAATTAGATGCTTATGGTTCTACATATGTTGTAGATTTTCATAGCCTGGAGTCATACAAAAATACAAGCTTGTATCAGTTTATGTGTGGAGATTGAGCGTATTTATCTTGTCAATTAAGGGAGGGTGGCTTCAGGTTTGGGAGGAGCCATACACTGTTACGAGTGAATTCTATATCATCATCTCATCAATAATTGCATTTTTAATTAACAGCAACACTGATTATTGATTAATTAGGCATGTTCTTGATAGTCAGAATATGCTTTGGTAAAAAGTACAGGTCTATGCATGGTCCCAGCAACAGCAGATACGAGGGACACATTAAATAAAAAGAAAATCGCGAGAGAGACGTTGTGTTCTATTTATTTCCTCCCCTGAAAATAATAGAATACAAATAACACGAAGTAGAGCAATAAAATAACACTAAAGTTGATTCCAGAGAGTTAACCGATAAAACGACAACAAATTGACTGTTCCAGTAGTGGCCTTTACTCTTCTTCACCCTTCAGAATCAGATCTCTCTTCTCAAAACACCAACGGTCACCTTTGCTTCGATCCCCAACTCCTTATAAAATCTATCACTTACCTCTAGAACAGCCTTTGAAAAATAAATATTCTTAAAAATCACAATAAAAAACATGTCTTTGTCTGTGAACTTCGCTTTCTTCTCTTCGTTCTTGTCTCTCATCTTCCACGCTTTGTTTTTAGTTGTCAAGGCCAAAAACGGCGGCGGCGTGGCGGTGTCGACGCAGCTATGGTGCGTGGCGAAGAACAACGCAGAGGACAAGCCGTTGCAGGAGGCGCTGGACTGGGCCTGCGGGGCCGGTGGGGCCGACTGCAGACCAATCCAGCAAGGCGGGCCGTGTTATGATCCGACCGATATCCAGAGAATGGCGTCGTATGCTTTCAATGACTATTTCTTGAAACATGGCGTGACTGATGACAGCTGTAACTTCGATAACACTGCTGCTGTCACTTCCTTGAACCCTAGTGAGTTATCAACACTTGGATTTTTAGTGAATGTGAAGTTGGATCTGAAAATTTTGAACCCTTTATTGAGTTTTGCTTGATTTCTCTATTGTTTGCTGAGTTTCTTCATTTATGATTTCTATCATGACCCTGTTGCGTTTTTGTTGATTTTTTCTTTTTCTTTTTTGGTTTTTGATATCAGGTTATGGTAGGTGCAAATTCCCAGCAAGGTAATGGCTTTGAAAGTACTTTTTCTTATTTGTCTAATTTGTAGTTATTATTTGAGCTCTGTCTTGTTTTTAGTGGGAAAGCGAGATCCCAGAAATGTTATTCAAAAACTTACACCAGATTTGTGTTAATTATTGAGAAAAAATAATGTTTTCTTGAATACTTTGAAGGATTTGTGTCAACATAAATAGAGCAAGATAATGTTTTAAAGCTTGAAAAAATGCATAATCCTCAAAAACAGAGTATCCTGCATTTTGGATAGAAATTTAACATTTCTTTTTTCACTATTAGCATTTCTTCATAATTTGATTGCTTGATAATTGTGATAAATGTTGGATTGGATGGTGCAGTGCGTCCGTGAGCAATGGGAGCTTTTCAGGGTCAACAACAGCTGCTGCAATGGGGTCGGATAGTGCAGATTTCAGTGGATGTGATAAGATTTCTGGGACCTGGTTTTGGCCGTTGATACCCATTCCTTTGTTGTTTGTAATTACAAGTAAATTAGGCTATTGAATATCTGAATCAAAATTTTTGATGAATCTGTGAAGAAAAGGCAAAAGGCCTTTTGTTGAGATTACACGTTTAGGCATTTAGAATCAGTCTTTTCTAGTGAATATGTTCCTGATTATATTCTTATCGTGAACTAGTTATTATCAATTGTGTCGATCTTGATAATTAAAGTAGATAAAATTCTTGTGTTTCAAGTGAGTTCTTATTTTGCTCATTTTGTGGAATTTTAGTCTTTGAAATGACGCTGCAAAAGGCTTCGATCTGAATCGGGCCTAAAGCAAGTTGGGTCTTCGACGAAGAAAGTTTTGTGGCCCAACACTTAATTGAAAACATAATATTGAATTGCAGGTATTTTATATTTTCCAAGTCAAATTTTGACACATCCGAGCTGTACCAAATATGTGATGCATACAATTATCGTATAAAGGGTCAACTAAATTTAATAACTTTATGAAATATGGTTTTTCAATACCTTGGTTAGGTTTCTTTTAACTACTCTGTTCGATTTGAACAAGACTTTGTAAAAGAGAATCATATTTAGCGTAACTAACAAGTAATAATTTATTGAAAAAACCAGAATAGTCCAGTGTTATACCTCTAACGTTTACATCTTGAGGTTATGAGTTTGAGTTGTGTCATCAACTACTATTCAGTGTGACTTGATGATAAAATAACATTTTGAAGTTGTGAGTTTGAGTTGTATCATCAACTACTGTCTAGTGTGACTTGATGATAAAAGAACATGTTTTTTTATTTAAAAGACTTTTTTGTGTTTCTTATTTTCTTATCAATAAACTTCTAGAAAGCATAGTATTTCTCTTGATATCTACCATCTTCAAGTTGGACTTATTTGATACCAATTACCAAGTTGAAACCAATAACACCTTGACTGGATGTTTATTAGGTCATCAACCCTAACATTGCATTCATCACAGATTTACGGCGGTGCACCGCCCACTGCCGGCATCCCAACATAATTCGAAAGGACAAGATTGATTAGTTTGATCCTCTTAATTAATTAATTTGTTGCTTATTGAATGGTAGCGTACTAATGTGAATTGCAAATGTAGATGAGTTGAATTATTTGACAAATATATTCGCCAGGTCAATGGAAAAATAAAGATATGATTTGATGAGCTTTGCTTCACATGGGGTGCACCTAATACACCTATATATTATAGCATCCACTGAATCATATGATCTACATAGTTTACCAAACTCAAAGCTCTCTTTAGACTAATAGACAAATCAAAATATTTTATTTATGAATTGCAGAAAACTCACCAAGTTTGACTAATCAAACAAAAACGTTTTAACAACCCTTTTGTATTTATCGATCATCTGTGTTGTATTATGTGCTATTACATATATTCAATAAAAATGCTTGTAAACTCTCGTAGTAATTAAAAAACAAAAAAAAAATTAACAGTGAAAAAAATTAAATGAAAACATGGCTGGTAAATTTACCCACAATCACTGTCTCTCTAAATCTATAATATCATCTTCTTGTCCACATGATTGAAGTCTCCTGGATGATCTTTCTCTGCTGAGAATTTTTCTAAAAGAACTCAGTCGTGAACTGGACCCTGTAACTTTAGCCGATGATGAAGATTCAATTATCCCACTGTTTGACGTTCCTTCTGCGCATGATGACAATGTAGAATTTACACGGTCCAGTAGTGGAGCTGTTGGTGTGACACTGGCCGGACCCTCACGGGGCTCCGGAAGCAGCCGTGGCTCGGCCTCGGTCCGGCAGATGGGACATGTCGAGTGCGAACTCAACCACATGTCTATGCACTCTGCATGGAACGTGTGCTTGCAATTTGGTAGCATTCTAGCCATCTCCTGATTCTCAAGATTGCTTAAACAAACGGAACACTCTGTTGTCGCCGTCGCCACGGGGTCAGGCTGGTCATCGTTGGCGGCGGGGGACTGTTTGAAGATAAACATTGGCAGGGAAGCGATGACCAGCGGGTCGAGGCCAGTCTTGGGTGGCTCGCCTGGATGGGCGGCGTGAGTCACCGTTAAGTCCAGGCTACGAAAGGCGGCCCGGCGTCTGGCTTGGCGGCGGAGGACACATCTTGCATATATGTGAAGTATCATAACAAGAAGTACAACGAAGGACAATGATATAATGGCGGTGAGCATGATCTTGCTGTTGAGATCATAAGGGTTATGGCGATCATAAGGCGTAAATGGACCATGATCATCATCGTCGGATTCCATGGCGGCGGATGGAATCGAGAGGGGTGGCAGTGGCGGTGGCGGTGGCTGTTCTTCTGCTTTGGTGCCTCAGTTGGATTGAGAGAAATATTAACAATTTAATTGTCACGAAGAAGAGAAGGAGGTTTTTATATATGTCGCTTTTACCTTGTTATTTTTTTCTTCTTTGAAAAATGAAATGCGTTTCTCAAAATAAAAAAGAAAAAATAAAAATAAATGCGACTTTATAAAATCGCTTTCATGTTGTGATTTTTTTCTTGTTTGAAAAATGAAATGCGACTTTATAAAATGCGTGGGCAATCGGGTTTACATATTTGAAGGGTTTGACTGTTGAATGTTGACTTTCCACCTTTTTTTCCTTCAATTTTCTTTACTTAAAAAAAAAAAAAAAACTATCCATTTTCTCTTTTTCTTTTTCTTTTTTTAAATACTGGAAATGGATATTTATTGAAACAGTCAGCAAATTATATAGAATGTTGGTACAGAAAAAAAATTTATTTTTTTATACTTGGGAGAGGGAGATTCGAATTTGGGACCTCAACTTCATTAAGAGGTACGATTACTACCAAGTTATATTTACGACTGCATATAAAAATAAACTTAGGTAAACCTTATAAGATGGTATATATATATATATATAAAAAAATCCATCATGTATAATATCATATATCAAATTAAGAGCAGACAGACTGAAGAAGGTTTTGGGTTTCTTATTTTCAAATTAGCAACATTATAACTATAAAATTTAGGGGAATTATCAATTTTTTAAACCGGTTATGGTTAATAGTATCTTTGGACCCTAACTTTTACGAAATGTATCAATTTGGTCCTTCTGACCAAATTTTTACTAGTCAAACTTAACATAATTGATAAAAAGACTGTTTTACCCTTGACTCTATTTAAATAAGTTAAAGTTACAATTTTAACATCAAATTTTAAAAAAATATATTAATAATTAGAATGATAGTATGGTAATTTAATATTAATTTTAATTAAAAATTTTAAAATATTTAAATGTCTTTAAAAAAAATATTTTTAAATGAATCTCCACCATCCATCAAAATTGATGGACGGTGGAGATTATATTAAAAAAAATTATAAATTAATTTTACTTTAATTTATTTTTTTTCTATTTTAAAAGAAATTGATTTTTTTGGTGGAGATCAGATTGGATTTCCACCAAGACCAAACCAAAAAAAAGAAAAACTTGAAGTTGAAGTTGAAGATGAAGAACAAAAATAAAAGAAAAAAAAAATTTGAGCTGGTTTGTCTTCAAACCCAGATCTGGGTTCGAATCGAACCCAACTCTAACTTTTTTTTTTTTTTTCTGTTCTTCATCTTCAACTTCCAAGTTCAGTTTTTTTTTCTTGGTGGAGATTCAGATTGGATCTCCACCAAAAATATCAATTTTTTTAAAATAGTAAAAAAAATTAAATTGAAAAAAATTAAGTTTTACAATGTTAATTTTTTTAAAATTCGATATAATCTCTACCGTCCATTAATTAGATGGATGGTGGAGATTTTCATTTATTGTTTTTAATTAATTCTTTTGATTTAATTATGTTTTAATTAGGGGTAGGTTAAAAGATAAAAATACTCTTAGAACAGTTAAGTTTGACTAACAGTTGACTAATAGAATGACCAAATTGATACATTTCCTAAAAGTTAGGGTTCAATGAAACCATAAACCATAACTGGTTTAAAAAATTGATAATTCTCCAAAAGTTAGGGACCAAATTGATAATTCCCCTACAATTTATTACGAAAACATTATATACATCTGATTTCTTGTTTAAAAATTTCAAATTTAAAGTATTTAATCCAAAATTTCTATTTTTATGTAGGAATTGTCTTTCATTTCAAATTAAAAATAATAATTTATTCATAACAATTTTACTACACTTTCATTCCTGTATTTTTAAGGTCACTTGTCTTGGTGGTGGAGCCTCGCAAGCTCCTTCAAGCTACCAAGATTCTAATCATAATATGTACATACTGTCACACCATTACGTATAAAATTGAAATTAGTGTGGGTAGACCTCTCCCATATTGGGAGTAGATGGCTTCCTCTATAGAAGTAGATGTTCAGGCCGTGCTAGTAGGGGGTTCAATCTCGATAGATTTTGGCAACCCTTTGATTCGTAAGGTGTCAGACTTTTCTTTTTTTAAAAAAAACTAAAATAATATTATATTAATTACTTAATTCAATATAAATTAAAAAAAAGGGGTATTATTTTAGTATTTTTTTTAACATACCACCTGTCGTGATAACGATTCGAACTAAGATATTACCAGACTGAATGAGCACCTTGCAACATAGCTATATTGGACAATGATTGGGTATTATTTTAGTTATTGAGTAGAGTTAGCATTATTGTATTTATAATAGACAAATACTTCATAATTTATTATCAAAGATAAAAATCATAATTTTACACATTCAACATACCATGACTAAATCACTACCAATCTTGTTGATGTAAAAAAATGGTTTTACACCAACACGTAAGATTGTTTTGGAATACTCTAAGAATTGATCACAAACAAATATCTTGCAAAGGTGTTTACCTCCGAAGACAATAGGTTTACCAAATTATAGAGACCTTAGATTAACGGCAGAAGTCATGCGAAGGTGTTTACTTTTGAAGACAGTGGGTTTGCTACAACATAATGACCTCATGATCAATGGCGAAGGTCTTGCGAAGATGCTTATCTTTGAAGACAGTAGGCTGACCAGTACGTACAGACCTTAGCGGACTCGTTTGACACATTTTCCTTCGAGGGCAGTGGGTTCACTACAACATAATGACCTTAGGATCAATGGCGAAGGTCTTGTGAAGATGCTTACTTTCGAAGACATTAGACTCATTAGTACGTCCAGACCTTAGCGGACCTGTTTGAGACATTTCCTAAGAGAAAATAAAGAATGGGAGGTCAGGGGTTACCAGTGTTCCACCGGCAAAAACCCTCCGACACTTAAGTCAAAATAGAATTCTAACGTAGAATATAGTAGTATTGAGGTGAGATAGATTTAGAAGTGATCAATAGAAGGCTTAGATCCTAGTATTTTTAGAAGAATACCACCATGGCTTTCCTCTGCATACGAGGGCTTTCTAGACCCAAAATTCGTTCCCTTCCATGAAACCTAGTGAGCTTTACATAGACTTTTAACTTTGGTTCTTGTGGCTCCACGTCACTCCCTTTGGGCAATGCACCTTTTCAGATTGCTTGACCTGATTCATTAATCTTCTTCATAAAATCTTACCCCCTTAGGGACATGTGTCAAGTTTTCCTTTGGTAGTGGTGGGAGATTTCATTCGACGCACCCTCCAAAGGGCTGATTCTGATTCGCTCCGTACAATTAGGTCAATACTATCCATGACCTAGGATGCGAGGTTATTGTTTACACAAGTCTGTGATCAAAGGATGTATGGTAGCTTTCAGCTCAGTTTTGCTGCCTAATGAAACATGGTGCAGTCTGTTCTGACCTAGGTCAAAATATGTCATGTCACTATCAATGTCAGACCTTTATAGTTGTCTTTTACTTTATGCTGTCATGGGTTGCTGCTTATTCTTAGGTACTTCCAGGTCTTTCTTTCCTTCATCTCAGGGGATGGTTTGACAGCTTTGGAGATGGTTCACCGAACCTAAGTCGTTCTAGCACCAGGTGGGCGAAGGTGGCTTCACAGGTATGGAAAGAGACCTAAGGGATCCACATGGTCCTCCTTTGGTTTGAACCCCTCTGAATTCCTTTTATGGTAGGTTTGCCACGTGTCGTTGCCTTATCACCTTTGAAACTTGTTGTGATCATCTTTGATATTAAATGTTTTATTTCATTTGGGATTACCAATTTACCCCTAAACAAATCTAATAAAACTAATAAATGTATTTATGCATGTTCCATCATAAGACAGGTGATGTGCATCTACCCAATTCACTTTAGTAGTAAGGGTTCAAGTTCCGTCATATGTATTTTCTAATATATGTGAGGAGCTTTTTATCCATTATGTGGAAGTAGATGATTCCTCATTATATAGCAGTAGATATCCGAGTTGATTAATTTCAGCATACCTATATCCCGTTAAAAGTTTGTGTTCATGAAATTAAAAATTTAATTAATAAAACTAAAATCTTTGTCATTTTTATAATTAAATATATAACGTTTAAACATATACTGTCATTAACATTTTTTTATTGGCATATCCACTTGTAGTAAAGTGGTTAGTGCACCTCCATCCTACCTGAGTGGTGAGGGATTCAATTTTCACCATGCATATACATGTACCCCTTTAAAAAAAAACATATTTTATTGAAGAAAAAAAAAGTGTGGATGGGAGCTAGAAGGTGAGAAAGTTATGTGGCTCTCTTGATATATAATATAGGGATATTCCTATTTTTCCCCCCTCACGTTTCATTTAAAAATAGTTTACCCCCTCACGTTTCAAAAATAAACATTTTCCCCCCTGACGTTAACTTTCCATCCAAAAATTACTGTTCCGTTAACAGTGAAGGACAAAATAGTAAAGCTAAAATAAAATAAATAGTTTAAAAAAAATAATAAAGATTAGATCTCTACCGTCCATCTGAGGTGAGATGGACGGTAAAGATTGTTTATTCTTAAAAAAAAATTATTATAAATTTTTTAATTTAAAAAAAAAATTATAAAACTTTTTTTTTTAGTGGAGATCTCCACCGTCCGTCAAATCTGATGGACGGTGGAGATCCAATCCTAAAAACAAAAAAAAAACAAAAAAAAAACCAAAAAAAGAAAGAAGCTTCAAACTTGCTGGAGATCCAGCCATGGTTGGATCTCCAGCTCGACGAACCCAGAAAGGGTTCGTCGACGAAGACGAACCCATCTGGGTTTGTTAACGATCTGGGTTCGCCGTCGACGGCGAACCCAGATATAGGAATTAAAAAAAAAAAAAATCGAAGTCTTCGACGAACCCGTTTCTGGGTTCTTCGTCGAACCCAGAAACGGGTTCGAACGAAGAACCCAGATGGGTTCTTCGTCGAACCCAGAAACTGGGTTCGCGAAGAACCCAGATGGGTTCTTCGACGAACCCGTTTCTGGGTTCTTCGTTCGAACCCGTTTCTGGGTTCAATTCGAACCCAGAAGGGTTCGAACGAAGAACCCTTCTGGGTTCGATGGGTTCTTCGAAGAACCCAGAAACTGGGTTCTTCGAAGAACCCAGTCTTCGAAGAACCCTCTGGGTTCTTCGTTTTTTTTTTTTTTTTTTTTTTTAAACCTGCATCTGGGTTCGCCGTCGACGGCGAACCCAGATCGTTGACGAACCCAGATGGGTTCGTCTTCGTCGACGAACCCATCTGGGTTCGTCTCGCTGGAGATCCAGCCATGGCTGGATCTCCAGCAATTTTTTTGTTTTTATTTTTTATTTTTTTTATTTTGGGTGGAGATCCAATCTCCAGATTGGATCTCCACCGTCCATCAGATTTGATGGACGGTGGAGATCCAATCTGGAGATTGGGTCTCCCCATTCAAACTTTAATTTTTAAATTAAAAAATTTATAATAATTTTTTTTTTAAGAATAAATAATCTTTACCGTCCATCTCACTTCAGATGGACGGTAGAGATCTAATCTTTGTTTTTTTTTAAAAAACTATTCATTTTATTTTAGCTTTACTATTTTGCCCTTCACTATTAACGGAACAGTAATTTTTTGGATGGAAAGTTAATGTCAGGGGGGAAAATGTCTATTTTTGAAACGTGAGGGGGTAAATTATTGTTAAATGAAACGTGAGGGGAGGAAATAGGAATATCCCTATAATATAAGGCTTGAATTAGATGCCCCATGTGTTAAACAGTCTAGGCACGTGATTTTACCAGATCGAATTATCAAACAATGTTACGATTTCACTTTTCCAAACAAATATTCAAATCGAAAAGCAAATGCTGTTTTTTACAATTCTGGGCTCATGATATATATAGAGTTTGGTGCAAAACCGACAGCGGATAGAGCACGTGTTGCCGTTAAATGTGAAAACAATACAAACGTGTTGCCTCAATTACAATAAACAAAAAATTATACAAAGAAAAAGAATGTTGTAAATATAGAAAAGTTTTATCGTTTGCAATTTCCACGAAAGTTCCATTTTCTCTTATGTCAAAACTTCACTCCTTAATTTCTATAATATGATCATGAAAACCATTCACATGCTGGCGTTTTGTGTTTGAATATAAAACATCAACATTGAATGTGCAATTAACCTTTTTTGTTTGTTTGTGTGTATATATTATTATTATTATAATATAAGTCATTTTTAATTTGTTTTACTAATAATTAAGGTTAAGATGTTGCAAATTTATTTGTATGTAACATGAAGTTTCTTGGCAATTCACACCCCAAGAAATTAATAAAATCAATGGAGACCTTTTTATTCATTTAAGTGGCCTACAGATAACGAAAAAATGGGAGTACAATGTGCAGTTTTCTCTCCCATTGACTTGAAAAATTGGGATGGAAAACTGCAGTTTGGTGTTTCAACTTTCAAGAGTCAAGACTGGAGACTTTTATGTGATAAAAACTCTTTCAATAACTTTTTTTTTTCTTTTTCTTTTTTTTAATAGAGCTCTTAAGTCAAACAATGACAATTGGAGTTTTACCCTGGTCTAAAACTATGATACCACTGATTTTTCTCCTTTAATTGTAAATTTACCAGGATATATATATATATGTGGAAGTATTACGGGACTAGATGTTTAGATATCGAGACTGTACATATAAAGAATTAAAATAAAAGCCAAAAAAAAATCTATTCATACAAATAATCGATTGTTTTTGGGATTTGAATAATTTGATAGATCTAATTGTGCTTTGTATCCCTAGCACTTGTGGTCTTCATGCTTGTCAAGTTGCATTTAGTCTAGGTGAATCAATTTACCATAATATAAGATATTGATTTTGGGTATCTGAATTTCCCAAGACAAGAAACCGTTTTTTGAGGAAAAGAAAAGGTAGCTAGCTCGAATATTAATTATAGGGTGAATTGTACTAAGATATCCTGAATTTATCTTTAATTACACGCATAATACTAATTTATTGTTTATTACACTCAAGTATCCTACTTTCAATTGCCCAAGTGAAAACTAACGGTTGATCAAACGGTTCAAGGGTAAATTGGTATTTTATATGTAAATTGTTTTTTAAAAAAAATTAAAAAAAATCATCTAACTAATAAGGACACGCCACATCATTTTTTAATTAATTTAAAAAATTAACAATATTTTTAAAATAGAATAATATATATATATATTAAAAATATTTTAAAAATGAAAGATTTAAAAATATTTTTTAAATGGAAGAGATTTGGAAAAATAATTTTCAAGATCTCTTCCTTCATCATTTAAAATAATAATAATAATAATCTCTTTAAAATAAAAAATAAAAATACCTAAGTCACCACCAAAGGTCAAGCTTCCTTTTATCTTGCCTGTACATTTTCTCTTTAAGGCCTCCTCTATCTTTCTCTCTTTGCTCTCGCTTGAAAATGGCTCTTGAACTTGTTAAAACCAAAAACCTTTTTTTTTTTTTTTTTTGTGTGATGTGGTTTTTTGATTTTGAGTGGATGGTTGATAGATTGCATGTGGAAGGTGGACATATGGTGGTGATGAAGGGTTTTGTTTTGTTTTTTTTTTTTTTTTTGTGTGTGTGATGTGGTTGGAAGATGAATGGATGATGGTGATGAAGTTTTTTTTTTTTTGAATATGTGTTGGATAGTTTTGAATGTGATTGTGGAAGATGAATGGATGGTGATAAGGATGGTTGATGGATTGATTTTGAAAAATGGATGGGAGATTGAATGAATTAAATATGAAAAATGGTGGTTGAATGAGGAAGATGGTGATGGTGGAGAAGGAGATGATGAGTTGTTTGTGATGATTATTATTTTTAATAGTATTTTTTATATTTGTTAATAGGGCAGTTATGTCATTTTACAAAAAAAAAATTAGTCAACCGTTAGTTTTAACTTGGTCAACAGAAAGTAAGGTACTTGAGTGTAATAAACGGTAAACTGACATTATGCGTATAATTAAGGATAAACTCAAGATATTTTAGTACAATTCAACCTTAATTTATATTGTACCACTGGTGGGGCAATTCTGTTTTTTTTTTTTTGTAACAATTCATCAAACTAATCAAAACTTTTTAAAAAATTCATACTTGCACGATGGGTACTTCTATCTTGAGTTCATATATATATATATATATATATATATATATATATATATATATATATATATATATATATATATATATATATATATATATATAATGGGTGTCTATTACATTACATATACAAAATAAAATCATTAAACATGTATATATATATATATATATAGTTGAATACTTCATTAAGGTGAGGTTGGTTTGTCAAAGGTATTTTGTTTTGGTGGAGAAAGTTTTATAAGTTTTTTTAACTCATAGTTTAAACCTTTAACATTGTAAATATTATCTCATCATTGTCCATAAAATTCGCAATAAGTGTATCTCTCTTAGTGTGGAGAGCAGACTTTAGTTATATTGAGTTAGACTCATGCCCTCTCTTCTAAAATTTCAAGTTAAACTTAATCGTAATAACTCAAAAAAATAAAAACATATATATATATATATATATATATATATATATCCGTTAAAGAAATGATTTTATGATGGCTTGTTCGGATCTTGCTATCCTTGAGACATGGTTCTAATGAAAGTTTTTTTAAAACTAATTATTGGTGATATCAGATTATTTTATTAATTGTATCCATGCCTAAAGAACAAATTGGCATTCATTAGTTTGAAGTTTTAATTTATTAGAGTAGTTCACCGGCAGTTAGTTAGCTAATAAACTATTAGTTTAGCTTAGAATTAGAGATCAATTGTTTAGGACCAATACAAAGTTATTGAATTTTTAAACCCTAATTAACTGCAAAGTGGTGTTAATCCCAAAATATTATTGAAAAATTGACTCTCTCTCTCTCTCTCTCTCTCTCTCTCTCTCTCTCTCTCTCTTTATACATATATATATATATTAAAGAGTTCACATCTCTGACAACAAATTCTAATTTTTCAGAATTTTTCTCTATGTCACTCTTTTTTCCATTGGAAAGACTCAATAATTCAAGACAAGGGGGTTGATTTGTGGTAAAAATTTGTACAGCTATCGGGCCACACAAATGCTGCAACGACCCATTACAACATTGCCCATTTGAATGATTCAACGGCCCATTAAAAACTTATTGCTGATGTTCCACTAGTCCTTTTGATTTGCTAATTATTGCATCATAAATTTAGTGTGTATATATTGTTTTGCTTGTAATTATAAATATATTGTCATGTGGATGTGCACTGGATTAATGATACTATACAAATAAACAATGGAGATATTCTTTTGATTTTTTTTTAATAAATAAAATGAAGATATTCTCCGCTTCTTCATTCACGAAGATTTGCACACACATGAATATCATCAAGTGATACAATTAAATATTTAGTGTTCAAATTCCAAGAGAATATATATATATATATATAGATAAATAACGGATACCGGTTAGGTCAGAGTCTGCCGAGATCTGACAATATCGACTACTATTTGTTATCTGAAAAAATAACTTCCAACTATAGAAGATAGATTTTTTACACTTTATTTATTTATTAATAAAGATGAAACTCGAATATCTTTATGGAATATGAAGTAAGGGTGCAGTAAAACCCCTATTAAGAATATATATGCTCGGTACTCATGTCAATTTATTTTATGAAAAATATTTTATATAATATAATGAAATTCCATCACTGTGTAATTGATGTGAAAGAAATCACCCAAAAGATGTATACTATTACATCATCTCTCTCTCCTTTGGAAGATTGCTTCTAGGGCAGGCAATGTCATGTGGACTCTGAGAAATCACACTATCACAGAGCACATGCATGAGTAAATTACCAACATGTACGGATTGTCTCATTACAGTACAACTTAGCTTTCTCGATTAAAAAGCGAGAGAAACTGCACTAAAGTTCTCTACAATGGCAACCAATAACCATGCATGAGAGATAATAGTGTCCAGACATGAGACATATCATTAATGAAGTAGCAAAGCCAACTGGAAATTAATACTGGATGTTGGTCCTGTTGCTTCTCGTCAGAGATAGAACTGATCTGGTCTGGCCTGGGTCTGGGTCTGATATATATGCATGCACCAAGTTGAAAAATCTTTTTTTGATTGGTAGGCCCACTACTCAGATAGTTTACCAAGAGCTTGAAATAAATTGGATTCAGATTCAAGAACTTTTAGTTAAACCTGCTAATATTCAGAGAATTCTTAGGAGAAGAAACTTCAAGAAAGTAAAAGAAAATCTTAGGACTAGCCTGATCTTTGATTATTGGTAATCACTGAAACATAAGATGATAGAACAACATGTTTGGTTCTTTTTCTTGTTTACATATATATTTAAAAATCCACCAACTATGTGGGAAAACAGCAAATGTTTATCCTTCTTAAACAGACTCTCTCTCTCTCTCTCTCCCCCCTCCATTCACACACTCATATGCTAGGTGAATTCATAGTAAATAAGTAGGAGAGAATTCCCTAACCTGGACAAAAGTTAAATCTGATCTTCAAAAGAATGGTAAAAATCCCGTCTTTTTCATATGGGGATCCTATGGTTTCCTTCATATGATATGATGAGGTCTTTCTCATTCCTTTTCCAGGCTTGATATCACCTGGGGATCATCCAAGTATGAGATTTATTCCATCAGTTTTATATATATATATATATATATATATATATATATATATATATATATATCAAATCAAAACAAGTATTTAGTCCATACTGTCACAGTTTGCCTAGAGCAACATGTGTTGTATTATTATTTAGTTCATACTGTCACAGTTTGCCTAGAGCAACACGTGTTGTATTATTTTTCTAACTGCAAAATTTATTTTCTCATGGTTTCTTTTACATGCTAGAATTAATATAATTACTTCTGTTTAACATTTATTATTTTTTAGCACAATGAATCAACCATTAAAACAAAAGTTCTTACACGGGTTTTGATTCCCACAAGCAACACCCAAGTGCTTCATGCTTATCTCATCATCATATGTATCCAAAAAAAAAATTCAACTTTTAAAACAACATTGGTAAAGTAACCTTACTAGAACTATTAGATTGCATTTAATTGTAATTCATGGTCACCAACTTCTTCTAAAACAGTACCATGTGTATACGTAACTTTTTTTTTTGGGTTTTTTTTTTAAAGCCAAAATCTAAGTGGCCAAAGAGGTTTGGAGAAGATTTTGTTAATGACAAAAAATTAGAAAGAAAAAAAAAAAAGCAGTAGAACTTAAAAAGTAAAAAACTCTCAACTAATCTCATAGACACAATGTAACATTCTTTAATAATAGCAGGAAAGATTTTAAAACTCATTCAAGATCCCTAAATAATTGAAGTTCAACATGAGATGTAAATACAAGCTCTTTTAGGTTTAAGAGACCTTTTTGTTTTCCTCTTTTAGTGAGTTCAATGAATTAATATTGATGTTTTTATGTCGATGAGTTGACACTCAAAAGGAACGACTGTCAAGGCAATTAATGTTATTTCTGTTTATATAAGGTAGGGTATTGATAGTCACTTGATTTGGTCATTAACATTTTTTATTTTCTTTGAGTGAAATTCATTCTAGGACTATTTCTTAATTGATACAAAGCACAAATTTTGGAAAAAAAAAGAAATAATTAAAGACAACACCTTGAAACATAGGCATCCTTTCAAGTACCTTTGTGATGAAGTCAATGGTGGGAATTCGGTGAAGAGGATAACCTGTTGTTGTGCTCCTCTTCACCGTGAATTCGAGCTGGAAAGTTAAACCCTGGCAATCCATCAGACACAAACCGGCTACCGAAAATCGAAGAGTGGTGGTGAATTTCCTGCGTTTTATGATGGTCAATAGGAAGATCATCCCAAGCACGAACTGATTGTGTGAAACTGGACTGAAGGGGTCCCCGCTGAGAAAATGCCAATGCCTGTTGTGTGGACAGTGATGGTGAGTTGAATAGGAAACCACCACCGCCACCAACTCTATTTTCTGTGCTTGTCTCATTGTTCCAAGCTACCATTCGCTGAAAATTGGCTTCAAACCCCACTGGAGAAGAGCCCTCAAAAAGGGCCTGATCAGTTGAAGTCGTGTGACTTGTATGATCTCCCCGTGACTGGCTATGAATCAGACCATGGTCTTGAAATGAATGAAGCGAAAGGCCAAGATCTTCAGTTGGGTTTGTACTTCTTGAGATTATATCAGCTGGGTAGTGTTGAAAGTTGATTGATGAGGTTGTGGCGCTTGTTGGGAAGAATGATTTTAGGGTATCAGCTAGAGTATCAGTGTCCAAAGACGGCGCCATGAAAGGTGAATCATTGTTTGTGTTACCACCACCCAGTTGCCTGTGGATCTGAAAACTATACCCAGGTGACTCCGATTGTTCTTGTATACCCATCTCACTTGAGCCCACATTAGCCTCAGCTTCCATGGCAGCATTATCATTATTATTATTATTGTTATTGTTATCATTAACAATTGGATGCCAAGGTGGTAGCTCAGCGAGCTTGTCAATGGCAGACTTTGCCTTCTTGATAAGCCAATCTACAGCTTTGCTGGGTCGGTCATAGCCTAGCCGGTCTTGAACATCATAGAATTGAATAGCTGTGTGTGCTGACAACCGAACCCTGCGATCTCTAGGACCTTTTGAAGTATAGACCTTGCTATGGCGGTCTTTTCTGCCAGTAGATCGAACAATGTGGCCTCCTTGGACCTGAACTATCTCTCCTTCAGCGCTCTTCATTCCCATTTTTCTTTCTCTATGTTTTGCAAACTCTGCGGTTTGCTCCAAAGACTGTTGATCGGGTATCAATAATTCATTTTTGTGGGTATTTATGGCTTGTACATGTGGTAGATGTTGGTGGTATTTCTGGTGAAGCTGTAGATTTTGTGGCTGTGTTTCTTGTGGTATGAGGGGAAGGATTTGGTGGTTAGGGCTTTGAGGGTGGTGGTGATGATGATAATTACTCTGGAAATCCAGATTCCTAGACCTTGTAGATTTTGCCCTTCCAAAAGCCTTTGATTTCTTGCAGTTTTCTTGTACTCCTGGAAAATCTTTGCTTGGACTCTCACCCAAGCTGTTGTTGTTGCTTGCTGCTGCTACTTGTTTTTACTGCCGCTGATCATGAAAAAAAACTCTGACATTTTTTTCTCCAGAATTTTGCATACCCCAATATCACCACTAAATCCAAAACCCTCGCTGAAAATACAAACAAAAATTCAGAAATCAAAATTTAATCTTCACAAAATTAAGATTATAACTATCTCATCTATCTCTATCTCAACAGAGTCAGTGAACCAGGATGGTGAGTTTCTCTATGCAGGCTTACAAAAGTAAAAAAAAAAAAAAAAAAAAAAAAACAAGGACCTAGCAAAAACAATTAACTTTAGCTGATAAATATCCACTACAAAAGGGAAAACAGACATACACTAAAACTACAAATTGCATATGATTTTGGAACTTGAATGATTATGAGAAATTGGTACCAAGTTAGTTTTTTTCTTGAATATCAGAAGATGTTTGCTAGGAAGAAAGAGTGAAAAGGATTGGTGTCTGTCATGTAGAGGTAATTGGAATAAAAATAAAACAAAACAAAAACTTACCCTCATTAGAGCTGTTGAATGTTGATGCTTCTGCAAAGGGTGGCAGGCTTTGGTCAGAGGGGAGACTAAATAAGTAAATATTTTTTTTTTTTTTCCACAAGCACAGACTATATAACCCCAAATCTGTGTGTCTGTGTGCGTGGTGGTGCACTGTGTAAATATAGTTATGACTTTTTTTTTTTTTTCTTTCCTTTTTCTTTTTTATTTAGACTCCTTAATGAGGATTGTTGGTGATGAGTTATGATTAGAGTCACAGTTTGAAAAGGAAATGACACAAATGGCCGACTCTCTCTCCCCACCGGCCCACTCCTTTTGAAGACACTGATAATTATATCTAACAGCTTTTTTTTTCTTTTCTGGTTTTTTTTTCTCTCTCTGTACTTTTTTATACTTCCCCACTACTAAGATAAGTATGGTTTCACTCAAATAAACGACAAACATCCTTCGTTTCCCTTCCAACACACATTTCATCCACAGTGCTCCTACAATCATACATACTTCTCAAAATCTGGAAAAAATAATAAATATATATATCACAGTTTTTGAATAATTAAATCCCTCATGAATAGCATGAAGAAGAACTAGGATCTCTCTACGTTTACAACTATGATGAACCAAGCTGCGGTCAAACATGCCTGTACAAAACCTAGAGAAATCAATATACTAATCAACCACTGTTACTTCAGTAGATTTTCTTCATCATTATATCAGCTCGTGGCAAGTGGCATCTAGCAGCAGCTTCCATGAGCTGAGAGGAAATTATCTAAAGAAATCTATTTTCATTTCAATATCTATAAATATCAAAAGGGTAGGTGGATGCAGTTATAGCATAATCAGAAAATCAACCCTAACACACTGCTATGCAAAAAATATTCTATTTTTTTATTTATTTATTTTTCTTTTGTAATTAACATAACCATATTAGGGTAAGAAACTTAAAATGTTTGAAATTTATTAAAGACAAACTTTACACAATTTTTCATATCTTGAGAATAAAAATATTACTATTATTATTTTTGAATTGTTATGAGAATAATGAAACACAGGACCCATCACATTATTAATTAATTAATGGATATTAATTAGGATTATTAATAAGGTAGTAGGTAGGTAGCTAGGTTAGAATATAGAACTTTATTATGAGGCCGGAGCTTTTTAATGGGGTGTCCCTTACAGGATTGAAAAGTGATAGTGATCTCTCATTCTCTTTAATTCTATGCCCTTACACAAGTTGGCTCGAGGATCGAGTTCGGTTCATGGTGATTGTGATTTGTGCACTAACTACAGATTTTAGGGTTTGGTTTAGAGCATAGAGATGTATGCAAGGTAGACTACACTTGAGAGACCGTTTGTTTATAAGTTCAATAGTGATCACAATAATTTTACGTGGACACTATAAGTATAACAGGAGTAAAAATAAAATAAGAAAACTTTCTAAAAATGGAAAAAAGAACAGCATGATTTATTTATGCCTTAATATTATTTTAATTATTATAATTAATTTAAAATTTGAAGAAGGAGATACGACTTAACAGTATAGGTGTAAGAAACATATTACGTTATAACGTTATTTCGTTTAATACTTAAATGCTTTGTCCTTAAATATTATAATTTTTTTTTTAAAGTAGTCGGTGTTTACTTGTGGGCACACGCTTATGATATTGTTAGCTAACATTGTTTAAAGACATAGTTAGAAGTGTTTTTCATATTTTATTTTTTAGTGTTTAACATTAATTAAAATAAATAAATCAAAAAACCACTCGTTATATTGGACCAAAAATTAGTTAAAAAAAACCCGCTGCTGTTAATTGTAAGCCTCCTACGCGGACCTCAAAAGTGAGGTTCTACAAATGTCCTAATAATAATAATAATAATAATAAACGATTTTTGAGATTAAAAAATAAATTGAAATACTTTGTAAAGAAGAACCTTTGAAAGTAATATTATTTGGAAAACACTTCCAATGTCTCTAAAAATATATTTAGATAATACGGTCTAAGATGACTTAATAGTAAAATATGATAATATTTTAAGTTTGAGTCGCACCCAATCAAACAATTGTTAAAAAAACGACTCAGGCAGAGGCCAGGCTGGACAACCTTTATATTTATTTTTAATTTTCCAACAATCAATGCAATGGGCTCGAACCTTTAAATTGCCTCTAAGTAGCAGCAAGCTGCACCAGCTCCCTCCCAGCTTTGATTACACCAAAATTACCCTAAAGTAACATAAAGCCATTTGACCACAACTCGTGAGTCTTCAAATAACCCCACAATTCTCTCTCTAGGCCTCCTCAGCTACTGTCGTTTTCCTCCACTCCTTTCTAAAAAAATCTTTGGATGATCACCAGCCGCCCATCTCATTCTCTCTAGACACCTGTATTTTAACACACACATATACACACACACACACTATAATAATACCCAAATTTTTAATAAGAAAAATGAAAAAAAAGAGAAAGTAAAGTGAACGTGAAGTGAAGTTATTTCTACTAGGGGAAATTGGTGTTACAATGACCTGGCAGCCTCCTCTTATGAAAATAAAACAATTATTGGGAGTCTGGAAACAGAATTCTGATTTTTTTTTTATTACTTTCATGAAAAAAGTTGAACTCGTGCGTTACAAGTTTTTCCATATGCGTGCACTGACATTATTAACCTAAAGTCTTACGTGTACGAGCATGGTCTTGATAAAATTGGGACAAAAGGCTGCATATGTTATTATCAAATTATGAGGTCAAGTAAATAAAGAAAAAAAATGGTATAGAGACGCTTTTTATTCACGCAATTCCAAATTGGTGCATTTGTCACAATTTTGGTACCATCGTGCCATTTTTTATTTGAACAAATTTTTTTTTTTTCAGTAGGTAGCACAAATTTATTGTTAAAATTAATTTTATATCAGTGGTACGATTCGAATTTTAAATATTATAAAGATGAATGATTATCATTTAACATCAAGTTAAATTTATACATATTCTTTAAAAGAAAAGAACAAAGGTAATTAATACATGATTGCTGATTTCTACCCTAGTTTACGTGGAGTTCAAAGTTTTTATGAAAAAATAACTGTACAATTTTGTCCTTAATTTCATTACAGACAGTAGCTAGAGTCATAGACTGCCGCAATTACAGGTACGTATTGATTCATTATAGCATTATTAGCGTGCAATTAATTTTTGTGGCATCTTTGATAATTTAAAAAGTGCACAAAAGCAATAGTAAATGTGCAATTAATTTTGTACACATGCTCTATTTTAGATTAGGATTTGATTGATGAACAATTTAATAAATTTTCAGCTACATTAATTCCGGAGAGAGAAAGATTTCTTAATTTGGTTAAAATCTTAGAATTGGGGAAATTCGATGTAAACATAAACCACTTTTTGTTTGAAAACCCTTTACGCATGCAAATTCATTGTCAATTCCCACAACTTCCCACGACAGTATTTTAATTTATTTAACTCTTAATTAATTAATAAATGTATTTTTATTTTAAGAATATATATTATAATTATGAATTCGAGTCGAGTCACGTCCGTCCTGTGTTCTCAAATTCCGAACTAATGGTAATAACAAAAAAAAAAAAATAGTATAAATTGATTTTAAGTTTGATTAAAAGGAACCACTTTGCAGTTTGACTTCTAATAGAAGTTTGCATCAGAGTCCCATTTTTTTTAAGTTAATTTCTTTGTTTATTATATCCATAATTAATTTTTACTCAATAAAAGACATTAGATTTTTTTCTTTTTCCTTTTTTGTTTTCCTAGTTGGCAGGAAACAAGCAACAATGAATCAAACAGCCATACTTTTTCACAACAAAAATGACGCAGACAGTGAGACCTATAAGTATAATATATTAATTTAATCCATATAAATACAGTTTCCAGACAACAAGCTTGTATACATATTAACAATGGAAAAAATGTGGCAAGATACTGGTTCGGCTTCGTTTTCAACAGTTGTACATGCTTTTGCTTTTGATGTTGATTATGAATTTTCATTCATGCCCCAGAAAACGAAAAGTAAAAGTATAAGAGGAGCTGCTATAGGTACAGGCTATATAGGCATGCAAAGCAAAGAAGAAGTTGGGAGCATATATATACTTTAGTTACAGTGTAGTAGTCCTAGAAAAGGACAGTGGCAGCAGCGAGCGGGACCCTGCAGCAACTTCTTTTGATGATGATGATCAGATCAGAAGAAAACGTGAAAACCACCAATCAAGCTCGTGATCCAAGATGACGACGACGATGTTTTTAATATCCCACTGATATATTCTGTATTTCTGTTTCTGTGAAAGTTTTTCTGGGAATTAGAAATTGGGAAATTGGATTGATAGCGAGATTATATATCTATTGTTTTGATTCAATTAATTATAATAAGAAGACACACCCAGTATACACTGCCAAGTTGTTATAGTTGTTTGTTGGTTATCGATCGTCCTGTCTATTACTGTGCGGGCATGTTCCTTTCACATTTTATATATATATATATATATATTTTTACAGTAGCCAGTTTTTAATTTTATTGCACTGGTGAATCTAGGGTTGCGAGAAGCAGATAGCAGAAACACAAGATGCATGCACCAAAATATCTGTTCTTTCTCTGTGTTTTTGTTTTTTCTCTGTTAGGGTTATTTTAATGAACATTAATTTGGTCTTCTTTTTGCAGTTCGCAGTTTGCAAAGATTCGTATTTTTTGCACTTTATCACTTCAAGATTATATGTATTTGATTTCATGCTATTATATAACTAGACCTTGATGCTAATATTGAGATGGTAAAATAATTAATTGTTTTCATTTATAATTACAAGTTATCAGTAGCATTTTTCTAAATTAATGTGAATCATCATTTGAATTATTATATATCCAAATTCCATCGTCGGAGTACTAAAAGAGTAAAATTCCATCGTCGTGTGCATGATAGAGATGCAGTATATATTTCTCATTTACCTCTTCTTCCAAGTAAGAACAAGCTAGCTATATAGCTAGAGCACAAAAGAAGTGTTCGGTTATGGTGTTTTAGTATTATTCGGCTAAGGCATGCACATGTTGTCACGATCAACATGAAATGAGCGTTGTACATAATTTAAAGCAAATATATATATATATATATATATATATATATATATATATATATATTGACTATTGCATTTGCGCATGGGTTTGCAGAACCAATCAAATGGTGTCCCACTTGCAAAAACGACAACACCTTATAACATACAGTGTAGAGGGCCAAGCCAACCACCTTGAAAAGAGACAGAGGAGAAGACAACAAGACTTTACTGCTTTTAGTTGTTAAATCTCGGTTTTAATTACAACATGGGCCATCGGATTCATCACAAAAAGGTTACTTTTTTTTTTTGACAGGTCTTGTTGCTGTCATTAATTCATTGCAAGAAGCTAAGTTCAATTGTCAATTTTCATGCCCTAGCTAATCACTTTTTTCATTCAAAATAAATAATGCATGGAAAGTTTAGAAGCAACTAATATATAGGGCATATAGTGAGTTCAAATAGTATTTTTATTTTCAATTTTAAATTAATTATAATAGTTCAAGAATACATATATATATATATATATATATATTTGGTGTATATATATATATATATAGTATTGAACATCATTTTTATGTCTTATGTTAAGTCAAATCGTCTCATCCGAATGTAGCAACTCAAGCAATTCAATTATTGTATCTGACCCATATCAAGTCATGTCGGAAATGTAAGAGTGTGGAAATGACTCATTGGGTATTGGATAAACATGAGTCGCATATGAGGTATCAATCCTGAGTGACACATGAGTTAGGATGGAGGCAGGGTGTTTGGATCATTCTAATCATACTAAAAGGTAGGTCCGGTACTATCTTTACTTGTGACTAGATTGCGACTTGTCAAGTGGAGATGAGAAATCAATGTCAACACTAGCTAGCTATCAACCAACAAATGGTTGAATTCTTTTACCTTCTTTCAAAAATTAACTGCATTGCATCATTCTTCATTTCCTTTCCCTTTTGAAATTTTTTGAAACCCCTCTCCCATTTTTGTTTCATATGAATCTCTTTTACTTTGTGTAAGTGATTATGATATATTCTTGTTGTGTAAGGCTATAGATTTAATTAAAAGACTCAATTTAAACACAAAACTAATTGAATCCATATTATAACTCTAGATAATATAATTGGTCCTTAAATTTATCACAAACATTTTTGTTGAGGCAAGAACAATTTCAGTTATCAAATCTAGGAGGTAGCACACCATTTCTATGGCAGCATCGATGCCACATATGTGTGGAATAATACAATTGATGATTTTTTGTCCAATAAGCTCCAGGTGAGATCACTGCTTAGCCAATCATATTCATTATTTGATTTCCCAATCTTTTTTATTTTTCGAATTGACAGTGAAAGTAACGTGTAACCCAGAGAAAGTCGTGCCTTTTCCTTTATTGACATTCTTTTCTTCTCTTTTGAGCTGTCTTTATTTGTCACTTGTGTGGCTGTGTTGTGTGCGTCAAACGTTGGCAATTCCAATTCAAATTCGTTCTAGGCTAGTAGGCTAGCTGGAACCTTTTGTCACATTCTAGTTGCTACCGTTTATTTTATTTTCTCTCAAATTGATTGTGAGACTGAGTCAGACGTGCGTTTTCGTTCCCAAACCTCAAATTGATATGGGCCAATGGGCCGATGGGCCGTAACTCACTGACCCATTTTCATTTCTTAATCTGGATGCTAGGTGTGACCCATAACATAGTTTTGATTTGAAAGAGAGCCAGCAAGGCCCAAACGACAACGCGTATAAGCGAACAACAGCCGTTACTTAACACCAATTCTACAGACATACTGTTATTATTATTATTTCTTTTAAACTATTATTAAATTCGAATTTTAAAAAGACAGTTCGAATTCACAACTTTATAGTACAGGTGAGGGAGACTCACATCGGAGCTAACCTTATCTGTCCTACAGACACTATTATGAAGTAGCGCTTTACAACCCAAAAAAAAAAAAAAAAACCTTAATGGGATGGAAAAAAAAAACAGAAGAACATTGTGATTTTTTTTTTATAATTGACATCTATTAATTTGTAATTTAAATTTATAATTGAACTTCTTATTTTGTTTTTTGACCAAATTTATAAATGAGCTTTTACTTACTCATGATCACCTGAATTATTTATATAGAATTATAAAAAATCTATGATGTATTAAATTTATGTATTCCAATATAGTATCTCCACTGCTCCACATATATAAAAATAATATACATAATAAATAATTCTGTTATTAAGGTAAGTACAAACAAGAAAAACCAAACCCAAATCCAGATTTGCCTCTCATTTGTTTTTTTGGCTCCTTCCATTTGGCGCCCAAAATCTATTTCGATTTTGTTTAGTCTACTTTCTTCAAATTCCACAAAAGCAAACTCCCTCCTTTGACTACCCAAATTACAAATTAAAAAAAATGAAAATCACAATTCACAAACACCCCAACCCACAAAATCCAAATTCCCTCCTTGACACTAAAAAAAAAATTAAACTTGAAAAATTTATAAAACATTCTGCAAAATCTGAAATCTCAATAATCCCTCCAAAATGAACCCATTTTCCATCAATAAAAATAACAGCTCATTCTCTCTTCAACCACCAACAATCACCGAATGGAGACCAGCAAAGAGAACATCCCTCCAATTTCTGAGAACCAAATCAGCCCAGTTTCAGCACCAGCACCAGCACCAGCAGCCCCATCTTTCAGGAGAAAATTCAAAAGGAGACCAAGAGTTCCTCTTGCCGATATCACTAATCTCTTCAACCATTCGATTCAAGTAAGTTCTGATCAAGAAAATGATTTCATCATGTCACCTCCTGTATCTGTCTCGGTCTGTACATCAAATTCTCGTAAGAGAAAAGCTACTGAAGATATCGGTTTGAGGGAAGAGAGTAGCAGCCCCAAGTCATCGATAATGGGATTCAGATAAAATTGTAGATACTAAAGTCGTGACTCCTTAGATTCGAGTTTCTTCGAGCTCGTTTGGTAGAGTTTCCCCAAGTAAAGTTTTTAGAACTCCGAAAACATGTTCTTCATGTTATAGTCAATAGAAAATTATTGTTTGATTTTTGGTTTAGTTATATGATTGTCACAGAATATGCATTGAATTTTAGATATTGCCAATGTCAGATTCAAATTTGTTGAAGTGTATGAGTGATATGTAAGCTGATAGGTTCTAGTCTGTTTCACTAATTTTAACATAATGGTCCATGAATCGGATTCTCGTGTTGTAATAAAACCTACCTGGTCGACTTATTTGATGAAATGAAATTTATCAGATTTATGCCTTTTTTTTTTTCCCAATATGAATAAAAAAAAGGGTTTTGTTATGCGTCGGTGATCGGTATCTAGTTTTTATTAAATGTTTTGGTCGCACCAGTCAGTGACAGACTGATATCAAGTTTTTATTAAATGATTTGATTTTGTAAATAAATTAATTATGGTTTTATTAAGCTGATCGAAATTTCAATTTATGATTTAAATTGTTATTTTCCCTTTTTTTCTTTTGCAAAAAAATTAAATATATATTATCTAATTTGATCCAATTAAAATTAGATTGAATTGAAGATTTACACTAGACATGGCCACGGTTCGGTTCGAACCGAACCGGCGGTTTTGAACCGGGACCGCTGGTCCCTGTTCAAAACCGGTTCCGGAACCGGTGACCAGAACCGGGACATTCGGTCCCGGTTCCGGTTAGCCTCCAAAAATAACCGGAACCGGCGGTTCAAGGAACCGTCCGGTTCCGGCGGTTCCAGTTCTAACCGGTTTTTTTTTTTTTTTTTTTGTATTTTAAAAAAAAATTAAAAAAATTATATAAATAAATATATATAATAATATATATTTATATCCCAATACTATTGGGCTATATAAAATAATTGAGAATATTAAATATAAGTATAAGGCCCAACATTATTGTTGGGCCATACACCAATTGGATAATATCCTACCTTATTTTTTCTTTTGTATCTTAGCTTTTATAAGCAACTCAACCTCCTACACAACCCTTTTGTTTTCAATGTGGGACTAAAATTGCATGTACATACAACTAACATATGAACTAGTTCATGTATATTTGCGTGAAGTTGCACTTAAATTTATGTAGATTTATATATTGTCATGTGGAGTTGGCATTACCAAAAGAGGTTGTAGTGATAATCAAATAATATTTATTTTCTTGACAATTGATCATCACTGTTGTTGTGTTTTATATAGGAACAAAATAGAAAAATGTTTGTTTTCCACATGAAGCCACTGGTGCATCAAAAGAGTATGCCTGCAGAATAATATGATGAAACACAACATTCAGATCTAATTTCTGGGGTGATATCAGCTTATTCTATATCTTTCATTTAAACGTTTATTACTACAGCTCAGAATATATATTGCACCAAGCACCAGACTGTCTTGTCATGCTTGATCACTACATGAAATCTGTTTTTGACAGCTCCACTGAAGTTCAAATTATGTATGGGCAGTGTGAACTTTGAGATAATACTTTTACATATATATACGTGAAAAAAGTAATCTTGGAATCATTGTCAAAGAATTAACCATGTTCCTCCAAGAAACTACCCACTTAGCATTATTGTCAACAAGCTTCAATCAAGAGGAAATAAACATTCTCTTGAAGTATAACTCAACCACTTTATTTGTGCATCAATTTAATTAGAAATTACGAAACACTTTCAATATTTAAAGGCATATGATCTTTGATTAATATGCAAATTCTACCTAGAAACATGTTTGGTATTTTAATAAATTGATCAAGTCCATATCAAAATTTATTAAAGAAGAAAAAAAAATCCACAAAATGTTCAAGTTACCAAATATGATTAAGTTTAACAACATAAAGGATAAAGAAGATTTTTTATTCATCAAGCTAAATTTTTTAACTATATTCAAATCACACATTGAAAGAGTACAAGATTTGAACCATCTTTACTCATATATATATATGTAACCCTTTTTTCACATCCCACATTGAAAGTGGATAGTTTTGAAACTACCTTTGCTTGTATATATATATATGTGCACACTTTTAAAATTTTTATTCCCTACCAAAATTATCCAAGCCGAATTACTTTCGGTTTAATCATTTATAAAATTTTCCTAATCTTAAATTTTTTTTTTTTTAAAACCTTTCCTCTAAATAAAAAAAAAAAAAAATTTTTTTTAGGGGGCCGGTTCCGGTTATGGAACCGGCGGTTGAACCGCCGGTTCCATAAAACCGGAGGAGGAACCGGAACCGGGTTCCTCCTCCGGTTTTGAACCGGAACCGGGACCAGGACCTACACGGTCCCGGTTCCGGTTGGGCCAAAAAAGGAACCGGAACCGCTGGTTCCGGAACCGTGGCCATGACTAATTTACACAATTGCTCAATATGACTTGGTTGTAAAAGACGTTCATTCATTTTTGTAATGTTCTGAATTCCAATCGCATCTTAGGTAATATGTCAAAAAATAAATAAATTGAACATTTATAAATTTTTATTGATATTGAATTAAATTGAGAAATTTATCGCTTAATTTACAATTCAACAGTAAAAAAGCCATGCATCATCCCCGACAAGCTAATTTAATTTGCAAAATTAGATTTTGAAAAGTAATGAAGTGAGAAACGAGAAAAGTTTAATATGTTTTCAAATATATGTCCAATCTACTTATATTGTATCATATAATATGTATATATTTTATATGATTGTATATTCATATCACATAATATGATTTTAATGGGTTGAACATTTGAGCCAAACGCAATAAAGTATTTCCTGTAATCAGGGCCTGCCTTGGGCCAGGGAGAGAGGGAGACCGTCCAGGCATCAGACCTAAAGGGGCTTAATTTTTTTTTATTTTTTTTATATAATGCTAATATATATATAAACTGGTTAGTAGTTTAGAAATCCAAATATAATATATATTAGAGATAGAATTAAAGGCGTAATGACTATTTTTTTTATCCAACTTTTATAATAACTATTTTTAATTTTAATAAAAAATTTAAGACATGATGGCCTAACCCCCTATTGAGTTTATGCCATAAAAAAAATGATTAGCAAAATTTTGTATTTATTAGAATTTATCTAAGTATAACAAGTTAGGGTCTCATTTTAAGTTATAATTCAAGGCAACCAAAAAGTCAAGACTGACCTTGTTCGTAATGAACTCTACCTCATGAATCGCATGAAACATTAATATTTTTTGGGGTGAATTGCACTCAAGTACCCTGACTTTTATCATAATTGCACGCTTAATGCCAGTTTTGCCATAATTGCACTCTAGTACCCGGTAATCCGTTGACCACCGTTAGGGTAACGGTTGACTAACTGGGTTCAGGGGCAAATTGGTCTTTTACATTTAAATTTATTTTTAAAAAAATTTAAAAATCATCCAACCAATAAGAACATGCCACGTCATATTTTAATTAATTTTAAAAATATTTTTTTAAAAAAAATTAAATTTGAAATCAAAAAAAAAAAAATTAATTTTTTTTTGAAGAACACGAACCCAGGTGCTGGGTTCGTGTTCGAACCCAGATTTCTGGGTTCGAGCACGAACCCAGGTTGCTGGGTTCGTGTTCGAACCCAGAAATCTGGGTTCGTGTTCGAACCCATTTCTGGGTTCGAGCACGAACCCAGGTTGCTGGGTTTGTGCTTGAACCTTCGAGCACGAACCCAGTTCTGGGTTCGTGTTCGAACCCAGATTTCTGGGTTCGAGCACGAACCCAGAACTGGGTTAGTGTTCGAACCCAGAAATCTGGGTTCGTGTTCGAACCCAGAAATCTGGGTTCGAGCACGAACCCAGCACCTGGGTTCGTGCTCGAACCCAGAAATGGGTTCGAACACGAACCCAGAAATGGGTTCGAACACGAACCCAGCACCTGGGTTCGTGTTCTTCAAAAAAAAAAATTAAATTTTTTTTTCCTTTGCAGGGACAGTTTGGTCATTTTACCTGAATCCGTTTGGTCAACCGTTACCCTAACGGTGGTCAACGGATTACCGGGTACTAGAGTGCAATTATGGCAAAACTGGCATTAAGCGTGCAATTATGATAAAAGTCAGGGTACTTGAGTGCAATTCACCCTATTTTTTGGCATAAAATGGTGATGGCCTAACCCCCTATCAATTTGTTTATTTTTTAAAAAATAAAAATGTCTGAACATATAATTTGATATTTATACCCTTATTAATATTAATTGTTATATTTGATATGATACAAACAACTAAAACTAAATAATTTAATAAATCCTAAAGCATTTTTATGTATATATTTGTTGTGGGTAGATTCTGCACACAAACGACCACGTCACCATCAACAACCAAAACGCTGTTGGATGAGCGATACGCTGTTGGATGAGCGATCCGTATTCAATCCTCGGACTCTAGAACCCGATGCCGTTTGGTTTAGGTATCACTGAGAAGTCTTCCATTATGGCGAGAACGCACCCTACATTGGCACATTCTCGCAAGGCAATTATGAATGTCCAACCAAGGGTTGACCAAGAAACAGACTCAACTAGTCTGTTGAAGACCTGATACTGCAGTGCACCAGTCTGACAATTGCGATAAGCTCAGTCAAAGTCAGAATCCTGTCATCATGAGTGACAGAGGAAATAAATGCTCGGACAGTGCAGGTTACCATTCAACCACCCTATTTTGTCCCGTTCACAGACAACCTCCTTAAGAAGTCAAAGGTTACACGTTTAAGGTAGCAGCTTTCTGACTTCATTTTTGAGCAGTCGTAACATACCCAATAAGGATGGAAACAAGAGGAATGTCTGAAGGGTTATAAATAGGGATATTTATGGAGAAGGAATGTAAGCTATTGAATACTCTCATCAACCCTAAACAAAAGCATTATTAATCTTTTCCTTCCATCCAGTGAAAACTGACTTGATCATCGAAGGTCAATTGCCTGCTAAAGTCCAACATCCCTCATCGATCTTTCTTTGTTTTAACAGATAGAAGTGCTTTAACCCTCATCCGAAGAACCCCAATCTTTTGTGAGAGTTATGTCCGTAGGATTATAATTGTAAATCTTCTACAGTTAGGCTCAGTGAACCACTAAGCAACCTTACGTAGCATAATTGACCCATGTTGACTACGTGATCCATTTTTCATTGTTAACAATATTAATAAGATTTTATTCAAGATGAAAATATAATAAATAATTAAATTAAAAAATAATTTATAATTAAGGAGCCGAAATCGAGGTATATATAAAGTCTCAAATTGTAACATAATTATTTCATTCAGTCACAAATATATACAATAATATATATATGTATCTAACTTGCTACTACTGCAATAATAGAATTAATCTATACATCACAAATAAAATTATAATTTTTCATTATAAACAATAAAATTATATAGAGTACAAGTAGTCGATAAAGAAAATAAATATGATTTTTACCGAAATTTTGCTCGAAGATAATTTAATCTTTCGATTCCAAGAAACTTTGAGAATGAGAAGTGATTAGAGTTTTTTTTTTTTTTTTTATAAAGCCGTTTGTGAAAAGAAATAGGGTAAAAGAAATAAAATTGTGTGATATAAAATTAAATAAAATTGGAAATATATTATATTTAGGAAGATATTTTTGGAAGAAAATATTTTCAATATATTTAAATGATTTGCAATTAAGTGAAAGTCAAGATTTTTTTACTTTTTTTTTTAGTATTTTTAAATTGTTTGACTACTTAAAAAAAAACTCATATGTCCAATTCAGATTCATTAAGTTATAAGTGGAAAAAATAAATAACCTCTTAGCGTCATCAATTAAAATATAAAAGTATACCGAAATAGACGCATGATTTTTCCGTTCCATTAAGAATAATGTTATACGAGTCAAAAGTTTGTTTAATTTTTTTTTTCAAATGATATGACACATTAATTTGTATCATTAATTATGAATTAATGAGTTAATAATTTTTGAGTTAGAAATCAACTTATTACGTCATTTGAATAATGAATTTGAATCAATTTTTAGACAAGCATTATCCTTCCATTAATTAATAGTGAAGTTTAGTAGTAGAGTCCGATCTTGGTTTCATGGGTTGGCTTGCTAAAATTCAATAATATTATAATTATAGTGCTTTAATTGCTATACCATGAACTCAACTAAAAAATTATTAGTCATAATCATGCGGATAAAAAGCATAATTAATTATTTAAATCTTGAATAACATCTCTTATAAAAGCTTTGACTTCTGACGCCAGTTTTACATTTTTGTCATTAATTATAAAAGTTAAGATAAAGTGAAAAGGAGTCGAATGCGTAATCCCCACTATGGGATTAAAAAGAAAAGGAAAAAAAAAAGTAGTTGATGATTTAAAAGTATTTAAATGTGGAGAAAATTTTCTGCAATAAAATACCTTCTAAATATAAGAATAGATATTCTGAACCACTACAAAACAAGTGACATTTTATTATAGAGATAATATGTTATAATTTACGATAAAAAGGTGTTATAAATATTATCATAATAAAATATTTTATCACAAGTAACAATTATTGTAAAAACCTTTTTGTTATGGAAAATCAGCGGTAAAGAAATTAAAATATGTATCCAAAATTTTAATTTTTTGAATATTTGTTATGAATTAGTATTCATAGCAAATATAACATTTTTCTTTCTCTAGTGAACCGCTTATATAATGCTTAATTCCACCAAGTCTAATAGATTCCTAATCTATTTGGTGTTAAATTTCAAAAAATTTTCACTCAAATGTTCTAATTTCAAATACGTATCTTAATAGTGTCATGTTCTAATTTCAATTACGTATCTTAATAGTGTCATATATATATATATATATATATATCTCATAATATTCAAATCGAATTGATATATACAATTGATAATCAATTATACAATCAAACTTTTATAACATTGACAAGGATTAATCAATAGTAAATTCCACATCAATTTTTGGCTCACATTTATGGTGCGTCTGTGTTGGTGAAATCCTACTAATTGTTAGTGGAGATATCCTGACTATATACGTAGTACTTTAAGGGTGCATTTGGTATACGAAATTGGATTGAACTAGTTTTATGGGATTAGATTGGATTTGACTGAATTGGACTAATTAATATTGTGAAATGTTTGGTGCAGTGAAGGATTAGAGTAAAAGTAATAATGTCACTTTTTTTGTATTGTATGGTATTGGATAATAAATAATTGTATTTTATGTTTGATAGAGTGAGATTGCTTAGAATAATATTAGATTAAATTAATTTTTAAATAAAATTAAATTATTTAAAATCAATTTTAAAAGCAATAAATTATTTAGATTTTTTAAAATAAACTAAATTAAATTTTGTTACAAATTAAATCAAATTATTTTAAATTATTAAATATAATATGAAATTATATAACTTTGAAATAAAATAAAATATTTTAAAAGAATTAATATTATAAAAAATAATGTTATTTTGAGTTGATATTAAAAATAATTTAATTTTAAAATATTTTAATAAAATATATTAATTAACTTTTAAAATATATTAAATAATTTAATTTTATATATAGTTTAATAAAATAGGAGAAATTAAAAAAAAAAAACAAACAGAGAGAAAATATCGAGAGAGATGAATAAATGAAAAATTTAGAAAAAAAAAAATTCTACTGTTAGAGAGAGAGGGGGATACATTAGTCCCTTTAGTTTGGATGGGTTTGTTTTGTACCACTCTTGCAAGATAAAATTTTAATGAGACCTTGTTGCTTGATATTGTTAAACAAGAGATGGGACTATTTTTAAATAGTCCGATCTTTTTTCAATTTTAAGCAATAAACATGTCATAAATAATAAATATATATATAAATTTCATAAACTTTCCTCATCATTAATGGGACTTAAAAACAAAAAAAAGAAGAAGGGATATATGGGGTTTTCTTATGCAATTTAAAACTCTTTTTAAAAATTCTGAAAAACTGTTTGAAATATCATTTAATATCCATATAATTGTATAAAACTCTTTCTTGCAAGGCCTTGAACTTATCATGGGATCTTAGTGGTCCCATCTTTGTTAGTGACTTCATTATCCTACCAAGTAAAGATAATGACATACTGACATGCTTATCCAGCAGTACCACTTGGAGATGTCATCGAACAACCAAAAAAATAAAATAAAAAATCATCTCTTTAATTTTCTCCAATCATCAAATTAAACTCGTCAAAAGTTTGAATATGTTGATAGATAGGAAATGATGTAGACTACTGGATCATCATCGTCATAGTTTCCTAACAGTCAGCATACATTATCCATTATACAAGTGAGAAGCCATGCATGCATGCATGTACAGATTGGTTATCTATGTCTCATCTTCACTTCACAACACAGTTATTTGCCCAATATAACATTTTCTTTTAATCATCTAAAAACATTCTCCCCCTTAGTTTTAGTGAAAAAAATAATAGGGATTCAACACAATTAGGGTGCTATGGGGAATTATGACTCTGAAGTCTGAATCTTTTTCTTGGCCTGCATGCCTTTTTTCTGCTCCTTGAAAAGAGTGATGAGAACAAGTTATCTTTCAATAGAGTTACATTCAATCTCTGCGTGTGTGTTTTTTACATTGGGTTGGTCCAGTTACTTGTGATAAGCACAAACACAGGAATTAGTACAAAATATTCATCAACTAAGTCTCATCTTTGTATGGGAGCAGTAAAAGCTGATGGAAAGAAAAAGGCTATCTAAACTGATCAAAAGTTATAATTGACATCATGCAAAGCTGATTTGAGTGGAGGCAATGTGACTTCCAAGAAGAAAACAAATTAAAACACCCATGGTTGTCCCTTCAGCAATCTCAATGGAAACTTTTAGGACAAAGATTCATAAAAAGAGCAACCCCTTCGATATCACAAGTGGTCATCAGAAAACCACCAAAAGCTATATTACTAACTGACTAGACTCACACTAATCAATGACACTTATTAAGGGAAAAATAAATAAATAAATAAGATAATTATACAAAAAAAAAAAACCTTCTGGAATTTGAAGAGTCCTAGGAATATTTTTGTCTGGAGAAGAATTCAGATACTGAATCGGACAGCTCATAGCTGATTAAACATTGGCTGCTGCCTGCTGATCAAATAGATGAACTGAACAGTGAACATGGATGGCAACACCACAAACAAAACAAGACAAACTTAAAAAAAATCTATTTGACTCCCACTTTTTGTCTGATTATCAACTACTACTCTATATATATAATAAGAAGCTCTCCAAGTTTTGGATCAGAACACATTACTAGAATTCTAGGGGTCTGATAGAGGATTTGGAAATGTCTAACCGGATCAAGTTTTGGTTATGTCTCACTTTGCTTTTGCTTACATTGTCAAGGTTTGAAAGTAGACCACTCGAGCCCTATCCAGAGATGAAGAGGTTGACCAGAATTTGGCGAAATTTGGTGGAAAAGTCAAGCGAAGTCAAGGTCAAGCCGGCGGATAAGGTCCATAGCTTTTATTACTATGACTCCAAGAGACTCAGTCCTGGAGGACCCGACCCCAAACACCACTCTAGGAATCTCTCTTTATGAATCTCTCGAGTTTCGTTTTGTGATTTTGACTTGTAAATTCTTGCTGTAAAAGCAGCTAGAATGCAATATAAGGGTATCTGTGACGACATCTTTGTTTTCCGGAAATCTAACGTATTACTTGTGGCTAAATTCCTTCTTGGTATTGAATATATCTATTGATGGGTTCGAAAAGATGCTACAAAATGAGAACTATATATATATATATATATTATTAGCATATTAGAAGCACATATAAAGAGCAACTATCAACATAACAACATTAACAGTTTGGAAGTCCTCTTAATATTTATGCTTTACTGGTTACTATTTGTTTGTGGTACCTCCATGAACAGTGAACAAGATAGGAATACGTAAAAGTAGTTTTTTTCATTTCTTCAAATAGGGGAAAGTCTTCTCATTTAATTAATTTCAGTACTAATAGCCTTCAATTAAAAAATAAAATAAAAAAAATACTTGTCTGACGTAAAAAAGCACCACATTTAACGCTTTAATATAGATATTTTTGGATCAATTGGCCACTTTAAAAACAGTAAGAGAAAAGGAGTATAAAATATGAAACTATAGAAGTCAAACTACACAAGCACTTTTAGATTAGGTTAGATAATAACATTAATTTAATATACAAAATAGCATAAGAAATCAGCAATAATTTATCATCTCCAGTATGATAATGCCTACAAACTCTATCTCCTGACTCCACCTAATGCAATATCAAACATTATACGTATATAGTATTGGAATCATTCAATCGCTCAATATCAAAAGGTTGAAAGAAATTAGGTCCGGATCATGTTATACGACATTGTTCCAATATTGATAAATAAAGTTTTCTACACTACAATTATTTACATAGATAAGACTAAACTCCAAAGATTTGTGTTTTTTTTTGAGCTTAACAGTAAAGTTGGAAATTTAGGCATCGTTTGTTGAATGTGATAGGATTGGATTATTTATATGGAATTGGATAGGATTGGATTGGATGAGATTGGATAAATTTATAAGTAATCTCATGTTTGGTGTAACGTAGGATAGGATTAAAAATAGTGTATAGCTGTGTTTGGTAAGTTACAGGATTGGACAAAATAATGTAAATCCATGTTTGTTATGAGTATAAATCGGATAATAATTGAAATAATTTAATTAATGTTAAATTATTTTTAAATATAAAATTAAATTTATCTCAGTAAAATAATTCATTTATTAAGTAAAATAAATAAATAAATATATTATAGATATATCAAATTATAAAATTTATTAATGATTGAATTATTATAGATTTATAAATTGGCAAAAACAATTATAAATTTGGTCCCAAGCTCTTTTAAAATAAGAATGATAATTTTTTTTTGGTAGTAATTTAAATTCCATTTTTCTTCCACAATTTGAACCCACAAAATAAAGACTCTCATCTCTGAAATTATTACAAAACATACTAATTTCCATAAACATAATTCGAACAACATATATCTATATTTCCTATTAAGAACATAATAAACTTATAAATATTTAATAAAAAATTAAACATAATAACATTAAATATAATCATCAACTCATTAAAAAAAAAAACTGAAATATAATCCTCACTACAAGAAAAATGACATACCGCAACGTGCAAAATGCATTGCCGAACGTTTTAGCAACAGACGGCCATACGTTGCTGACGGCCATGTTGCTAAAAGTCTAACCGCTTTTCGCAACGCACATTGAATGTTGCCGTAGGCTTTTCGCAACGCGCATAGTGTGTTGTCGTATGGTTTTAGCAACGTGCATCATCTTTACTACAACGAATTATGTACATTGCTATAACCATTTAAAATAACATAAATGGTACGTTGCTGTATCACTTAAAGACAAGATTAGATGTACGTTGCCAAAAGTAAAGTTAAAGCAACGTTCGATGCGTGTTGCCAAAAGTATGTGTATGGCAACATATACGTATGTTGTTAAAAGGGTCTATGTAAGGAAACATCAAATTGCATGTTGTCAAAAAGGCTGTATAAAGCAACTTGTTTTGTGTGTTGCCAAAAAAGCTGTATAAGGCAACATACAATATATATTGTCAAAAGCTTGTTTAAGACAACGTTTTATGTGTGTTGCCAAAAAAATTTTTATTTGTAAAAAAAAACCAATATTAATTTTACGAACCATTTTAGATTTTCAATTAAAAAATACCTGTAAAAGATACGAATTGTATAAGTACAAGATTACAATTTATATGATAAAATTAAAATGTACAAATTATAGTTTTTTTCACCAAATTCAATATATCAATATGATCAATGCCACCATAATAACATTTCCAAACAAAATTCTCCAAGTGGCAAGTACCCAAAATCAAAATCTCTAAGTGTCAACCCCAAAATGTGTTAGACAAAATGACAGCAACAACAAAATCAACTTCACATGTGTCAAAAGTATGTCCACATATCTTCCACCGTAACTCCATGTCACCCATCTTTACCAAAAACACAACTACTTATTCTACAATATTTTAATGCAATCTTTGAGCCATGCAACACTACTTCCAATAGCTTCTGAAAGTATTTCGTATTCATCTGTAGATCGGCATACTTTAATATCAATGAAAACCACATCGATCCAAACTCTCCAATAGCCTCTTCCAAGAGGCATGTTGTGGATTTTATCCTTTGAATTTGTACTTGAAATCCTGCCTTCAGCAACAATTTGATCTTCAGAATCATCTTTTGGGTACCAATGTAACAAATAATATCGTGCATTTTCAAATTTTGACATGTCTTGCGTCATTAGAATACTCCCATGTTGGGACTGAAAAAACAAGTAAAATAATAAGATATAAGTGTCAAAGCACTATATATGATTAAAAATATAAGGACAAAAAAGACAAGATTTAAACCTGAGGCGTAAATACATGAGGAGGAGTATATACATGAGAACCCGCGGCATCTTCCATTTGTACACTTCTATTTAATAACTTAATTAAAGAAATACATTTTTTTAGTAAAACTAGCTAGAAATAAAAGAATTATATAAATTGAAATTTTACACATACTTCACATATTACCTGGTCATTTTGTTTAATTATCATATTTATCATCTCTTTAAGACTTGCCACTTGGTCATTTGTAGCTTCCAACTCCGCCTCCAGTTGTTTAACTCTTCTCCCGGATTGAATTTGTGTCTGTACCCGTGACGGTGTAGCTCCAAATCCAAGGCCTCTAACTCTTCCACGCTTCTCTGCTCCTAAGACTTTTGCAAGAGAATCTTCATTGATGTTGTTGTCATTTGGAGGGCATGTTGACTCTCGCAATTGATTAATTTCATCCTAATAATAAGGGTCAATTAACATTTAAGTTATAATAATAATTGTACAATCTAATATTTGTAAAGATTTTACCATAGTAGTTTGCACCGCTTCACTTAAAGGTTTGTTTTTCTTTCTTTTATGCCCTTCAATCCAAACATCAACTCTTGTAATCTTTTCTGGATATTTTCCTTTCTCTTTAGCTTCATTTTTCTACATTAGAAGAATTAAAATATCAAGTAGTAGTAATAACAATAACAATAATAGCAAATAAAAATTATGATTTCTTATATATTTAGAATTTATAGATTATGAAAATTCAACCATGATATGATGCAATCGAGCATAACTCATTCTCCCTGTGGTGTGCTGTGTTTTTTTGACTTAATCGCATAGCACGAAAATTCTTGCTCCTTTCCTACAATAAGCAAATACAAGAAATTGATAGACAAAGTAATAAAATGATATTAAGGAAAATAAAATGTTATTTACTTTCTGCAAGAGTTTAGTATTGCTTACTTTAAACGGTTATGATGTTTTTTGTTTAACAAATTCATTCCAATCTCCTGCATTGGTTATATTTTTGGGCTTTAATAACTTGAACGCACGTTTTTTTCCAGGTCCTTGACTTGCTTTTATAAGCTTTTTCGTGATACGAGACCTGTATTGTCTCCATCGACCTCCCATTTTTTTAAAAATGTAATCCTTACTAGAGTGGAGTAACTTGAAGTATTGCTATATAATTAACAAAAATAAAAATAAGAACAAATAATGTTATAATTATTTAAAAAAGTAATCAAATTGTTAAAAACTAAGAATGAAATTTTTTTCAATATGTTAAAAAATAAAATAAAACGTATCAAAAGAGATGACCAGATCATATCTTTCTTTTACTCATCAACTTTCTTCAAACTCTCAAGTGTAATGGGTACATGCTCTCTTGCGAGAATCTCAATATACGATGCAAGCGTGATCGAAGAACCATCTATTGTTTGACCATACAAATTGAAATCAACTTCAGACTTTTAACTTTACTATACGAGTTACACCACGAGTTTTCTTTTTTGTTTCACTATTACTTTTTTAGGTCACTTATGTGTTTGGCGTATCTTCTGTATTTGGGTATACACTCCTGGAACTTGAATCTTCATTTGTAATAACAATCCCACGATTTCTACTCCGAGTTATTGAAGCATAAATTGCTTGACGTTACTTTAATGCTATTTTAGCGGCCTTTTTTGAAGACTACAAATAAAAAATAAGTTAATGAACATCCCCACTTTTTATAAATTAATATTAAAAAAAATGACATATAAAAAAGTTACTTACTTCCGCTATTATTATATAGAGTATATTTCTGGCAAGACAAGCTTCTCACTTACATCTGCAAAAAGAAATAAATATATATATATATATATATATATATATATATATATATATATATATATATCATATCACAATTATTAAACTACAAATATATTTATAGCATATGTGAAAAAGAAATAAAAAACCAAATGCTAAAGTAAAAGGCAACATCACAAAACTCAATACTATAACTTAAATGCTTTCAAATCATAAAAATAAAATTTAAGATAATAAAGTAATATTGCATAACAAAATATCTTCGAAAAACAATTAACAATAAGAATTAAGAAAATCAACACTAGAAAAGTACTAAACTAAGTATCATACAATATGCCTTTAACATCAATTCGCAAATTCAAATCTTCGTTCCCATTGTCGATAATAGTTTCAAGACCACCTAAATTCCTTGGTATTGATGGCATATAATTCTCATCATAAGTTTGTAACTCATGATAACCTCTTGGTGGTGCCTTGCCAACAACATACCAATTAGACGTTTCATTTTCTCTACAATAAAATATTTGCTTTGCTTGTGAAGCCAAAATGAAGGGATCCTTTTCAAATTGGCTTTGACCTTCATGGAGGTTAACCAAAACAAACCCATCATCTACTTTAACGCCATTAACAATATTTGCCCAATCACACTTAAATAACAGGACTTGAAACATATGATAATTAAGAAGTAATATATCTTTCAAAACTCCATAATAGGCAACTTGTCCAAGGATTTGAGTATTATCTCTTGCACTAGATCTACACAATGTAGTTGCTTCAACTAAAACACCACTATTTTGTCGACTCTTCTCCGCCTCTTTGGTGTGAAACCGAAGGCCATTGATAATATATCCATTAAATGACACGACAAGATCTCTAGGCCCATGTGCAAACCATTTTAGTGTATTAGATACACATGATGCGTTGCATTTGATTTCATCAATAATCTGTAAAAAAAAAAAAAAAGAATAATAAGAATAATCCTTATATTATTGTACCCAAAAGATGAACTCCCTACACACTCTCCATGAAATACCCATCTAGTGTATGAAGGATCCATCCCCCTTATCACTAAATGCTCATACACAATATCATAATGATGTCGTTGTAAATTTTTACAATCTATGCATGAACATATTATAAATATGAGTTTATGACATTAGCATGAGCATTCTTAACAAAGTTACGAGCCCCTTCTTGATACTTCACTGAAAGTCTACAAACATGAAATCAGAAACTTAAAATTATAGGTACATGCAAATAATTTTTTTTCCACATGCCAAGATAAGTAATTAAAGTATGTAAAGCATTAAAATTTAAAAGATAAAAAAAAATGTACGAAAGTAAACCTTGATAGGTGTACCCACCTCTTGTCCATCGGAGCTACACAAAATGAAAAAAAAGAAGAAGAATTACTTAATTAATTAAATGAACCATAGATGACTAAATGCTCATAAACTATCTTAGTCGGATGCAGAACTCATTGTAATAATCAATAAAAAATTGAGAAATGACAAACACAGCCAATCACAAGCAATAAAAAGTGAAAGATATTTATTTAAGTGTAAGAATAAAAATTTCATATAAAATAAATAATAATAGGAGGAATGCTCGATATACATATTGAGATTTGCTATTTAATAAAAATATTGAACATTAGCTCATTCCAAAATATACTAATTCCTAACCTATGTTTATATGTAAAACTGTCCATTTTTCTTTTCAAAAAATAAAACAATCATGGTTCCTTTGAAGTAGTTGATTAATAATACTCCATTAATTGATTGGAACTACATGAAGATAGAGATAATAAAATTGAAAAAGGTGCTGTATTTTTAAAAAAAAAAACAGTATTGCTAGTTCTTATTCTGATTGGAACTACATGAAGATAGAGCTTATAAAATGTGCTTTTATTTCAGAATTATTATAATTGCAATTACAGACAAGAAGATAACAATAAACAAATACAACCACTTTTTGATGCCCTGATAGCTAGAGCTGAGTAAGTTATGGCCAAAATGTCAAAGCAAAGTACCTTTACAACTTTACAGAATAAGAAACTGATGAGAGGAGAGGAGAGGCGATGAGCAGCAAAGAGAGGAGAGGAGAGGATGAGCGCGAGAGAAAGAGAGAGACTTAGGGTATTCTGCTCTGAAATGAAACTAATGAGAAAATGTGAAAAAAAAAAAAATATATTAGTTTTTTTTTTCTTTATATAGGACAGGTCAATGGGTCAAATCGGTTTTAGACCTCTAAAAATGAACCAAACCGTTTTTTGATGGTTTTTTTCAAATTAAAACTGAACCGAACCGAATATAAACTCTAAACCGACTCAAACTATAAAAAACGATTCGAATACGAATTTAATACGGTTCCAACATGTTCCCAACTATTATTTTGACTTTTTCATATGTTTTTGAAGTAAACGAGAGATAGAGTAAGAAAAAAAAAAAGGCAGCTAGAAGGAGAAGAATTTGGGTTTGTCATCAAGTCTATTAAAATAAGTAAGGCTGAGATATTAAGAGCAAAATGTGTCACTGTTGTAATTCACTTGGAACCAACTAGTAGGGCCCTACTAGATACAAAATTTAATAATGATTTCTAAAATGTTTCACTTTTCCTAATAATATCATACTTTAAGTCGATTGTTATCTCAAAGCTTGGCGCCATTCATGTAATGTCCAGGTCTACAAATATGAAGTCAGAAACTCAAAATTATAGATACATGCAAATAATCCAAAATACAAATATAATTTTCAGTGGTTTAAATAATCCAAAATACAAATACAAGTCCAAATATAATCAAAATATAGTCCATAATACAAATACAAGTAACAATATAATCCAAAATATAAATAAAAGTACATATACAATTTCATATAATGAATCAATATTATCCAATTCATTGCGCCTATTCGTATTCTCTATGAGTAACAAAATAAAACAAGCGGCGACCGTGCGAGGAAGATGAGCGGCGACCGTGCATGGAAGATGAGCGGCGACCGTGTGAGGAAGACAAGCGGTGACCATGAGAGGAAGACGAGCGGCGGACGAAGACGAGTGGCCACCGTGCGACGAAGACGAGCGGTGGCGTGCGAGCAAGGGCACGGAGAAAGGCAGAAGTAGATCGGCGCCGCGCGAGAGAAACAAAGAGCAGAGAGTTAGGGTAAAAAAATTGATCAGATTGGAGAGGCAGAAGTGTGAAAAATATTTTAGGGTTTTTTTTTCCTTTAAATAGTACGGGTCATGACTCATGATTAGGTGGTAGTTAAAATAACAGTGACTAACACTCTTCCTATTAATAAAAGATTAGTAAAAAAATAATAATAATAAAAGGTGGGATCCCACACGCATGCTCAAGCAACCTTTTATTTTTATTTATTTATCAATATTTTTACTTAAACTATTTCTCAACTTTTGGTACTTTAGATAGTGTTATATATATATATTCTCCATGGCATCATAAAACAGTACATACATATTTTGAATCTCCCGAGCTCTCTTTGAAAGTAAGGGCAGAGTGGAGTGTGCTGGTTTTCTGATTGAGTCTTTTTAGTGAGGTGTGACACGGATGCTAGCTAAGTGTATGTGTGGAATGGACACTGAAGATGTTGTTCGTCTTTGTGAGAAGCTCACCATAAACAAAGAGGAAGTTCCAGAAGCACGAATGGATCTTAAAAATCATGAATTGGGAATGCAGAGAATCTCTCTCAGTCTGATGGGAAAGAGTATTGCTAATAGGGAGGTGAACAAGGAAGCTTTCAAAGCTACTATCCTGAAGATATGGTGCACCGTTAAAGAGATGGGGGTGGAATCAATTGCAATCAATACTTACATCGTCAGATTCAAATGTGCCTGAGACAGAAAACGCATTCTGGAGGGAGGACCTTGGTACTTTGACAAACAGCTCATTGTTTTACAGGAGGCAGAATCGTTAGTTAAACTATATGATGTTGACTTTAAATCTTTCCCTATCTGGATCCAGTTATATAATGTTTCATTAGCATGGTTAAATAAGGATGCTCGATATTTTTTGGGTGGTATAGTGGGGATAGTTAAAGAAGTTGATACAGGAGAAAGCGAGGAGTGTGCAGGTAGCTTTATCAGAGCTTGGGTTCTAGTAGATGTCTCTAAACCCCTTATTAGGGGTCTTAGAGTCAAGCTGGAGGATGATAGTTGTTGCTCGGTGGTGGTGTGCTACGAACGTTTACCTAATTTTTGCTATTTCTGTGGCAGAATTGGTCACCTAATCCGTGAGTGTTGCGATAATGTTAAGGGTGCAGTGGAAGGCCCAAATATTAAGTTTGGTACCTGGTTGAGAGCTCCAGTTATGGAGCGGGCTAGAGGGCGTAATTGAAAGGTGGATAGAGAAAATAATGAGGGGAATAAAGAGGTTGAGGGTGTAGGGAGCTTCGATAGTGATAAGGGTATTGAGGTGGTGAGATTAGCGGATAAGGGGAAGTTTGAAGAGAGATGCGAGATTCCCATTACGGTGGAGGGTCCTACCTCAGTAAAGGAAAGGGTAATGGAGGAGCCAATCCTTCATTTGAACAGTCATGATCTCCTGGTGGGGGAGAAGGATGGTGATACTATGTGTGAGCCTGACCTAATAGGCAATGTGGTGAGGGTTTTATTTGGAGAAGAGATGGTTATGGGCAGTAATTCATTGCGCAGTGAGAAGGATGGTTTAGATAGAGGTGTACTACAAGACACGGGACAAAAAGTGAAAGGTAAAAGCTAGGTATTAAGGGATCAGTATTCTGTGTGTCACAAACCTGATAACGGGGGTGAGGTCAGCAGTACTAAAGGCAGAAAATGAAAGAGAATGGCAAGGTCACAAGGTTCAAAGGCTGGTGGGGGGCATAATTTATCTTTAAAACGGAAAAGGGAATTATGCTTTGATTCTGAGGATGAACAACAGGTTAAGAAAGGTCGTACAGAAGTCAATATGTCCGACACAGCGGCGGTGGCTTGAACCCAGCACTGCCGTCAACAATGAAAAGCTTAAGATGGAATCTTGTGGCTCTATTTTGATGGCTGCTGGTTTAATTTTTAGAAATGTTATTGATGTTTAATTTATACCTTTTAATTTCACTTATGATGTATGAAGTATGCAGTATGGCGTTTGAATAGAAAAATAAAAATTTGATTAACCTACCTAATAAAAAGTTTTTAACTATACATACATTGTAGTTATCTGAAGAGAATGATATTACTTTGTTGTCTTGCAGTGATGATAATGATTTAGTTGTTCCACATATATCAATAGAAAATTGGATAAGCACTCTGAATCTAACTGTAGATGAAGATTGGCGAGCATGGTTTGTTGATGGTCAAATTGCAGTGTAGGATTGGAAATTTGTTTGGCATGTGATTGAATATAAATCATTATTAATATATAATTTAATACTTTTTGGTAAAATTATTGTGTAGGATTGGAAATTTGTATGGCATGTGATTGAATATAAATCATTATTAATATATAATTTAATACTTTTTGGTAAAATTATTGTGACTCTTTCAAAGAGCATGGGATTAATTCCAAAAGCATGGCATTATATACCAAATATGGATTATTGGTCTCAATATAATCCGAAAGTGTAATATTTAATAATCAAAATTAAAAAAATCAACTCATATGGCTCACTAATCACCTTTTCATCTGTATTGTTTGAATTTTTTTGACATTTCTACTCTTTTCAATAATTTAAAGAAGATTTTAGTCCACAAAAGTAATTAGAAAGACAAAAATAAATTTACTATACGTTAATTTGTATGTCACACATTAATTAATTTATTTCCTTATATATATAAACCAAATAATTATTTTGTTCAATAAGTTCACTGTTCACAATCAAATATTGTGAGTGATATGTCATATTTCTTTTTATTTTAGTAGTTTAACTTTGATTAGGATTTAATTTATTTTTTTATTTTAGTGGTTAAGTTTAATTATAGAATAAATAACACTCAACCTATCCGAGATTTGATAAATTACACTGAAAATTAAAGTTTACTTAAATTGATACTGACCTCCCCTAATGTTAACTTTGAGTGTTTGACTTAACAGTTAAAAAGGGTATAATGGTTATTTGACCTAATATTTTGTGTACTTAGACACGTGAACCCAAGCAACTAAAGCAGCTCAAATTGATTTGAGTTGAATTGAATTTTATAAAAATAAAATCTGATATTTTATAAATAAATAATTAATAAAGTAAAAAAGTTAAAAGTTAAAAATTTAACACCAACATCAACTAATCGACAATTTATATAAAAGAAAAAAAAGGTGAGATAGAAAAAATCAAAAAGTATGGACCAAAAAGTAAAAAAGTACTACCTTATTCTTTTTAAAAAAATATTATTATTATCTTTAGTTTGCATTATGAAATTATATATGATTTTAATAATTATTATATTTCATTGTGCAGGATTATGCCACTGAAGATTTAAACGTTCACATTGAAGGAGAGTTCGATAATTTAGTTTAATGTATGTTCATGTCCTATATAATATGATTTTATATTTAAATATTTAGAAAAAAAACTATGTTCTTTTTTTCTTAAGCATATTTTGACAATTGGGTATTTAATTTTACATAATACATTGGATATTGGTGTTAATGATTTGATAAAGTGTTTTATTTTATTTTTGTTCTTACTTTCATTTAGTAGAATATTAGTAAATATTTATAACTTTTATATTTAGATAACATTTCTCGATAATAAGTTATTTTCTACTGGTACTAATTTATTTCTAATCACTATCTTTCGCACACTTCGGCCTTGGCACGCCTCACGCTTCCCCTTCTTCTGTTCTTCATCAGTCATCCCTTCTTCTATTCTTTATCAGTCATCCCTTCTTCTGTTCTTCCCTTCGCACTTTCAATTAATGTTGTTTGTAACTGGTGCTCGTCCTTCATCGCATCTTGTCATTTTTTCTGAATCTCAGGTGCTGCTACTAGTTTTGAGGCTAGATTTGGGGCTGCATCTGTAAGTATATTTTAACTAGTAAATAATATATAAGATATTACGTCTAATTTAGCATTTTGTTAGAATGAAAATTGATTATTTTGTTGTTTGTTGCTCATGCAGAATATGAATCGTTCCAATGAATTTGATAAATTTGATTCATTATTTGGACTTGTATATGTACATTTATTTTTATTTTGGGTTATATTTGTACTTGTATTTGTATTTGTATTTTGGATTATATGTTGATTATATTTGGACTTGTATTTATATTTTGGAATATATTTGGACTTATATTTGTATTTTGAATTATTTAGACTACTGAGGATTATATTTGTATTTTGGATTGATTATTAGATTTTTGTATTGAATTTGTATTTTTTGGGTACATGTTCTCTTGTAAGAATCCCAATATACGATGCAAGGGTGATCGAAGAACCATCTATTGTTTAAACTAGCAAATTGAAATCAACTTCGACAGGTTAATTGGCTTTTAACTTTAACATGCGAGTTACACCACGGGTTTTCTTTTTTATTTCACTATTACTTTTTTGAGTCACTTGTGTGTTTGTCATATTTTGGGTATTTGGATATGATGATGTAGTTTTAATTAATTGAGAAGCCAAATGCCCTTTTAATTTGTATGATGATGTTGTATACATAGTAACAGACTAGGAGAGAAACGAGGGACAAATAAAATCCCTCCGCCAAATTTTATTAAAAATATATGTATAAATATAGATGACTATCCACCCACCACAACCAAAATAGAACAATGACAATTATTTCATCATACAAATGATAATCAACTTCTGTATTATTTTAATTTAATGTCATTCTCATCATTATCTTCCTCCATATGCTCCTGTAATTTACATCCTTTCAAGTCAAACACAACTTGTTTGTCTCCTTTTTCATCAAACTTTCTAGTGTTCTGATATGTTTTCGTCGCTTGTGGCTCCATCAATGATTTCAGCTAAGTTAGTACCCACTAAGACCCAGTTTTAAACATACACGTGCAATGGTTTTACTCTTGCCTAGGTCCAACTAGACTGGGTGAATTAAGAAGAGAGCTGGCCATATACAATTTGCAGCTAGACAAATGACCTCACCTCACATCAACTAACAGTTTGTGCTTAAACCCACTTTTTTTCCTCTTCTTTTTTTACTACTAATTGATGAAATCAAATCTAATATATTAAAGCAAATTATACTTTATTTTCCATTACAGTCTTTTAGAATTCTGGTTGGTTTCAGTCAACAAGAGGGTTCATTTTTGGTGGTCTTGTATCTGGCAATTAAACATTCCTTTAATATTAAAGCTGTTAATCTGCTTCAAGGATAAATGACTAATTTAATATATACATGTAGGTGTTAGAAGCTAATTTAATAATAATAATAAATAAAATGCTTTGAAATGAACGTACAACATCAAATTCAAAAGTATTTACGTGTTAGAGAAAGGGTTCACTTTTAGTCTCTGATGGCTTTTTTCGTCAGATATAAAATTATAAAATATTGTCTACCTCTTTTTCTTTTATTTTTAAAAGTAATAATTGTACAATATCTGTGCATGCACCTTCTCACTTGGGTCAAAATCTTATTAATTATATGCTCAAAGTGTTGACAGCTGTAAGGGCACTGGAAAAACTCTGTGAATATGCAAGCACCGGGTCAGAGATTTTTATATACCAAATCCTTGTGTCAGATGCTCTTTTAGCATGACATATAGTATATCGATCATTGCTTGCACACTTTAATTATGAGTCAAAATAGTACAACGCTAGTAGTAGAGATAGGTAACAGATACAGATACATTTCAGCCACTCTTTTTGACAATTTCATACTCTAGACTGATACGCATCTGCCAATGCCGACCTAGTCATATAGCTTTTATGATTTCATCTTTAGTCTCTGATGGGTTTTTTCCTCTGATATGAAATTATAAAATATTGTCTACCTCTTTTTCTTTTATTTTTGAAAGTAATAATTGTACAATATCTGTGCATGCACCTTCTCACTTGGGTCAAAATCTTATTGTTTATATGCTCAAATTGTTGACAGCTGTAAGGGCATTGGAAAAACTCTGTGAATATGCTCAGATATTTTCATATACCAAATCCTTGTGTCAGATTCTCTTTTAGCATGACATATAGTATATCGATCATTGCTTGCACACTTTAATTATGAGTCAAAATAGTACAACGCTAGTAGTAGAGTTAGGTAACAGATACAGATACAGGTCAACTACTCTTTTTGACAATTTCATACTCTAGACCGACACCCATCTGCCAATGCCAACCTAGTCATATAGCTTTCATGATTTCATCCTCTTTATGAGACCTATAAATGAAATTTCTCTGTCTTCTCCAGTTCTCATAAACCTATAAATTTTCACAAAACCGAAAGAGAAATAAAAAAAACGTGCATAACAATGGAAAACACTATCTCACGTTATTTTACCAATATTTGTGTCTTTTGTGGGTCTAGTTCTGGTAAGAATAGAGAATGTGAGAAAGTTGTTAAATAGCTTGGTAATGTGTTAGCAGAGAAAAAAATTCATCTAGTATATGGAGGAGGTAACCTTGGGTTGATGGGACGTGTCTCAAAAGCCGCTTATAATGGCGGAAGTCAAGTTTTGGGTATCATCCCAAAAGCTTTGAGTGTGGGTCGTGTTACAGGCAACACAGTCGGGGAAGTGCAGATTGTCTCAGATATGCATGAACGTAAGGCTGAAATATTTAGCAGTGCAGATGTATTCATAGCCTTACTAGGGGGATTTGGAACCTTGGAAGAACTCTTTGAAGTTACCTTATGGGCCCAACTCAAAATCCACCAAAAACCAATAAGCTTGTTGAATGTTAATAGTTTTTATGATGGTCTGTTATCTTTCCTAGATAATGCTGTGGAGTAGAAATTTATCTCACCTCAATCTCGACGAATCCTTGTCACTGCTTCTGATGTTCATCAGTTGATTGAACAATTAGAAGCCTTTATTCCCTAATACGATAAAGTCACATCTAAGTTAGACTGGTCGGTTGATGCAGGTAGCAAAAAGCGCAGATTGGCTTGAACTATGTATTTTTTTTTTCGTATTATAGTTTGCAATAAATATATTATTTTTTGTTTTCAGTGAACTGCTTGTGGAATTCTTTGAAATAGAAGGACCCTTTGATTGCTTAGTTAACTTTTTAGTCGCTCTATAAATCAAATATTGCAATTCTTAGTTGCTAATATTATGTAACAGTCTATCTTTATTTGTCTAAAGTTTTAGGTTTAACAATTATGGGATAAAACTAATGAAAATCTTCAGTAAAAAAATAAACTTATATATGTTAGTAAAAAAATGAACTTATATATCTTTAGTAATTATATATATATATATATATATAAATAAGTATAAATCAAGCCTCAAATTATATGCTAATTAATATAAACAAGTCAACAAATATTAGTAAAAGTTTTTTTGTTACAAAATAATATATGCATGTCACCATATTTTGCTTAATTCAAATAGGAATTTAATATCAGTTTTGCTAATTAGTTAGAAACATTCAAGTTATGAATATACTTATGGCAACGTTTTCAGCAAATATGTTGCTAAATGTGATTTTTTAGACAACACGGGGATTGTGTGTTGTAAAAGACCAATCTTTTTGCAACTTGCAATATTGTGTGTTTCTATAGATGTACATATCGCAATGTACACAAACTATGCGTTGCTAAATATAAACTTTAAGCAACTTACTGATTAGTGTGTTGTGAAATATCAACCCTTTAGTAACATACAATGTTGTGTGTTGCTATAGATACATTTACATCAACGTTCCAAACTAGTGTGTAGCCAAATATACAATTTTAGGTAACATGCAACTTTTTCGTTGTAAAAGATTAGCTTTTTAACAACGTACGAAAATTGAATGTTGCTATAGATTTATTTACTACAACATTCAGACCGAGTGTGTTGCTAAATGGATCAGTGGTTTTACAACGTACATCGTATGCATTACCAAATCTTAACTAATTTAGCAACATGCAAAAAACAAATATTATCATAAGGGATAAGATAATAGCAACTTTCATTGTACGTTGTTATTGATTACTTTTAGCAACTTTCGTACGTTTTGCGTTGCCACATGTCTTTGATCAGTAGCAATGCGTAAGTGCATGTTGCTGTAGGGATGTTCTACAACATACATTTATTGTGTGTTGCCATAGGTGACTTTCGGCAACGCACGTAGTGAGTGCGTTGCCAAATAGATGTTGCCAAAAGTTATTTTTCTTGTAGTGCCTAAAATACATAATTATAACAATATTGCAATATTTACATATCTCTATTGAATATAATATTGTATCATATTACAAACTTAGTGATATATATATATATATATATATATATATATATATATATATATAGTGTTGATACAATCAACCAAAAACTAACATTAATCATGTATGGTTATCTATATTCCTATAACCATCATGTACGGAGTCAAAAAGTTCAAAAGTTAATAGTTATAAGCTGCACATGAATAAAAAGTTAGCTTCCATAATTACTTACTAATATAATATATCAGTCATCCATCAAATGCACCACTAAGAATTGATGCAATGAATTGAAACTTCTGCTCCTCATTATATTGTGCCTTGAAAACCTCTGCAATTTCTGGTTTTTGCATAATACGTATTTGATAAGACATTATATCAAGCTATTGTTTTTTCCTTCATAGAAATTGAAGTCAAATAATACTCCCTTTGCCAAACAAACCATGATATCAGATTAAAGACAAAGAAGAGCAATACAATTATAAAACACAACCACTTTACATATCTAGAGGTCCTCTTGCATGCACCAAATCAAGTCAAAATGGAAAAAAACTCTATGATATCATTTCCAGGAAGTAAAATTCAAATCTAATATGGCTTCAATTGCAACATAAGAAAAAATATTCTATTTATTCAGTTCCTACATATGAAAAATAAAATATTAAAAACTCGTCAGAAACAACCAAACACTAAGAACCCACATCCAAAATCACTTCTTTGAATCAATGACTTCATAAATGAAGCACAATCCATCATCAAAAACCCCAAAAAAACCAGCAAAAACTGCTTGTATAAGACAAAAACAGAGCAAACAATAATCAACAAACAGAAACGAGCCACAATCCGCATGTGGGTCTAATGGCTAATAATGCTATTTGAACTATAATCTTTTAACCCAAACTTGAAACACTAAAAAAACTTATAAAATACAAGCGAGAAATGAGGGAGAATTGAAAATATTAGTAAGTTGCTTTTTTAAAACAACTAAAAGAGGAAATACAGAAAGAACTATAATATGTGTCTCCACTGCATAAATACTAACCGGAAAAAATAAAATAAAATGACCCCAGAACTGAAAGGAAACTGTCAATCAATATTACCAGAGTGTTGCAGCAATTGAATAATCAACAAAAGGGCACACAGAAGTCAAGAACCCTAAATAGCTTCACCCATAACAGACCCAATAAAATATAATGTCAAAATTCTTGAGCATATAGTATAATATGAAACTTGAGCGCAAATTATACTAAATAATCAAGCAGCTCAACCAAAACAAAGTCTTCCAAATAACAGAGAATCGGCAAGTATGAACATAGAACTTTATTCGCAAGAACCCCAAATTTAGGGCCATATAAACAAACTAGTAGGGATATCATATTGTACATCCTTAATCATTTCAAATTGCAGTAACAAAATCTCAACCTAACATCTAAAGGTAAATCGATCAACATTCACATTTCGGTGTACCAAGATAACCAACAGGATATAGCCATTCACAACGAGGCATTTAAAGGCAGTGACAAGCAACCAACAATGATGCTAAAACTGTTAACAATTATAGACCCAAGGTCTTCCAAAGCAAAAATAAGATGGCGGAATGATGTGCAAAGCTGCAAAGCCATAATTTGAAAGCTCTGCGTAACTTTATACATAGTCTCCATGGATATGCAACTGTAGAAGAATCCTTTTACACAGAAGAGACATACTCAATTTTCATAAACACAACCAATTAGTAGGGACATAACAATTCTTTCAAAACAAACAAAAAAATTTAACCAAAAAATTTATTAATTGAATAAAATCACTAGCAAAGTGGACTATATACAGTTTCATTATTTTGAAACAGAAACATAAATCGATACCAAAAATTGAATCGCTATTATTCAACTGGAAAATAATTTGATTCAAAAGCGAAACAATTACAAATGATATACCTGGCGGTAAGAAGATCGGCGACGGCGGTGGCGCGGAGTGCAGGGTTGGAGGAGAAGGTGTTCAGAGAGAAGTGAGCAGACAGAGAGAAGGAGACGCAAACAGGGTCACAGATGTGGACGACACGAAGATTGGTGGCGGCGATAGAAGAAGAAGGTGTTGAGAGAGAGGTGAAGAGAGCAGGGTCACAACGTTAGAGAGAGAGAGGTGGAGAGAGCAGGGTCACGGCGTTGGAGAGAGAGGTGGAGAGAGCAGAGAGAAGAGTATAGGAGAAGAGTTGGAGAAAAGAGTGGATTGGATTTTTTTTAACCCGTGTTTTCGATGGGTTAAATTTATCCCATTTTGATGGGATAAAATGGGAGTGGGTTAATTTTAACCAAACCCATTTGGTTGCACCAAACATGAGTTTGGAAAAACAATTAACTCAAACCCATTCCAATCCCACCAAACAAACAAGGCCTTAAATGCTATGAATAGTGAATACGGTAAATAATTGTTAGAAAATAATATTTTAAATAGGTTTTTTGAAGCTCAAATTTAAGAAGGGCCAATATCATGAAATGATGGGTCAATATGGATTTATATTCATCTTCGTGTGAAGATCAAAATGGTATATTCATATGATCAAAATGATTTTTGGGTGAATGAAAAATTGTTGTTTAAAGTACACTCAATGAATTGGAAAAATTGTTGCAAAATAATCTAATTCCACATGGGAAGAATACCAAGAGTATTTGAGCTTATATATACTTGACAAGACTAATGTATAGTTTTCAATTGAGTATTACATAGAGGCTCTCTCTCATGTAGTGGTGAAAATAACGGACCTCAACCCACACACTTTTAGACCAATTGCGATTTTAATTTTGAAATTAATTATAGAATAAAAACTAATTCTGTATTTAATTTGAATAAACAATCAAATAATATTTTGTAACGGCCATATTAAAGTGTCATAATACCGCCTATATCAGAACTCGATCTTTGCGAGGATGAGATTCAAGCCGCCACTTTCAAAGGCCATGTTCGAGACATGGGAACCAGCAAAGTTGCATCGTGCCTTGTGGGTAAGGTGTTGGCTACTAGTCAAGTTAACATGGAGGCATTTAAAGGTCTAATTGATCCTATCTGGAGGACATGGCATTGAAACAAAGGATGTTGGAGGTAATGTTTTTGTGTTTCTCTTTCAGGCTGCCATGGATCAGAAAAAAGTCTTCTCTAGGGAACCTTGGAATTTCAACAATGATTTGCTTGTTTTAGAAGAACCAAAAGGGTTAGGGGATTTCTCTAAAATGTGTTTTGATCGATCTTTATTTTGGATTCAAACTCATAATCTTCCTCTCTTTTGTATGTCAAATGAGGTTGGTGTTTTTTTAGGAAACCTTATTGGTACTCTAGAAGAAATTGATCTTGGTGCTTTAAGAGATTGCCTTGGCAAATTTATGCGTGTTCGGGTTAATATTGACATCTCTAAGCCTCTGAAGCAAGTTCTCCGTGTTACTCTGAATGGGGAAATAGTTACTGTTTTGTTGCACTACGAGCGACTGCCTAATTTCTGTGGGTTTTGTGGAAGATTAACGTATGTGGTAGGCACATGTCATGACCATTCATGACGGCGCTCTAACCTCTTCCATGTTTGGTACCTGGCTTCGTGGTATTGCTTTACTTGAGTGTGGTAAGGGTAGGTGCACTCGTAATGATTCTCAGCCCTCCCGGCTTCCTTCGGGGAAGAGACGTGATTTTTCTGATAAGAGTCAAGTTAAACATGATGTCCCTGAGCATGCTGCTAATTTTGCTCATGTGGAGGAGGCTGATATTTTTCCAGACGTTGAATTGCTGAAGCGACAGGCGTGTAACATCCCGGATTTCGGGTGATGAATTTTTGATATATATGTGAAATATGTGAAAATGAATTTTTACTATTTGAGGGGGTGTAAATGAAATTTCCAGTGGACCGGATTGAATAGTGAAAAAATGAATGAAAAATGAAAAATTGGAAAACTGGACCAGAGAGCATCGCGACCTGGTCACCGCGACCACAGGTCGCGATGGCTCGCTCGCGGTGAAAAACGCAAAATCTGGCAGTGAGTACCGCGACCAGTCACCGCGACCACAGGTCACGATGGCTTGCTCGCGATGGCTTGCTCGCGATGAAAATGGCAAAACCTGGCAGTGAGCAACGCGACGAGCCACCACGACCACAGGTCGCGATGGACTGCTCGCGATGAAAGTGTCAAAAACGGGTAGAGAGCAGCGCGACCACTCGCGCGACCAAGGCGCGCTCGCGAGGAAGGCGGTGCGCGCATTCCAGTGAGCATCGCGACCTGGTGCCGCGACCACAGGTCGCGACGGCGGTCGCGGTAGCGAAAAAAATATAAAAAAAAGAAGTGGCTTCTCGAGGAAGCCAGAAATGATCATAGAACAGAGAGAGAGAGAAAAGAGCGAGAAAAAGAAAGAAGAAGAAAAGAAAAGAAAAAAAAAGGAAGAAGGAAAAAAAAAAAAAAAAAAAAAAAAGAAGGGAAAGAAATCGTGGAACCGCGGTTGGTCGAACGAAAAATACGGATTCGAGGTAGGTGTACGTTTGTTTTCGCAATCGTTATGAAAAGTATTTAGTTATCGTTTTCATTTTCGTTTTCGATTTCGTTTCGTTTTGTTTTCGTTTACGTTTTCAATTCTTCGTTTTCGATTTTCGTATGAAAATGGTTTATGCTATATGAAGAAAAATTGATGATTGGTTGATCTTGGAACACGTTAAAGTTAGATCGCATCTTGGTTTTCTTTCGATTTTGTAGATTCCGTTAATAATAATACATGATTTATATTTTTTTTGTATGATTATTGTTGATTTTGGACTGATCTGTGATAAATCGTATTTCAATTTCGATTTCGAATATTTTGACTGTTATGATTTGTAATATATTGTGATTACTTGAAAATTTATTTATTGTAACGGCCCTAGGATACTTAGACATAGAAATGGATATAGGAGGTTGGTATACCAGCTGGGTTTTATTGAGCAGTACTGCGCCGTTATTATTGTGTGATTGTTGTTGCGGGGCAATCTCGGACAATCACACCGATTTTAGTGATCGTTGTTGCGGGGCAATCTCGGACGATCACAATGATACTAGCGATTGTTGTTGCGGGGCAATCTCGGACAATCGCGATGATATTAGTGATTGTTGTTGCGGGGCAATCTCGGACAATCACGTGATATCAGTGACTGTTGTTGCGGGGCAACCCCGGACGTCACATTGACCCATATTTCAGTCCTAGAATGTTTAGTATTCTAGTGGGCCAGAATTGATTGAAATTCAAAAGTGAAACGAACATTATTGACTTCATTATTGAAATTAAAGTAATTGGAATTGTTTAATGCTTTGATTTTCGAAATTTAATTGTTTTGAAATGCAATAGAAATGAAATTGTTTTGAAATATATATATTGTGATTTATATACATTTATATTATGATTTATTTAATTGAGTTTTTAGTACACCCACTAAGCTTTATGCTTAGCGCGTTAGTTTGTTTCTAACGCGTAGGTACCAGGAATCCAGATGAGGCTAAAGATTGAAGAACTGGAAGAATTGCAGACTGAGTCACAGGATTGTACAGTTGGGTAGCTATACTTTTGTTATGTATATATATTCTGAAAGCATGCATATACAGGGAATTTGTAAATACGTTTTGTAAAATGTTTTGTAATTAATTATTGTATGATTTCTGTCTTTTATTATTTAAATGTAAATAGTAAAGTCTGTTTTGTTTTATTTTATACACTATTTGATAAGTCACACTAAACGGCAGAGTGCGCAACTGTTTGAAAGTGTTATAGAAGTGTTTGTGAAAATATGAATTTGATTTGATTTGTGGAAACAGGTTTTGGGAAGTCCGAAAAACAAACGGCACTCTGCCGAATTTTCGTAAAAAGTTTAATTATTTTTATGGGCTCACAATGATTTGAAAAGAAAAAATGAAGTTTTGAAAAGTTATTGAAAGTCCGAGTAGCGCGCCCCGGGTCGGTCCGGCCGGGTCGGGTCGGGGGGTGCTACACTTAAGTGGTATCAGAGCGCGGTTTAGGCGTTTCTGGACCAAAGAGTCTGTATATGCATGCATTGTCTAAAGCTACCCATAGGAATGTGTGACTCTAATCTGCAGAACTCTCTTCTGTCTGATATAGGATAAAGAAATGGAAGGAAGTGGTGATAGACCCGAGAGTCCCGCCAGCGTGGCTGGGGGAGCATCGAGGGAATCAGTTAGTCCGAGAGTACCGGACCCTGTACAGCCAGCGTTTATGCAACAGATGGCTGAGTTCTTCCAGAATGTGGCCAGAGCAGCGCCACGGAGATCAGCCATCGAGCGGTTGGCTAAACACAGACCCACTGATTTCCATGGTAGAAAGGATGAGGATGCATTTGCTGCAGAACACTGGTTTGAACGGACGAACAGAATATTGGAGCAGATGCACTGCACACCTGAGGAGAGATTGGAGTGTGCAGTATCCTTATTGCAGGAGGATGCCTACCAGTGGTGGACCTCCATTATACAGACAGTGCAACCAGAGGACAGAACGTGGGACTTCTTTCAAACAGAGTTCCGGAGAAAATATATTGGTCGCATCTATCTGGATAATCTGAAGAGGGAGTTTACCAACCTGAAACAAAGGCAGATGACTGTGACTGAATATGAGAGGGAGTTTGTCAGGTTGAGTAAGTATGCGAAAGAGATGGTGGCGATTGAGGCGGATAAATGTAGACGATTTGAAGATGGACTGAATGATTACATCCGCCTACAGGTTGTGTAACATTTTGAATTTCTAAGTAAATGATTATGATATTGATATAATTGGACTGTGAATTAATTGAGAAATGTTACAGGTTGCTGCCTTTGAGTTTGAGGATTTTACCAGACTTGTCTCGGCAGCTCTGAATGTAGAGAGAATAAAGAAAGAAGAGCAGGCCAGAAGAGACAGAGGGAAGCAAAGAAGAGGGGCAGGGCCATCCAGCTCATATCAGTCCCCTAGTAAGAAATTGAAGGGACCGCAGCCTAGTGGTCCAGTGCAGTCACAAAGGCCTGTACCTACAGCTAGGCCTGGTCAGTCTGCAACTTCAGTGGCCAGTACCCCTAGGAGTGTAGGTAGGGGACCAGCCCCTCCCGTATGTGATCATTGTGGCAAAAGACATCCTGGGGAATGCTGGAAGCTTACAGGAGCCTGCCTGAAATGTGGCTCCCATGATCATTTCGTGAGGGATTGCCCACAGATGGGACCCCAGCAGCTAGAGAGATCAGCCCCTACTACTTCCAGAGGTAGGAGGCCTGGTCAGGCAGTGCCTGAAGGTGGTAGCCACAGAGGAGCGTCAGAATCAGTGATGAGACCTGATAGTAGAGCTCCTGCACGCGTTTATGGTGTTCGAGCTCAAGAAGATAAAGATGCTCCTGATGTGATAGCTGGTATTATTTCTATTTTTGATACTACAGCTATTGCATTGATAGATCCAGGTTCCATACACTCATATATCTGTGATGCATTGTTGAAACAAAGAAGTTTGCAAACTGAACCTACTGAATATGATGTGTTAGTTAGTAATCCGATAGGTCAAAGTGTAGTTGTGAATCGTATATACAGAAACTGTCCTATTCGGATACAGGAGTGTGACTTTCCTGGAGACTTGATGGAGTTGCCATTCCATGAGTTTGACGTAATCCTAGGCATGGATTGGTTAACTCGGCATAAAGTAGTGATTGATTGTGAACTGAAACGAGTGACGCTCAGAAAAGTAGATGGTGCAGAAATCACTATGGTGGGTGAAAGGAGGGATTTTCTCTCCAATGTCATTTCAGCCACTGCAGCCTGTAAACTGATTAGAAAGGGGTGTGAAGCGTACTTGGCACAGGTGGTTGATTCCAGAAAAGTGAATGCAGAAATTCAGAATATACCCACTGTTTCTGACTTCGCGGAAGTGTTTCCAGAGGAGCTTCCTGGTTTGCCACCTCAGAGAGAAGTGGAGTTTGTGATTGATGTGGTACCAGGTACGTCTCCAGTATCGATAGCACCCTACAGAATGGCACCAGCAGAACTGAAAGAATTGAAGATACAGTTACAAGAATTGCTGGATAAGGGCTTCATCAGGCCAAGTGTATCCCCTTGGGGAGCCCCAGTCCTGTTTGTGAAGAAGAAGGATGGGTCCCTGAGACTATGCATCGATTACAGGCAGCTGAATAAACTGACTGTGAAGAATAAGTATCCGTTGCCAAGAATCAATGATTTGTTCGATCAACTGAGAGGAGCCTGTGTCTTCTCAAAGATAGACCTGAGATCGGGATATCACCAGTTGAGAATAAAAGAATCAGACATTCCGAAAACTGCATTCAGAACCAGGTATGGGCATTATGAATTTGTAGTGATGCCATTTGGGCTGACTAATGCACCTGCAGCCTTTATGGATCTGATGAACAGAATATTTCGGCCATACTTGGATCAGTTTGTAGTAGTCTTTATCGATGACATCCTGGTATACTCACAGACAGCTGAGGACCATGACAGACACCTCAGAGTAGTATTGCAGATTCTGAGGGAGAAACAACTGTATGGCAAACTGAGTAAATGTGAGTTCTGGTTGCCTGAGATTGCATTCTTGGGTCACATTGTGTCAGCAGAGGGAATTAAGGCAGATCCGAAAAAGATTGAAGCGATAGTGGAATGGAAGCCTCCCAGAAATGTGACAGAAGTCAGAAGCTTTCTAGGCTTGGCAGGTTATTATCGACGGTTTGTGAAGAGGTTTTCCTCCATAGCAAGTCCGTTGACCAAGCTACTGCATAAGAATGTCAGATTTGAGTGGATTGACAGATTCCAGACAGCTTTTGACAGATTGAAGGCAATGCTTGTAGAGGCTCCAGTCCTGATTCAGCCTGTTTCAGGTAAAGACTATGTGATTTATAGTGATGCCTCACACCATGGTTTGGGATGTGTATTGATGCAGGAAGGCAAGGTGGTTGCATATGCGTCCAGACAGTTGAAAAGTCATGAGCAGAACTATCCGATTCATGATCTGGAGCTTGCAGCCATAGTCTTCGCACTGAAAATATGGAGGCATTACTTGTATGGTGAGAAGTGTTATATATACACGGATCACAAGAGTCTGAAATATCTGCCTACTCAGAGAGAGCTCAATTTGAGACAGAGACGATTGATGGAGTTAATTAAAGACTATGACTGTGTAATCGACTACCATCCAGGAAAGGCGAATGTAGTCGCAGATGCGTTGAGCAGAAAAGCACTGTTTGCTCTGAAAGCTATGAATGTGCAATTGCAACTGAATCCAGATAGTGCATTGGTAGCCGAATTGATTTGCAGACCCAGTTTGATTCAGCAGATTGCAGAAAAACAGAAGCAAGATGCGAGAATCCAACTGATATGTGAACAGATTCCAGAGGGGAAGCATTCAGACTTCTCAATCAGAACTGATGGTATTGTGTGTTTCAGAGACAGGATTTGCATTCCAGAAGATGAAGAATTGAGAAAAATGATCCTGACAGAGGCACACAGTTGTTCGTATGCAATGCACCCAGGTAGCACAAAAATGTACAGAGATTTGAAAACCCAGTACTGGTGGTCCGGAATGAAAAAGGATGTGATAGAATTTGTGAACAGATGCTTGACTTGTCAACAGGTGAAAGCTGAACACCAGGTTTCATCAGGATTGTTACAACCAATAGCAATACCTGAATGGAAATGGGATCGCATCACTATGGACTTTGTCACTGGATTGCCACTCACCTGGAGTAAACACGATGCAGTATGGGTTATAGTGGATCGATTGACGAAGTCAGCACATTTTCTACCTGTCAGAACTGACTACTCTCTGGATCGACTGGCAGAATTGTATATCAGAGAGATAGTCAGATTGCATGGAGTGCCTGTATCTATTATATCAGATAGAGATCCGAGGTTTACATTCAGATTCTGGAAGAAGTTTCAAGAAGCCTTGGGTACTCGACTGAGTTTCAGTACAGCCTTCCATCCGCAAACAGACGGACAATCCGAAAGGGTGATTCAGGTGCTTGAAGATATGCTCAGGAGTTGTGTAATTGAGTTTGAAGGCAGTTGGACGGATCATCTTCCATTGATTGAGTTCGCCTACAACAACAGTTATCAGTCGAGCATAGCGATGGCACCGTATGAGGCACTGTATGGAAGGAAATGCAGGACTCCAGTGTGCTGGACAGAGTTAGGAGAGGACAGGTTAGTAGGCCCAGATTTGATTCGACAGACTGAGGACAAGGTGAAGATTATCAGAGACAGATTGAAAGTTGCTTCTGACCGACAGAAATCCTATGCAGATTTGAAAAGAAAAGAGATAGAATATGATGTCGGTGAGAAAGTATTTCTGAAGGTATTTCCGTGGAAGAAAGTGCTTCGATTCGGTAGAAAAGGTAAGTTGAGTCCTAGGTTTATTGGGCCATACGAAATCATTGAACGTGTGGGACCAGTAGCCTACAGACTAGCTTTACCTCCAGAGTTAGAAAAGATTCATAATGTGTTCCATGTATCGATGCTGAGGAGATACAGATCTGATCCTTCCCATAGAATTCAAGCCGAAAGTATTGAAATCCAACCAGATCTGACTTATGAGGAGGAACCAGTACAGATTCTTGATCAGGAAATCAAAGAACTAAGAAATAAAAGAGTGCCACTGGTGAAAGTTCTTTGGAGGAACCATAAAGTAGAAGAAGCTACCTGGGAGAGTGAAGAAACGATGCGGCAGCAATATCCCCAACTGTTTCATTGAGGTAAATTTCGAGGACGAAATTTCTTAAGTGGGGGAGAATTGTAACATCCCGGATTTCGGGTGATGAATTTTTGATATATATGTGAAATATGTGAAAATGAATTTTTACTATTTGAGGGGGTGCTACAGAGGCGACGGTGCATGAGCGGTTAGCTTCTGTTTCTTCGGTTTCTTTATCTTTGGAAATCCCTCCTCTTGATTCAGGGAATTTTTCAAATTCAAAACTTATTCACAAAGTTTATGTTGCATATTCTCCCAATGATTAGTCTGTTGGCAATCAGAATTTTGGTAGGATTGTTATAGTTGATGTGGCTTCTATTTTAAAATCTAAGTTTGCAGGTGCCACATCAAAAATTCCTCAAAAAAAAAAAAAAAAAACCGGATTACGTAAGGTCATGCATTCTCTGTTGGGATTTATGTCCTAAAACTTGTATTTGTAAACATTTTTAGACTTAATAAGAATTAAGAGTTTATCATTCGAATTAAAAGTGTTTTATATTTATTCATACGTTCATATTGTGCAATAACATCGAAGATTGCAAGATGTAATTTTAAAATGAGTATATGAAAGTCATATACAGTAGGATTCATTTTAAGACACGCAATCTAAAGAGTCCGTAGAGAGCAAACAAAGCTGAGTACTTTGTTTGTGGTTGATCTACTGATGCGGTACATTCTGTAATATACGGTGATCTTATCCTAGACCGCTCATGTAGTTGACATAAGAATGGAGGCGCCTTATATGATGAGATCATATAGAACTGGGCCATGATTTATATGAATTTCTCACCAAGATCTGTTAGTAGATGAGATTCATATATATCAATAAACGATGGCTATTTATAGGTGATCTTAATCCTGAATGTCTTATTGACTCCTTCAGGTTGGATCGTGGCTTTTGATTTACCATGAGTGAGGTTGATGTAGTATTCTCTTATGGTTGTTGGTAACGAGGGTCGTGGTAAATTAATTGGATTGTCTAATTAATAGTGTTACGAAAGTAACACAATTTAATTAAAGAGAATAATTAAATAATGTGATTATTTAATTAGCTATTTAATAAATTAAAAGAATATTAATAATTATGAATTATTAAATTCTATTTATTAAATAAGAGGTTATAGGATCAAACTGTGACAGGGACAAAAAAAATTAAAATAAGTTGATTATTTTAATTGTTCCACAGGTCACGAGTTCAAGTCTTTAGGGAGACAAAAAAAAAAAGGATTTAGAATCCTATTTGACTTGGTCAAACTGAAACCCTAAGAGCATAGTATATAAGTTTTATATTGCTAGAAAAATTTGACCTAACCCAAGTGAAAAAGAAAGAAGGATTCGGCCAAGCAAGAGAAGAAGAGAGAAAAAAAAAGTTTTTTTTTTCTAACTCATTCTTGCAGGGTGCGGCCGGCCAAGGAAGAAGAAGAGGAAGTCTTCTTCGTTCTTTTTCGTGTATCCTCCATCTCTTACCGTGATGTGTCCATACATGCGTTGGCAGACCGCGGGTCATAGCTCGGAAGATTTGGTGGTGAATTAAGGAGTCAAGGAATCGAAAGCTACAAAAATGTATTGTAGTTTAGAAATTCTTTTTCTACGTATATACAGCAACTCATTCCTGATTTGAAAACTGTTTTCAATAAAAAAAAAATTTAAAACATGTTCCGCACGTTTATTGATAAAACAATAATTTTGTACCCTTCATTCTCAAGCATATGCTCCATCAAGTTTGAAACGTAAGGTGTTGACTTCTTTTGTTTCTAATTTGGTTGATAAAAAACCTAAAGTTGTGGATTGTATGGTTGAATATGAGTGAATCCTCTGTTTCTTTATGATAAGAGTAGATATGATTTGGAGTGCACTCATACTAAATTGGCTGGATCTGTTCAGCAAATCAACCGTTCATTATGAGTATTCTTTGCTGGAATGTGCGTGATCTAGGAAATCAGTGTATGTTGGATTCTCTGCAGAGAATTATTTTTTCTTTCTCCCTCGGTCTTCTTTTCCTCTCTGAAACTATTCTGAATAAAAAAAAGTTAATTTTGTTAAAGCTCGTCTTGGTTTCCTTAATTGTTTTGTTGTGGAAAAAAATTGGACGTAGTGGTGGTTTGATACTTTTATGGACTGATGACTGGGATGTTTATATTCAGTCTTATTCTTCAGGTCATATTGATGCAATTGTCTATTATGAGGATGTTTCGTGGCAATTCACTAGTTTTAATGACAATCCACAATTTTCGCTTTGACATTTTTCGTGGGATCTTCTTCGTCGATTAAATGATTTTTTTTTCTCTTCCATGGGTGTGTGCTGGTGATTTTAATGAGATTATTAATTCTGATGAAAAATTTAACGATGCTGGCCGACCTTCCAATTGTATGCTGAATTTTCGTCAAGCTATTGCTGACTGTAGTCTTCTTGATTTGGGGTTTCTTTGGTCCTATTTATACTTGGAATAATAGCCAGGTTGGTTTGGAAAATATACAGGAACCTCTGGATAGAGTCCTTTACAATCATGATTAGGGTTGGGTTTTTCCTTTTGTGAAAGTCTCCCATTTGGGTTTCTCTGCCTCTGATCAATGGCCTCTTCTTTATCTCTTATTGGTAAGAGTTTATCTCCTACTAGAATGGCTCGTAAGAAACGTTTTTTCTTTGAACCTCTTTGGCTTAAAGACATAGCTGCCAAAGATGTTATTTGTAATGAGTGGGACTCTGTGGCCTTTTCTTCTTCTATTTTTTTTACTTAAGAGGAGTCTGTCTAAATATGCTGCAGAGCGGTTCTCTTGGAGCTCTTTAAACTTTGGTTTAGTTCCTAGACGCGTTGTCTTCTTCTTCCGTTAATCATCTCTCGGTTCTTGAAGCTGAGTTGAAATCCTTGCAGTCACAACATGAGTTATATTGGCCGCAATGTTCTCGTGTCAATTGGCTTCATACTGATGATCGTAATGCCAAGTTCTTCCATTCAAAAGCTACTGCTCGTTATCGTAGGAATGTTATTTCCTATCTTTTTACTCATGATGGTTCTGTTGTGAAGGATATGGATTGTATTCTCATGTTGTTTATACTTATTTTACTAAACTTTTCACCTCTTATAATCCTTCGGCTACTGATATTGCTGTAGCTACTCAACATATTGTCCCCACGTTCTCTTCTGAAGTTTTGCAGGATATTGAAATTTTTTCTCTGTGGATGAAATTCGTAATACTCTGTTTGATATGGGTTCTACAAAGACACTTGGGCCTGACGGTCATGCTCTGTTTTTTCTTCAGAAAAACTGGGATGTTATGGGTTTTTCGGTTACTCAAGCTTGTTTAGCTATTGCAATGATTGTGCCCTTATGAAGGATATTAACTATATTAGTATTGTTCTTATCCCGAAAAAATAAAAAGCGGAGTTGATGGCAGATTTTCAACCCGTTAGCTAATGCAATGTGGTCTACAAAATTGGTTCTAGGACCTTGGCTAATCGTTTGAAGTCTGTGCTGCCTAATTTGATTTTTGATTTTCAAAGGGCATTTGTTTCGGGCAGGTTGATTACTGATAATATCTTTATTGCTTTTGAATGTCTTCACAAAGTTCATAGGAGAAATGCTGGTAGGGAAGGTCTGATGGCTTTAAAATTGGATATGAGCAAAGCTATTGTAACATTCCTAATTTCGAATACATCTGAAAAGTATGATTGAATTCATTTTGAATATGTGAATCTGATTTTTAGATTTCATAGTGGACCAATTTGAACGGTCGAAAACAATGCACGAAGAAAAGGGTAAAAATCTGGACAGTAGGCATCGCGACTACTTATCGCTACTAGGGATCGCAATGAGCAGCTCGCGGTGAAAAGGAAGATTTGGGGCAGTAAGTACCGCGACCACAGATCACGATGATCAGCTCGCGGTGAAAGTGGTAAATTTCCACCAGTGAGCAACGCGACCGCTAGCGGTACCGGTCGCGATGGCTCAAAAATTTTTAAAAAAATAATAGCACCGCGTGATGAAGCGGTGCAGCTTCATAAACCAAAATTGAAGCAAAACAACATAGAAACAGAAACATCACATAACCAGAACGAGAGAGAAAGAAGAGAGGAGAGGAGAAAGAAAGAAGAAAAAGAAGAAGAAGAAGAAGGAGAAAAGAAGAAGAAGAAGAAGAAAAGAGAAAGAGAAGAAGGAAAAGAGAAGGAGGAAGCTTTCAGGTTTGATGTACACGTATTTTTCGAATTTTCAGTTTTTCAGAAATTTTCGGAATTGACAAATTTTAGAGTTTCTGAGTTATTTGAATTATATGGATTATAGATTATAGTTTAGATTTGATATATACGTGTTTTGGAATTTTTTCAGTTTCCAAAATATTTCAGATTGATTGAAATTGATTAAATTTGCGTTATTTGAATTATATTGATTATCGAATATAGTTCAGGTTCGATATATACGAGTTTTCAAATTTTTCCAGTTTTTCAGAAATTTTCGGAATTATCGAAGTTTATAGTTTTTGAATTATTTGAATTCTATTGAGTAGAATGGATAGTTTGAAACTGATTTCGGAATGATTTGAATACGATTTGGTTCTAATAGTGTTATGGAAATATATTGTTAAGGAAATATATTGTTGAAAGTGACTTAAATTATATTATATTGTGAAATGTATCGGAAAATGATTTTGGGGCAATTTGATTCGAAACGGAATTATGAAATACGTTTGAGTATATTTTGGATTGATTTAATATGATTATTGATTTATAACTATATTCGTATATTTTCATTATATTCTATTTGATGAAATTTGAATTTGCAAAAATATAAATATATTGATATGTATTGAAATTGAATTCGATTATTCGGAAAGAAATAAAATATGTTGACATTGGATTGGAGAAAATATTTTGGCTCTGATGTGTATGAACATAGATATGGATATAGGAGGTTGACATGTCAATTGAGTTTCTGTCTGAACAGTACTGTGCCGATTATACCACCCTTTGGATAGTGCAGGCCCCAAGTGCCGGTCCTAGGGTTCTGAAATTTGTCATGGGACATTTACAGCGGGTAATTCCGTTGGTGTTCCATTCTGATCTGATGTTCGGTGAGTGGTCCCGTTTGCTTCCAATACCGAACAACCCGTAATCCAGTCCGATAACTTATGTTTTTGTATGTCAGAGCCCAATCTGAAAATTGATTTGTTATCTGGAAACGTTTGAGAAATTAAGAAAATATATCTGTTAATTGCTTTTATATAGTTGATTTGATATGCCCCATATATTGTTTATATATATTTGTTATTTATAGTTTTAATTGCTACCAACTATTTGTATATACGATTTTGTGTACATCCACTAAGCAATATGCTTAGCGTGTTGAGTTTTCTCGCACGCAGGTAACAAAGGTTCCAAAGGCGAAAAAGATAAAGAAGAGTAGAGGTTGCAGAACTAGAGTCAAGATCACATCTTTCCTGCATACATTTTGGTAGTTTGTTTGTATTAAGTATATCTATTGTGATACCGTATGCATATACAGAAACTGTTTGTAAATATTTAACGAGCTTCCGCTATGTACATATTTTATGATATGTTTATGTTATGTGAATCTTTATAAATTATATTGTGATAAATTGGTTGGTAAGTCACACTATATTTGGAAGGGTGCGCAAAATTGATTTGAGAATTTGGAAGTTGATTTTATAAATTTTATCTGTAAACAGGTTTTGGAAAGTCAGAAAAACAGAGGAAACTCTGGCAAGATTTTCGAAAATTCTTTGGACCATTTTCAAATGTTTTTCATATAAATATAAAATATGTTTCTCTACAGTAAAAGTTAGCTTTCAGTACATTGTAGCGCTCCTTAATTCGGTCCGAGTGGATTTGGGTCAGGGGGTGTTACAGCTATTGACAGAGTTGAGTGGCGTTTTTTTTATTGCTGTTATCGAGAAATTAGGCTTCCCTGCTGAGTGGGCCTATCTAATTTTGGAACATCTCTCATCCGTTACTTATTCTTTTATTACTAATGGTACCCCTATGGGTCGGGAACGTCCTTTTCGTGGAATTCGTCAAGGTTGCCCTTTTTCGACTTATCTTTTTATTTTATATGCATAAGCTTTTTCTTCTCTTCTTTTTAAAGCAGAAGTGGATGGCAGTATTTGTGGTGTTAAGTGTTCTCATAATTGTCCTCTGCCGATAGCTGTGATACTCTAAAAAATATTTTCCAAGTTTATAAGAGGGGCTCAGGTCAATTTATTAATCTTGATAAGTCGACCGTTACTTATAGTCCTAATTGTTATGAGTCTTTCAAGTATAGTATTTCTCTTATGATTGGCCTTTCGTCTACTATTTCTCATGCTCGTTATCTTGGGTTACCTACTGTTGTAGGTTGGAAAAAACGAAGGACTTATGCACCTATTTCATAAAAATTTAGGAAAAAGATTGCAAGATTGTGATGCTCTCTTTTTTCTACAGGTGGCAAAGAGATTCTTCTCAAGGCTATTATGCAATTCTTGCCCACTTACCTTATGAGTGTTTTTCAGTTACTGATCTCTCTTTGTCGTGACTTAGAATCCCTAATGGCTAAATTTTGGTGGGACATTTCTGATACTTATAAGAAAATTCACTGGGTTTCTTAGCAATCTCTTTGTCGTTCTAACGATCTTGGTGGTTTAGGTTTTAAATTTTGCTCTTTTTAACCAAACCCTTTTGTGTAAGCAAGCCTAGCGTATTCTTATTGCTCCTAATTCGCATCTAAGTTTGGTTTTGAAGAGTAAATATTTTCCAAAATTGGATTTTCTTTCCGCTACTTGTGGCCCTGCTCCATCTCATACATGGAGAAATATTCTATGGGGTCATGATCTTCTTCTAAAAGGTCTTCGTTGGCGTGTTGGAGATAGTTCCTCCATTAGGGTCTTTAAGGATCCTTAGCTGCCTCGCCCTTATTCTTTTTGTGTTACAGCTTCTTCGTCTTCTGATTATCTCCCTCTTATGGTTTCTAATTTGTTGCTGCCTTCTGGTGGTTGGAATTTGAATGCTATTGATCAAAATCTCTCAGTTGTGGATAGAGATATTATTCTCTCAATTTCTATTCCTAGAATTCCTTATTTTGATAAACTTATCTGGCATGTTGATAAGCACAGGGTTTACTCGGTTAAAAGAGGTTATAAACTTGTTGTTTCGTTCTTATTTGTAGATGGTGTTTCTAGCTCTTATATTTCTTGTAAATGGTGGCGCTTTATTAGGCATTTGTCGATCCCTCCATAAGTTTGCATTTTTGTATGGAGATTGTTGGAAAAATAACTTTCTCAAAACCTCCATAGAAATATACTAAATATCAGAAATAACAGAGAAATAAAATAGAAAATAATAACAATCACCACAACACAATAATTTACGTGGAAAACTCCAAAACCAGGAGAAAAACCACAGCCCTCAGAAAGAAATTCACTATGTGATAAATTGTTACAATTACACAATACTATGCTCTCAAAACTACCACACCAATACACTCACACTCTCTCAAAGCATAAAATAATTCACACCTTTCTACACTCTACAATAAGAGAAACAAGAAAGGAATTTAATTAGAATTAAATACAATACTTTAAGTGTATTTAATTGGTGCAATTAGAAACTAAGGACTTGGTCTTCTTATATAGCCTTGAGAAGCCTTGACATATTGTTATTTTTCCAATGTGGGATTCATATCCCTTTCATTCTCTTCTCTTTTGCTTTCTTTATTTTGTCAATTTTCAACAAATCTCCACCTTGGCAAAATACAGGAAACCTCCGCTCTTCCGCCGCAACTTTCATGCAACCATTATCTATACCAACAATCATAATTCTCAACCTAGAGAACTATTATATTCCACCATAAAAGTATACCACTTAAAATGAATCACCAATTCTAAGATTTCCACCTCGGCACATGTCGAACAAACTTGCTGAAATTTATGGTGCAACTCCCATGTTGGCTTTCCCGGAAGTTCTTCAGCCATCGACATAATTCTACCACACACCTTGCATCAATGCCACCAACCAATGCCCGTGTGCAAACTTATGGACCCACTAGTAGTGACACATCCTTTTTCATAGCACCTAGTGATATGCTATAAGGATGTACATATCCTTCTCAAAGGATAAATTCAGTGTCTTCACAAGACACACTATTAGCTTGATTGTTGGAGCTACCTGCCGAACCTGCTCTACCGTTTTGACAATTTTTCTTAACGTGCCCAGATTGTCCACACGCCCAGCAAATTATTTTCTTCCTGGAGTTATTCTTCTTCCAATTGCTCCCATTTGTAGCTACTAATGCTGTGTCTTCTGATGAAGTACGACCTCCACCCTTCAGCCTTCTCTCCTCAGAAAGGAGTTTATCGGTAACTTCTACAAAATTCAAAGTCTCCTTCCCATATATCAAAATAGGTTTCATGTGTTCATAGGAAAATGGAAGAGAGAATATAAGCCTTAATGCTTTATCTTCATCTTCATCTTCAATTTCAACTCCAATATACTCCAATTCAGAAACAATACCATTGAGAACACTCAGATGATCTGAGATTTTCGCACCTTACTCCATACGCAGAATATGAAACTGTTCCTTCAGGTACAACCGATTTGAGATGCCTTTTGCCTGATACAACCCTTCAAGCTTTTTCCAGAGTTCCTTGACTGTCAGTATTCCATGCACATTTGCAAGAACATTGTAACATCTGTAATTTTTATTAATTATGAAAAGTGCCCAAAAGTGTTGTTAATTATGTGAAAATAACGTAATGGGTTTATTTGGATTAATTTTTAGGTATACAAGTGGACCAGGCGGAGCGGTCCAGAATGAGTGCATGAAGAAAAAGGAAAAACAAAAGGTTGGCAGTGAACACCGCGACTAGTCACCACGACCAGGGATCGCGATGAGTAGCTCGCGGTGAAAATGATGATTTTGGATAGTGAGCACCGCGACCAGGGATTGCGATGAGCAGCTCGCGGTGAAAATGTTGATTTTGGGCAGTGAACAACGCGACCAACATTGTGACCAGACACCGCGATAGTTGATCGTGATGAAAGCGGTGAAAATATTCCAGTGAGTAACGCGACTAGGTGGCGCGATCACAGGTCCCGAGAAGCGGTCGCGATGACCAAAATTTTATAAAAAAAATATAGGGCGGTGGAAGCTTCACGAAGAAGCAAGAGAAAACAGAAAATAGAGAAAGACCAGGAGGAGAGAAAGAAAAAGAAAAAGAAAGAGAAAGAAAGAAGAAGAAGAGAAAGAAGAAGGGAGAGAAAGGAAGAAGAAAGAAGAAAGGAAGAAGAAGAAGGGAAGAAAAAAAAGAAGAAGAAAGGAAGAAGAAAGGAGAAAGAGCAGGAAAAAAGAAGGAAGAAAGAGAAGGAGAAAGAAAAAGGAGGAAAAAGAGAAATTCAGAAAAGAAACTGTTGTAGAAACGGTATCCAGGTTGGTGTACACGTATTTCTGAAAACCATATGAATTTCTTTATATGATTTGATTTGAATTTCTATATTTTTGATTAAATGAATTGAGAATTTATTATTGATTTGGAAAATTTATTATAGATTTGTGATATCGTATGTTTTTGAACATGTTTTACGAATATTGTTTTATGGTTATTACTGTTGTTGGATTGATGGAATTTTTGTAAAATAAAGTGGTTGATTTCGAAATAAATAAAATGAATTGATAGGAAAATTGAAAAATTTTATATTAATGCGGCCCTAGGATACTTGAACATAGAAAACGGATATAGGAGGTTGGTATACCAGCTGGGTTATTTTCAGCAGTACTGCATCGTTATTATTAGTGACTGTTGGACTTTGCGGGGCAAACCTGGCATAGACCAGTTTAGGCGAATCCCGGAGGTTGACGTCACACCGATATTGATATTATGTACCTCCCTAAGGATGGTTCAGGCCCTCAGTGCCGGTCTTAGGGTAGAGAGTTATTTCAGCCCATATTCCAGTCTAGAAAATTATGTTGAGTATACCAAAGGGCCAGGATTGAGATGAATGGAATAAAATGTTTATGAAGGAATTGAAAAGTTGAATTCTTATGATTTATTAATTTAATTGAGTTGTTTTAATAAGTTGCTTATTGATAATATGTTTGAATTTAATATGACATTTTACTTGAAAGGTTATTTTATGAATTTTGAAATTATTTATTTAGTGTAAACCCACTAAGCTATATACTTAGCGCGTTGATTTCATCATGCGTAGGTAACAGAGATACAGAGGGAGAAAAAGACTAGAGAGGAGGTAGCTGCAGATTGAAGATTCAGAGTCACCATACTTATTGGGTAGCTATATATACATGTATTTTGGTTATATATATTATTTAGTTATGCATGAATACACAGGAGATTATAAATTTGTTATAAAATATGTTTTGTAAATATTTGTTTAATGATTTACGTTTCAAAAGTTGTAAATATTAATTATGAATTGTTTTCTTTGAAAATATTTGGAAAGTCGCACTATACGGTAGAGTGCGCATATGATTGAGAATTTGATTTTGAAATGTTGAAATTATATTGTTTGAATTTTTGTTGAAAACAGGATTTTTGGAAAGTCAGAAAAACAGAGGAAACTCTGGCAAAATTTTTCAAAATTGTTTTGGATAGGCTCAGATTTTAAATTATAACTTATTTGGGTTTCAATGGCTTTTTCAATTATAAAGTGAGTTAAGAAAAGTTTTGAAACCGGGTAGCGCTCCTTGGGTCGATCCAGACAGGTCGGGTCAGGGGGTGTTACAAACATTCTTAGCCAAACACAGACGAATCACACTTGCAGCTCTCAAATCCATTTCTTCCCAATCTTCATTGCTCATACTAGACTCACCTTTGCTGGAATCACCTTCACTGGATTCACCTTTGTTGGAATCTTTTAAAACAGAGTCTGATTTCTCCTTTAATACCTTGTGTAACTCAGATTGTATTAACACATCCTTGACTTGCACTTGTCACAAGCCAAAATTAATCTTTCCATCAAATTTCTCTACACCAAACTTCAAAGAACTTGAAAATTTAGACATTCTAACTGTATACTGGAATAGTGCCTGTAGTCCGTGAACAGCACTCCAGGTAAGTTCCCAGAAAAGAGAAGTCGGTCACAATGAACACACTTAAATACCAAGTCTTTTCTAGCCAGAACCTTCCCTAGACATGCACTTCTACAATACTACCACACTTAACTCCAGCAACCAAGAACAATTCTTTTCTAATGTGGAAGATCAGACAATGCTGCAACCACAGAGCATACTAAGAATGTAACACCCCCTGACCCAATCCGCTCAAACCGAATCAAGAAGCGTTACCATATACTGAAATCTCTGATTTACTTTTATAAAACCTTAAAATTTATTAAACTTTTTGAAAATGGTCCGAATAAATTTCTAAAAATTTAGCCAAAGTTTCCTCTGTTTTTCTGACTTTCCAAAATCTGTTTTCAATAAAATCATAAAATTTACACTTCGGATTTATCATATCACTTTTGCGCACTCTTTCAAATTCAGTGCGACTTTCTAAACATTTCATACAACTATTTAATCAAAATCAATTCAAAAGTGATAAAATTCATAGTTCCGCAAAACATAAACATTTTTAGAAAATATGTAAAAACAACACAACTTTTACAAACATTTACAAAATTCTTCTGTATATGCATACTAATCAAAAACTTATAAATGGAACATAAAAACTACCCAAAAACTCAGGAATGATGTGACGCTGGTCTCTGTTCCTGCAGATTCACCTTTTCACTTCTTTTCAACCCTGGAATCTTTTCAACCCTGGAATCTTAGTAGGTGTACACAAAACTTGACAAATATACTATAATAACATTATTAATTGAATAATCAAAAAATATAGATAACAATTAGATGTTCAAATATGGGGCTCAATTCAAATCAAATACTTTTAAATAATATATCAATTTCATAATTTCACTAATAATCTCAAATCACTTTTCAAATTAAATCACGTTTCAATTCAAATCACATTTCTATTTTCATGTCGGGCTCCTGACATACATAACATAATTTCAGGACTGGATTATGGGTTGTTTAGCACTGGAACCCAACGGGGACTGCTCGCTGAATTATATACAGTCAGGTTTCCCATTTTAACATGAAATGGTATCCCTATACAAGTATCATTTCCGACATCGGACCCTACGGGGACTACCTGACGGAAATGTCTTCACTCTAGGATCGTCCACAACGGTGGCTACACATAATCCAAAGAGTGGTATCATAATCATCAAAATCTCAGAAATTTCAATGCAGTACTGCTAAGTGAACCCAATTGACATGTTAATCTCCTATATCCATATCTATGTTTACATATATCAGAGCCAAATCACTTTTCAAAAATCATATAATTCATTCCGAACAGAATCATCAATTTAAATTCTGAAATCATATCCAAATCAGTATACACATTTCTGGAATTCGAATCGCATCAATATACATATACAAGCAAATTGCAAAATCATGTCCGAAAATATTTCTGAATCAGAAATCGCTTCAAATCACATTTAAAATTACATGCAATTATATATCATAAATCCATAGTAAATCCAAATGCCCCGAATCACTTTTCGAAACAAATCGCAAAACAATATATACGAAATTGCTTTTAATAATATTCTCCGTAATATTACTATAATCAAAATATATCGAAAATCAATTCAGAATATTTTTCGTAAACAATATTACGGATCCAAATTATATTTCAAATAAACGTAATCCAAATCACTAACAATATATATATATATATATATATATATATATATATATATATATATATTCAAAATCAATTTATTACAAACAATATATATACAAAATCATCCCAAAATCAATTTCAAACAACATATCATAATCAATATAGCTCAAATAAACTAAAAACAATATAATATAACAATTCCGAAATATTCTGAAAAATTTGAAAAATACGAAAACGGTATCACCAAACCTGGATAATTTCCCAATATTTTTTTTCCTACTCTTCTTCTCTTTCCTTCTTCCTTTTTTTTTTATCTCCTTCGTCGAACTCACTGTTAGTTTCTGGTTTGTTTCATTTTTTTTGTTTTGCTAGGTGCATTTGTTTGTTTGACTTGATTTAAGCATGAGAATTGGCCACTTGTTATGGAATTGACCACTTGTCATGGAATTGGCCACTTGTCATGCTTCCTTTAATTGCAACTTACTCCCTTAACTTTTGCAAATCCTAAAATGGCAACAACTTCACAATTAATTACATATGATTTACCAATCATCCTTAAATTATCAAATTAACCCACAAATCACATTTCATCTCAATAATATTCTAAAAATATTCCACACTTATCCAATCATCAAATTGACTTCACCAATATTCAATTGGACCCATTATGATCCAAATGCACCATGAAAATAATATCTCTAATGAAAGTTAAATCGGTTAAAATCACTATTCGTTAATACACTATACGTCTAATATATATATATATATATATATATATATATATATATTCCACCAATTTAAATCACATACTTAATTATTGCATGCTTAATAATAATTAATAATAATACTTTTCATAATTACGAAAAATTAAGGGTGTTACAAAGAATTTTCTAAAACATCTGACACCTTAGCAACCAACCTAGTCTCTGATACCACTTGTTGGGAAAATAACCTCCCCAAAACCTCCCTAGAAATATGCTAAATATCAGAAATAACAGAGAAATAAAATAGAAAATAATAACAATCACCACAACACAATAATTTACGTGGAAAACTCCAAAACTAGGAGAAAAACCACGGCCCTCAGAAAGAAATTCACTATGTGATAAATTGTTACAATCACACAATACTATTCTCTCAAAACTACCACACCAATACACTCACACTCTCTCAAAGCATAAAATATTTCACACCTTTCTACACTCTAAAATAAGATAAACAATAAAGGAATTTAATTTGAATTAAATACAATGTTTTAAGTGTATTTAATTGGTGCAATTAGAAACTAAGGACTTGGTCTCCTTATATAGCCTTTAGAAGCCTTGACATATTGTTATTTTTCCAATGTGAGATTCATATCCCTTTCATTGTCATCCGTTTTTTTCTCTACCAACCAAGATTCTCCACTCCACTGCATTTGGAGCACACGCCTTACATGGAGCACCACTTGCCTCGAGAGCGTTTTGCTCTGTCCAGATCAACTCCTCTCCACCGCGTTCAGGCACACGTCTTATGTGAAGCATCCGGAGCACACCGCCTGTCCAATAGAGTTCATCCACGGATCCTATCGCAAGCTAACTGGGGTCCACACCTTTTGTTCGGCATTCCGAGGATTCATCCATATGGCTAACTCCGGGATATGGCTCTGATACCAGTTGTTAGGACTGTGGACACCACCTATCTCCACATTGGTATGATATTGTCCACTTTGGACCTAAGCCTTCATGGATTTGCTCTTGGGCTTTACCTAAAAGGCCTCATACCAATGGAGATATTTGTCCATCCTTATATACCCATGATCCTCCCCATTTCTAACCAATGTGGGACTTTATTTGTCACTCAACAGAGATGTTGTCTTGGTGTTCTTCCTTCTATGAATAATCTGAAGCTTCGTCATGTTTTTGTTTCGAAGTTGTGTCCTCGGTGTAATGACGATTTTTAGGATCAAGTTCATGCACTCTTCACTTGTCCTCATGCTGAAGCTTTTTGGGCGGCTCTCAGGTGGTGGCCGGTTGTTGCCTCTAGTTTACACTCTCATATTTGGACTGTTCTTGAGTCTTTACATGCCTCTCTTGAGAGTAAAGACTTTGAGTTGGCCTGTATGGTTCTTTGGAATATTTGGAATGAGAGAAATTCCTTTATTCATGATGGAAGATTTAAGAATCCTTCTTTGATTATCTCTTAGTCTAGAGATTTTCTTTTTGAATTCAAGGATGTCAATGCGTTTCTTTCAATTCGTGCTCCACCAGAGCCTTTGTTATTAGCTAGCTGGCACCCTCCACCTTTGAATGACTTGAAACTGATTGTGGATGTTGCTTTTGGTGTCAATAATTCGGTTGGAGTTGGGGCTGTTCTTCGTCATTTTCAGGGAAGCGTCGTATGTGCTTTTGCTCTTCCTCGTCTTGGTAACTTCTCTGCAAATATTGGAGAAGTTTTTGCAATTAGGGAGGCTGTTTTGCTGTTTTACATACTGGTCTTCTTCTACATTTTGTTGAATCCGATTCCCTTACTGCTATTCATCATATTAGCAGTTCTTCTTACTTTGCTGTTGATGATCCTTTTGTTCATGATATTCTTCACTGTTCTTCAATTTTTGGGGGTCTGTCTTTTGGTCACATTCCTAGAAATGGAAACCATGCTGCTTATTGCATAGCAAAGTTTGCTATTTCTTGTTCTGTTGACAAAAGCTGGATTCCTGTTTGCCCAGCTTTCATTCAAAGCTTTGTTTTTTATGATAATAAAGTTTAATAGGCTTTTTTGCCTTTTCAGAAAAAAAAAACAACTAAAGAAATTTATTGTGAAATATAGCATCACATACACATTAACGAATCCAAAAGTTAGCATGCATATATATTAATATTATTATATGGGAAGTCTATAATCAAGGAAAATAAAAGTTGAAGATCCATTAGTTGTATCATGTCACCCTGGTATAGATGATAAAATTAGATTTTGATACATAGTGCTGGTTGTCAAATGTCAACCCATTCACTTTATGTATCCAATTCGAAATGAAATAAAGTTGGTTGATAGACAGAATTATATTTCGAAATATTATTTGGTATGGTTTGGTAGAATGGAAGAGTCCATAGAATAATAATTGATGGGCCAATCAACCAGGAAACAATCGAACAACATCGGCCTATTACGTGACTATCCAATCCAACTTTTCAAGTTCCCATAATTGTGTATAGAAAATTTTCGGGTCCTGCATGAGCTTTCATGCAGATTTCTTCGAAACACCATCAACGTCTACTTCTCCTACTCAAATCTTGCTCGACAACCCCTTCCCTTCGTAACACAAAACCTCTCCATGCACTCGCCATTACTTTGGGTCCAAACCCTAACCAACCCATCTTCCTTTACAACAATGTTGTCTCTCTCTATGCTTCTCTCGGTGAACTATTATCGGCACGTAAAATGTTCGATAAAATGCCTGACAGAAATGTTGTGTCGTTTAATACCATAGTTAGTGCTTACAGTAGATGCGGATATGCAGAGGAAGCTTGGAGGATGTTTCTTGATATGATAAATTTTGGTTTTCGGCCGACTGAATTCACAGTGAGTGGGTTGTTGTCGTGTGATTTGTTGAATATCTGCAGGGGAGTTCAGTTGCAGGTTTTGGCTGTGAAGAATGGATTATTTTGTGCTGATGCTTTTGTAGGGACTGCCTTGTTAGGTTTTTATGCTAGGCATGGATGCCTGGATGAGTCGGTTTGTGCTTTCGAGGATATGCCCAGGAAGAGTTTAGTGACTTTCAATTCGATGATATCTATTTTTGGGCAACATGGGTTTGCTGAAGATTCTATGGTTCTGTTTCGTGAGCTTGTCAGGATGGCGGTCCCTTTATCTGAATATTCTTTTGTGGGTGTTCTATCTGGATTTTTATGCGAACGAGATTTGGAAATCGGAGAACAGATACATGGTTTAGTGATTAAGATTGGGTTTGATTATAATGTTTTGGTTGTGAATTCTCTTATCAATATGTATGTGAAATGTTCCGGCATATGCCCAGCCATCAAGATGTTTGAGAAGGTGCCTACTAGGGATATTGTATCATTTAATACAATTATTGGCGCTTTAGTGAAAAGTGAAAAACTAGAAAGAGCAGTAGAATTGTTTCTAAGAATGTCAATGGATGGAGTGTTGCCCAGCCAGACAACATTTGCATACGTTATTAATTCCTGTGCCGGTCTGCAGATTTTAGTGGGCGGAAAATCCATTCATGGTAAAATAATCAAGAATGCTTTAGCATGTGATGTTGTCGTGGGTAGTGCATTAGTTGATTTCTATGCTAAGTGCGATAATATGGAAGATGCTCATCACTGTTTCTACGAAATATTTGATAAGAATGTGGTTTCTTGGAATGCTTTGATTATGGGCTATGCAAACAAATGCTCTTTCACTCCTGTGTCCTTACTGATAGATATGCTTCAATTAGGATGCCGACCTAATGAGTTTACATTTTCTCATGTTCTTAAATCATCATTGACCTGGGAGCTGATGCAGCTTCATTGTTTAATTATAAGAACGGGTTACCAGAACCATGAGTATGTGTTGAGCTCTCTGATGAGTTCATATGCAAAAAATGGTCTCATATCCGATGCCCTAGCTTTTGTCACGGTTTTCAACCCACCAATTGCTGTTGTTCCCTCTAACATCATTGCTGGAATTTATAACAGATGTGGCCGGTATCATGAAACGGTAAAGTTGCTTTCTCTGCTTGAAGAACCCGATATTGTATCTTGGAACATTGTGATTGCAGCTTGTGCTCACAACGGTAATTACAAAGAAGTTTTCGAACTTTTTAAACACATGCGTACAGCTCACATCCTTCCTGACAATTACACGTTGGTCAGCCTTCTGAGCACATCCACCAAGCTTTGCAACCTTGCTTTGGGGAGTTCTCTTCATGGTCTCATCATAAAGATTAATATCAACTATCATGACATATTTCTGTGCAATGTATTAATAGACATGTATGGAAAATGTGGAAACATTGGAAGTTCAGTGAAATCATTTGACAGAATGACTGATAGGAACCTCATCACATGGACTGCTCTAATTTCAGCTCTTGGACTCAATGGTTTTGCTCATGAGGCAGTAAAAACGTTTAGAGAGATGGAACTTCTGGGGTTTAAGCCTGATAAAGTTGCTTTCATTGCAGTGCTTACAGCTTGCAGACACAGTGGACTTGTGAGAGAAGGGATGGAATTGTTTAGGCAAATGAGGAGTTATGGAGTTGACCCAGAAATGGATCATTATCATTGCATGGTGGACTTACTGGTCAGATGTGGACATCATTTGGAAGCAGAAAAAATGATAGCCACAATGCCTTTCCCACCAAATGCCCTTATATGGCGTAGTTTCCTTGAAGGCTGCAGGAGACAGAAAGCTGCATAATATCAAGAACTGGGACACACTCAGCTAACTAACAATTGAGTTCTATGACTTTCTACTGTATATCTATTGAAGATTCCTTATTTCTCAACATGGAATACATAGGCCTAGAGTTAAGCTTGTGACATTACTTGGAACTGCCAAGGTGGAAAGATGATTTTGGTTTGCCGAGGTCTGTGTAAGCATTCCAAGCTAATAGGCCAGACAGAATGGGGAAATTTCCAAAACCTTGTTGTTTATCACCAGAACAAGACCTTGTCCCCTTGCATACTCCCACAGAGGTATTATTCTTTCTGTTTCTTCCAAAGAATGTAAGACACCAAAGCAAAAGATAACCTGTTTATTATAGCAACCAAAGACCAGCCTCTCGTATGCTCAGCACGATATATCAATTTCCAAGTTCTTCACATAGCTTAAATCAATACTAGAAAAGACAGCAGTCCAGGATCCTGTAGGTTTATGAAATCTTAAGTTTCTTGAAAACGTATCTAATTTTATGTGACACTCAGACACTGGCTTAACAACTATTTTTGGAATTTTTCTTTCATTATTCACATAAGTTAGAGGATTGAATGTTTGGATAATTATGCTAGTTTCTCATAGCTGTTGATTTCTGGATATAACCTTCTTGGAATTAGTTTGTTATTTATTTATTTATCTTCTGTATTCTGTTTTAATAAAGAGAGTTGATTTAATCAACTCTCATCTATTAGATAGTTTCCTAACTTATTAGGATACTTATCTTTCCTAGTAAGATAGGTTTTCTATCTCTTAGTAGGTAACAGTTTTTATTAAACCGAAAGACTTGTATATATGTATCTTTCCTAAAATTCTTTTATGACTAAATACGGGATGGCTACACCTAGCTCATCCACGGAGGTCACTTCAAATCCAGAACCTACCATTTCAAATAACAATGGAGGTGGAGGTTCTGATAATACTCATCTTCCTTATATGCCCATTACTAGTCATAAACTAAATGAGCATATCAGTATTGATGTTTATCTGCGGCAAAGGGAAAGATGATTATCTCACGGGAGCCACAAAATCACTTGATGAAGAAGATTCAAAGTTCAAACAGTGGAAGGTAGAAAATAATATGGTGATATTGTGGTTGATCAATTCCATGAACAACAACATAGGAGAAAATTTCTTACTGTATGAGACTGCATAGGAGATATGGAATGCGGCCACGGAAACATATTCTAACAGTGACAACACTTCAGGGTGCGTTTGGCACGTGAGATTGGACTGGACTATTTTTATGAGATAGGATAGGATAAGATAGGATTGAATTGGATAGGATTGAACTTGATTAAATTAGTATTGTGATGTGTTTAATTGGTACAGTATGGATTGAACTAAAAATAGTACTGTCTCATGTTTAGTGTAGTATGTGACTGGATAAAATCATATTGAATTAAATTAATTTTCACATATAATGAAATTATTTTAAAATAAATTAAAATCATTTTAAATTAAATAAATAATAAAATAATTTAAATTAAATATAGTGAAAAAAATATTTTTAATAAAATAAATTATTTAAATTATTTTTTAAGAACATATAAAACTATTTAAAATTAATTTTTGTTAGTATTAAAGATATATAATATTTTAATAAATTATATTATATATAAAAATAATTTAATTAAATAAAAAAAAATAGGACTAATAGTCCCAGACTAATAGTCCTGCCTCAGCAGGACAACCAAAGCTTTAAGTGGGACTGTTAGGATTGGCTATGTTCAATCCCAACTTGTCCTCAAATACAGGATTAAACTAATTTTAATCCAATCATGTCCTTATCCCGGTTGCCAAATGCGTCCTCAGAACTATTTGGAATAAAAAATACCCTTCACGACCTACATCAAGGAGATATGTTGATCACATAATATTTTAACTCCCTAATACGGCACTGGCAGTAACTTGACATGTTTGAACACCCTGAATGGAGCTGCACAAAAGATGGAGCTTTGTATAAGGAGACTGTTGAACATAAAAGAATTTTCAAATTATTTTTCGGTTTGAATCACAATTTGGACGAAGTGAGAGGAAGAATTTTGGGAACAAAGCCTCTTCCCAAAATCCGAGAAGTTTTTTAAGAGGTGTGTAGAGAAGAGAGCAGAAAAAAGGTGGTGATGGGGCCTCACATCAAAACTGACAGCAATATTCCTGCTGCTGCTGCAGAAAATTCTGCACTTGTTGCCCGAGGGACCCAGCCCTGTTTTAATGATAACCGATAAAGAAAAGGGAGGCCTTAGTGTGAACTTTGTATGAGGCCTAGACATACAAAAGAAAGCTGCTGGAAAATCCATAGAAAGCCAACAGATTGAAGCTAAACCGATCCATGAATAATCGGAAAGCCCGCAGCAATCTGTTTATGGTAATGTAGATTTAGCTGAGTCAAATGGACCTGCTGCAAAGGCTGTTTAACCAGCTACCATCAAGCCCTAACACTTCAGTTATTAGAATCAGATCTCCATATTGGAGAGAGTGGATCTCCACCGTCCTATCACTACATTAACAATATATATATATATATATATATATATATATATATATATATATATATATATATATTAAAATTCTTCATTCACAATTTTTTTTATAAAGAATTCCAATATTATCTTCATTATCCATCAATCTTGATAAACAGTGGAAATCCATTTATTATTTTTTTAATTTAATTTATTTTAAATTTTTAACTAGGGGTAGTTATGTTATTTCACCAACAAATTTACTGTTGAGACATTGATCGGTTAAAGATAAAAATACCCCTAGAATAGTTAAGTTTGACTAATAGTTGACTTACAGAAGGACCAAATTGATATATTTATGAAAGCTTAGGGCCCACGGGTACCACTAAACGAAACTACATTAAAAATTTTATAATTCGCCAAAAGTTAAGGACTAAATTGATAATTTTTCTTTTCTTTTTCCATGATTCGCAGTGATATATGGGGGCCTTCTAGAGTGAACAATGTTACCGGTGCTAGATGGTTTGTGTCATTTGTTGATGATCATACTATGATTATTTAGATATTCATAATGAAAGAGAAATCTGAAATTGGTCAAATTTTCAAAGACTTTAATAGTATGATTAGGACTCAATTTGAAACTAAAATTCAAATTTTAAGAACTGACAATGGTAAAGAATACTTTAGTTCACATCTAAGTAAATATTTGTTAAGTGAAGGAATTGTGGATCAAAGTTCTTGTGTTGATGCTCCTCAGCAAAACGGAGTATCTGAAAGAAAAAATAGACACTTGCTAGAGGTAGCTAGGTCTCTAATGTTTTCTACCCATGTCCGAAAACAATTTTGGGGTGCAGTAGAATGCCATTTAGGATCCTTAATTTTCAAACGCCATGTCAAGTTCTCATTAAATCTTACCTACATAACTGGATTATATCTTATCTTCCTACAAAAATTTTCGATTGTTCTATGTTTGTTCACATTCATCAATAACACCAAAGCAAGCTTGATCTTAAATCACTTAAGTGTATGTTTGTTGGATATTCTCCAACACAAAAGGGATATAAATGTTATTCCCCAGTAACAAAAAGATTTTGTTCTTTTATGGATGTGTCCTTTATGGAAACACAACCACATTATCCCAAAATAGAAATTCAGAGGGAGAATGAGAGTCAGGAATCTCAATTTTGGGAGACTCTAAACACTGGTCCTAGTCCTCACATATCATTGGATAAAAAAGAAACTTCCCATCACATGTCACTGAGTCAAATTGAAATTCTTGACCCTTTCCAAATGTCACCCAATGTTGTTTCGGTTATTCTAAAATCATTTGATCATTCTATTATGTCTCCTAATAATCCTACAGCTCTTGAGTCTCCTGATAAGATTACACAGCTTGAACCCGAGACAGCTGTAACTCAGCTTCGTGAACCTAGTCAAATTGAACCAATCATTACAACACAGCCTGTTGAAAACAATGAATATATTGTATATATCAAGAGAAGAAAAACTCAACATGAGACAGAATACCAAACACATCCCAAGCAAGTTCAAGAGTCTTAACCAATTCAGCTAGTCCAAGAGAATACAATAGTGAGTGGATCAAATTTAGGTATTAATAATTCTAACAGTGATTTTTCTAATTTTGATAACCTATTGCTTTAAGGAAAGAGATAAGAGAATGCAGAAGTCGCCCTTTTTATCCGATGTCCAAATTCATCTCTTATGACAAAAGAGTGGGACTTGGGAAATTGTCGAATTACTTAATGGGAAGAGTCCAATTGGCTGTAAATGGATATTCACCGTTAAACATAAAGCAGATGGAAGTGTGGAGAGGTTTAAAGCCCGGCTAGTTGCTAAGGGGTTTACACAATGCTATGGGATTGACTACCAGAAGACGTTTGCTCCAGTTGCCAAGCTCAATACAATTCGAGTATTACTATCATTAGCAGCAAATTTAGATTGGCCACTTCATCAAATTTAGATTAGCCACTTCATCAACTGGATGTTAAGATCGCCTTTCTAAATGGTGACTTAGAAGAAGAAGTGTATATGGAGATTCCTCCGGGTCTTGAGACATATTCAAATACAAAGAAAGTTTGCAGACTCAGAAAGTCACTGATGGACTCAAACAATCTCCACAGGCCTAGTTGATAAGTTTACGAAAGCAGTAAAGCGATATGGGTACTTATAGTGTCAGGCAGACCATACATTATTTGTCAAACACTCACCTGGAGGTAAAATTACTGTTCTGATTGTATATGTAGATAACATTATTTTTACAGGGATTTATGAAGAAAAGATGGCAAGGCTAAAAAGTTTTTTAGCAAAAGAGTTTGAGATCAAAGATCTTGGAAGTCTTAAGTATTTTATGGGTATGGAAGTAGCAAAGTCAATAAGGGGAAATATTTGTTTCTCCACGCAAGTACATTTTGGACTTGCTGAGAAACCAGTATGCTTGAATGCAAACCAGCCGAGATTCTCATGAACTATAATACAAAATTAGGATCAAGTGAAGATAGTGCATCGTTAGATAAAGAACGGTACCATAGACTTGTTGGGAAACTTATATACATTTCTCATATAAGACCTGATATCGGGTTTCCAGTGAGTACAGTAAGTCAGTTTATGAATTGTCCAACAGAGGAACACATGAATGCAGTGTATCATATTTTGCGATACTTGAAGATGACAGCAAGGGAATGGCTCTATTTTAAAAAGAGCCTAGGCAGAGACAGAGAAATTTTTACTGATGCTGATTGGGCCGGTTCTTTAACAGACCGGAGATCAACTTTGGGTTACTGTACATATGTATAGGGTAACCTAGTTACTTGGCGAAGTAAACAACAGTCAGTAGTATCAAAAAGTAGTGCAGAGACGGAGTTTAGAGCTATGTGACACATGAAATTTGTGAAGGTATATGGTTGAGAAGTTTATTAATAGAGCTGAAAGTTCCCATTGAAAAGTTTATTAAATTGTTCTATGACAACGAGTCAGCTATAAGTATACCAAAGAATCCAGTTCACCATGACAGGACCAAGTATGTGGAAATTGATTGTCACTTCATCAAGGAAAAGATAGAAGAATAGGCCATTGAACTACTCCACATTTCAACTTTCCTTCAGAGGGCAAACACATTAACCAAAACTCTACCTAGAGTCAACTTTGAAAATTGAGTTACAAGCTGGATTTGATTAACATATATAATCCGGCATGACGGGGTGTTGGAATTAGTTTGTTATTTATCTTTTGTATTATGTTTTAATAAAGAGAGTTGATTTAATCAACTCTCATCTATTAGATAATTTCCTAACTTTATTAGGATACTTATCTTTCCTAGTAAGATAGGTTTTTTATCTCTTAGTAGGTAACAGTTTTTATTAAACTGAAAGACTTGTATATATATGTAGCTTCCGTTGATTAAATAAAAATTTAAGCGTGAGAATTAAGAACTCACGGTTTCTCTTCAAACCTCTTGCAGCATCTCTGCAATATATGAGACTCTTGACTACAACAATGCCATATTGTCATTTGAAAAATATTCGTGGTGAGTGGTTAGTTCTACCTCAATAGTTTAAACTTTAAGTTGGAAGGAAACTCTGTTGTATCATGTATGAGAAGATGAACTATAGAAATTTTAATAAATAATAATAAGAAGAAAAATTGTATCTGCTTTAGGCAATATTTTTCCCAAAGCAAAAAGGAGCTTTTCTTTTCTACTTTAAAGTACTTTTGATAGGCACAGACAGGGTATTCAGAAATTTAGTTAAAGGTTTTGATATTGATAAATTATAGGAACACTTTTGACTCTTCAAAATAATAATATTCCTATCCACTAATGAACAGCTTATCATGTTTGTTTTTGGTTATCAAAAAAAAAAAAAAAAAAAAAAGCTTATCATGTTTGGCAGTACCGTTGTGTAAAGTTCTATTTCTCTCGTCCACTAGCACTATCTTTTTCACATTTAAATTATGTGTCCTTTAAACAGATTCTGTAATGATAAAAAATGAAAATGATATTTAAAAATCATTATCTATGTGAGATAGTATAATAGTATGGGGATCATTAGTGAAAGTGACTCTTTCTGTAAATCTATTGACAGAGTCAAGTTTGTATGTGGCGAATGGGATAGGACAGAGTATGAGCTGTGAAAGATAATTATAAGACACTTAGTGCCGTGTGATGAGTATACACAAATTTGGATCCTCCTCGTGTTAGTTCCATCTGAGTGCAAATCAGCAAACTGATCTGAGTCATTTTATTATATTTTCAAAATATGTGAAGAGGGTCATTTAATTATATTTTCTTTTTTACTATTTGCAATTAGCAAACTGATCTTGAGTTGCGATGAAAGTCATGAAACTGATGTAAGGAGAGGATTCAAACTCCTTTTGTAAAATCTATAGTTCTGCTAAGCTAGCTCTTGATTGCTTGCAACATAAATATTGGATTATTTCTTTGTAGTCTTTTGTAATAAATTTCATGATTTTGAGGCATGAACCCTCCTATTTATACTGCCTTCTGTTAAGCCAATTAGGCTCTAGTAAATAAACACAGACCCGTTATTAACTTATTTCTACCTTGAATGCAGGGATCACAAGATCGTCGGGGGATCGAATCTCAATATCACTCTCATCGTATGGCGTACGTCAGGACGACAATATCTAGATAGAGAAACGATGAAGTGACTTTTGTGGCGTATTGTGATCTTCTTTAACGAATATGGACATAGAACAAACTTCCCGAAATTTTTGAAACTTTGACAACAAAACCTTTGCAAATAGTAGATCGAATGTTTTTGGATAGAACAAGATTTCAGGAGGGAGATTTTGCAATGCTTGGCACGAGAAAATAATGAAAAATGCATAGAGAGTATTAAGAAAAGAGGTAACAAAACTTTTTGCGAAGATAATAAATTGAAATGTATTTGGAGGAAACAAGATTTCCGGAGGGAGATTTCTCAATGCTTGGCTCGAGAAAGTGAAAATTGTGAGAGAGAGAGAGAGGGAGAGATACGAAAGAGAGAAGAGAGATAAATCTAGTGGGAGAGGAAAGTAAAAGCATAAGACATGTATTATGGGTCACACAAGCGTCTAAAGTTGACAGAAAAGAAAAATTGACCAAACAAGAAAAGTTACCGGGGTGGTTAAATTTAAAAGTTTTCATAATTTAAGAACTAAAACCACAAAATTTCCTCTCATATAATATCATAAGATTTAATTAAAATTCAACTAATAACTGATCATGCTTTGCAAGTGCTGTTTCAATTTTCCATTTAGCACAACCTTGTATCATGTCTCGTGTGAATAGATTTTTTTTCGAAAGATTTTTATTCTCCACCCTTGAAGGTACAAGAATGGAAGGTTGAAATTAAATGTGACTCTTCGACTAAGTTTAGGTGTGAGAGTCAAATTTTGTAAGTAGCAAATGGCATGGGTAGGAAAAGGAAACTTTGGTGGATTAAAACAATATATATATAATGTTGGGAAAATCGGGTATATTTTCCCTATCCGAAATAGTTACTATTCACAAATACCAGCAAATAGAACTCCAAACAAACCCGACAAAATAATATTGAAAGAAACCGAAACAGATAATAAACAAAAATATACAAAAGTAGAAAAATAAAGAACACCAGAAATTTACGAGGTTCGGTACAAATGTTACCTACGTCCTCGGGCGTCGCTGACCACTTCCACTATCTTCAAAATTGGATGAACTCCAAATTACAACTTGGGCAAGATTGAGCTTAGCAATCACCCTTTTACAAGAGAGGAAGAAATATATAATTTTTGGGATATTTTAATTTGGCAAGGGAAATGCTTATTTATAGCCTTACAAAGCCACCTACCAAATTTATACAAGCAATGTGGGACTCCTAGAATAACTAAGTATCAATTCAACAAATCTCCACCTTGATACTTAGTGATCTTCGAACAATTTCATCAATCTCTAGATCAGCGACGCCAACGCCAGCTCAAATCTGCAGGATGTTAATCAAGCTCAAACAATGTTTGAACTTGATTGCTGTCACCACCTTGGTCATCATATCTGCGGGATTCTCTGCAGTGTGGATCTTCTGAATTTGCACTCCACCTTCTTCGATAATCTCTCGTACAAAATGATAACGAACGTCGATGTGCTTTGTACGTGCATGATAGACATGGTTCTTTGCTAAATGAATAGCACTCTGATTGTCACAATACACCTTGATGTGCTTTTGACCAATTCCCAAATCTTCAAGCAAACCTTGTAACCAAATTGCTTCCTTCACAGCCTCTGTGACTGCCATATACTCTGCCTCTGTAGTAGACAAAGCAACTGTAGACTGCAAGGTAGACTTCCAACTGACTGGCGCTCTAACAAGAGTGAATACATAACCAGTAGTTGACCGACGCTTGTCTAAATCTCCCGCGTAGTCAGAATCACAATATCCAACAGCACCTTGACCAACTATATCATCCCGCTCAAATACTAAACCAACATCTACAGTATTTTGAATGTACCGTAGAATCCATTTCACAGCTAGCCAATGTCCTTTACCAGGGTCATGCATGTATCTGCTCACAGCTCCAACTGCATGTGAAATGTTAGGCCTCGTACACACCATTGCATACATCAAGCTACCAACCGCATTAGCATACGGAACTTTTGCCATGTATTCTCGTTCTTCATCATTCTTAGGAGATAATTGAGCACTAAGCTTGAAATGAGGAGCAAGTGGAGTGCTTACAGGTTTTGTCTGTTCGTTCATACCAAAACGTTGTAGCATCTTCTTCAAATATTGACTCTGTGTCAAACAAAGCTTGCATTTCTTCCTATCTCTGTTTATCTCCATGCCGAGAATCTTCTTAGCTTCTCCCAAATCTTTCATCTCGAACTCCTGATGCAATTGAGCCTTTAACCTCTCAATCTCTACTTGGCTCTTTGATGCGATCAACATATCATCGACATATAATAGAAGATAGATGAAAGAATCATCTTGTAGCTTACGAAAATACACACAATGATCATGTGTGCTTTTGGTGTACTTTTGCTGCAGCATAAACTGATCAAATCGTTTGTACCACTGCCTTGGAGATTGCTTCAATCCATACAACGATTTGTTCAGCTTGCAAACCCAATTCTCTTTACCAGCAACCTCGAAACCTTCAGGCTGAGACATATAGATTTCCTCCTCCAAGTTACCGTGTAAAAACGCGGTCTTCACATCCAGTTGAACTAGTTCCAAATTCAATTGTGCTACCAAGGCCAACAAAATTCTAATGGAGGAATGTTTCACAACTGGAGAAAATACCTCATTATAGTCAATTCCCTCCTTCTGAGCGTAGCCCTTAGCTACCAACCTTGCCTTGTAGCGAACACCATCTTTGTCAGGAAATCCTTCTTTCTTTGCATAGACCCATTTGCATCCAATTGCCTTCTTGCCTTTAGGTAGTTTTGCCAATTGCCACGTATTGTTCTTCTGAAGAGATTTCATCTCTTCATCCATGGCTTCCCTCCACTTTTCAACTTCAAAACTTCTAATCGCTTCTTTATATGTGGAAGGAACATCATCATCTTCAATCGAAAGTGCATAGGCCACCGTATTTTTAAACTGAGTAGGTAAGTTTTCCATATCCTGGTATCGAGCAGGGATCTTGACATTCTGTCGTCGTGGCCTATCAACTGCAATGCTTTCTTGTTGCTATGGAGGCTCTTGGGTTAAAACCTCTTCTTCTTCTGATTCGTCTTCTGCCAACGGAGAATCAGCTTCTGTTCTACTTCCATCAACTGGGTCAATAATTCTACTTTCAAACTCCACCTGCTTCGGAGTTTGCTCCACCTTCTGCGAAGTTCCATCGGTCTTCTCAGTTACCTTTCTTAACATGGCAGATTCATCAAAGGTAACATCCCTGCTGATGACTAACTTTCTTGTTTCCGGACACCACAAACGATATCCCTTGGAACTAGATGCGATCCCCATAAAAGTAGCTTTCTTGGCTCTGGGGTCCAACTTCGATTCCGTAACATGGTAGTATGCAGCGGAACCAAACACATGTAAGGAATCATAGTCAGTTGCAGGTTTTTCAGACCATACCTCCATAGGTGTTTTGCCTTCAAGTGCAGACGATGGTAGACGGTTGATGAGATGACACGCATACGTCACAGCCTCACCCTAAAACTGCTTGCCCAACCCAGCATTGGACAACATACACCGAATCTTCTCCAGCAAAGTTCGGTTCATACGTTCTGCAACTCCGTTCTGTTGTGGTGTTTTTCGAACCGTGAAGTGTCGCACAATGCCTTCATCTTCACAAACTCTCATAAATGGGTCATTTGTGTACTCAGTCCCATTATCAGACCTCAGTCGCTTGATCTTTCTACCGGTCTGAGTCTCAATCATCTTTTTCCACTTGAGAAAAATTTCCAGCACTTCATCCTTCCTCTTCATGAGATACACCCAAACTCTTCTTGAGAAGTCGTCGACAAATGTGACATAATAATGTTTGCCACTCATAGACGGAGTCCTTGTTGGTCCCCATACATCAGTATGAACATAATCCAAGATACCTTTCGTATTATGGAGTGCGGTGCCAAAGCTCACTCTTTTCTGCTTCCCCAAAACACAATGCTCACAGAAATCCAACTTGCCAGTTCTAGCACCTTTCAATAAGCCTTGCTTCACCAGTATTTGCAAAGCCTTTTCACCAGCATGTCCCAAACGCATATGCCACAGCTTGGTAATTTTTGAATCTTTCTCCTCTTCAGAGACTGCTGTTGCTGCTGTCCCAATAATTGTACTACCAAGGTAGTAGTACAAGCTATTCTTCCAAACGCCTTTCATTGCCACAAGTGCTCCAGAAGTAACTTTCAATATCCCATTCTGCATAGTCACAGTGAAGCCTTTAGATTCTAAGACTCCCAAAGAGATGAGATTCTTTTTCATATCTGGAACATAACGAACGTCCGTCAAAACTCTGGTTGAGCCATCTTGATTCCTCAGTCGAATTGTACCAATCCCCAAAATTTTGCATGGACTATCATTGCTCATGAAAACATCTCCACCATTTAGTTCTTCAAGGGTAGAGAACCACTCCCTATTAGGAGTCATATGGAAGGTACATGCTGAATCCAAAATCCAATCATCAGGATGGGATGCCGTTGATGATCCAACCAGTGCAAAATCTGAATCGTCATTGCTTTCGGCTACACATGCACCAGACGATACATCTTTTCCTTTCTTCTGCAGCTTTGGACAGTCTTTCTTCCAATGACCTTTTTCTTGACAAAAGGCACATTCATCTTTACCAAGTCTTCCTTTTGAGCGAGATCTTCCTCTCCTTCCTTTTTGTTGTTTTTGTGAACGCCCTCTTACTGTCAGTGCCTCTGCTGCTTCATTCCTGCTTTCTTTTTTATCTTTCTTTCTAATTTCATGGCTATACAAGGCAGTGCAGACTTCATCAAAGGACACTTTATCCTTCCCAATGAGTAAGCTTGTAATAAGGTGATCGAACTCATCAGGAAGGGAGGCTAGCAACATTAAAGCCAAATTTTCATCCTTGAAAGTTTCATCCAAATTTAATAAATCTGCAACTAACTGATTGAAAGCAGTAATGTGGTCGTTTATCGTGGTACCAGGAAGGTAATCAAATCGGAACAACTTCTTTTTCAAATAGAGGCGATTTTGACCGCTCTTCTTCATAAACTTGTTCTCCAATGCCTTCCACAGCTTACTTGCAGATGTCTCCTTCATGAACGTATACTTCTGTTCTCTTGAGAGACACGAACGAATTGTACCACATGCTAAGCGGTTGATATTTTTCCACTCAGTTTCATCTGCTCCTTCTGGTTTCTCTTCTTCAATGGCGATGTCTAGACCTTGCTGAAAGAGAGCATCTAGAACTTCGCCTTGCCACATACCGAAATGGCCGGTTCCATCAAACTTTTCTACCTCAAACTTCATTTTCATTACAGATGCTCTGCCCAGTATAGATGACGTGGATGGCTGGGAGGATGACTGGCCTTTGAATGAGGTAGACGTTTCTTCCGCCATTTCTTTAAGCTGCTAAACTCAAAAAACTGCAACAGTACTGTATTTATGAACAGTACCTGTATACTGAAATAGTGTATGTAGTCGTGAATAGTGCACCAGGTAACGTCCCAGGAAAGAGAGGTGGGTCACAAAGGACACTCTTAAGTACCAAGTCTTTCCTTAGCCAGACATTGCCTAGACATGCACTTTCCACACCACCACACTGACTTCCAGCAACCACCAAGTCAGCAAACTCAAGAACAATTCTTTTCTGATGTGGAAGATCAGACAATACTGCAACCACAGAGCATACTAAGAATTTTCTAGAGAATCTGACACCTTCAGCAGCTTAAAACACAACCGTGGCTCTGATACCAATTGTTGGGAAAATCGGGTATATTTTCCCTATCCGAAATAGTTACTATTCACAAATACCAGCGAATAGAACTCCAAACAAACCCGACAAAATAATATTGAAAGAAACCGAAACAGATAATAAACAAAAATATACAAAAGTAGAAAAATAAAGAACACCAGAAATTTACGAGGTTCGGTACAAATGTTACCTACGTCCTCGGGCGTCGCTGACCACTTCCACTATCTTCAAAATTGGATGAACTCCAAATTACAACTTGGGCAAGATTGAGCTTAGCAATCACCCTTTTACAAGAGAGGAAGAAATATATAATTTTTGGGATATTTTAATTTGGCAAGGGAAATGATTATTTATAGCCTTACAAAGCCACCTACCAAATTTATACAAGCAATGTGGGACTCCTAAAATAACTAAGTATCAATTCAACATATAAGATATTCAACCGCATGGTGTTTTGGCACAGAGTAAGTCTTCGCAGACAAGATTTTATGGGGCAAATTCCCTTATGTCAACCACATTAATTAACCCATTAAGACAATGTGCATTATACGGACACGGACAGCATATGTATGTTTAAATTGAAATGCCATGTTATTGGTTTGGGGGCTGGAGGTGGAGGAAATAAAGACAAAGAGAGAGAGAGAATTGCTTACCTCCTATGGAGATGGAAGAGGAGCATGAAAATGGAATGGTACCCATTTTTTATTGGTGATTTAAGGTATAATGGAAGACACACAAACATGCGTGATTTTAAAGACTAGAAAACAAATTCATCCATCGATTAAATTTGTCTTCTCCGAGGATCTTTTCATTATATGTTATGATTAAAAGCAAAAGATCATTTTGATGCAAAACAAAAATACTGACTCATGTGTTATCTCCACTAGCTCTATTTTGCTTTGTCTTGTTTGCAACCATCCACTATAAATAACAAATTTAGCTAGCTTCTTCAACCATCCCTCGTCGCTCAATTCAATCTAGTAGCTCCCTTCACGAACCCCTTATCTAGCTAGCTAGCATCTGATCATATGGCTTATCCAACTATGAAACGAGCTACGATCCTCCTCGTCTTGGCTGTCTTCACCATACTTGTCATGAGTTCAGAGGCAAGATCCCTTAACTTGATCAGGAGGATACAAAGTCAGACTCTTTTACATGAATTAGGGTATGGCAAGTTAAAGCTGGAGTACTATCGGCGGGTTTCTACACAGGATACATCGACTGCAAGAGTGGCGCCTGGAGGACCGGATCCTGACCATCACTCTATTCCCCGAACATAGCATATATATTTATATCAATAACTATAATGATCTATCAGGTTTTGTGATTGAGTGCAACTTTATTATGATCGCTGGTGTTTTATATATGTTGTCTTTGTTTACTGATGTAAACAATTATATATACATTATGGCAATAAAATAAATGCTTGTCTCACCTACTATTTTTAAAGGTGGTTCTCTTCTGTCTAGTATTATATTTATTTCTATCTAGAATTGGAATTGTAGACATTTGTTTGCATATGTTCTCTCAATACTTTCTTTTTCTGTGCAAGAACCAACCGAGAAAGAGTAAAGTTTGCCACTCTGCATTCTTGGAGTTGCACCATCGTCGACAAATTACAAACCCTTTTTTTTTCTCGTTTGGCTCTCCTCTTGAAGTTGAGTTTTTTTTGCTTGTAGGGAAGATGGGATAAAGTTTAAAAGTAATCTTGATTTAACAGTTTTACCTTGATATAATGTACCAACTGTTCATGGATTCTCTGAAAATTATCAGAAGAAGCATATAAATAATTTGCTGCATCAATCTGATTCATTATTTTATCATTAATTAAGATAAAATTCAATGTGCTGTTATGTTGAAAACCCCTATATATCTGGGGGAGGCTTAAGGAATTTTGATAGCAAATTTTGGTTAATTAACGAGTTAATAATATCTTTTGAACGTTATAGCATTTGAATAATGCATTATTTCGATGTGTACTTATAAGCTACTAAGTAAAAATAAATAAATAAAAGTAAAATGTAAATGAGGTTTGAATATTTTTTAAAATTTCGATGTAATTATATTCTAAACTCGAAGACTCTTTTTAACACATCAGAGAATAAAATTAAGATGGATAAGCTTGATTAAAGACCAGATTTTTCCATATCTTAATTAGAAGAAGACACTGGTGTGAGGTCTTCTAGGTAAAATCCTAAGAACAAAACTGTGAGAGCTAGATCTAAACTGCACAAATCACAATTAAGTACGCACCTGTGAATGGAACTCGAGTTTTACCGTATGATTCAGAATCTTTTGTCTAGTTAAACAACTATAGAACTTTTAAAAAAATTTACGATATATTAGTATCGTTAACATATGCAGAAAAATATATAGTTTAGTTGCGTACAAATTTTCCGGTAGAAGCAGTAGGTCTTGGATCAACCCTTCAACCAACCTTTGGAGAGGGATGGTTGGATTAAAATTAAACCAAGTCTCATAATTATTTTTATTTAATATTTATTATTATCAATTAGGATTAGACTTATCCGAGTGATTAGATTTATCACTAACTATTTCATTGTTATCAGGTTAATTCACAATACTTATAAATAAAACTGTATTATTTCAATTTAATTTAGGAAAAGTTTTATATTTCATTCATCTTTCAATCTATTTGTGTGGGTGTATTGGTGTGAATCATTTAATTTACGTTGGTACAGAGGATTGGATGAGATGAGGTAAGGTATAGTGCAGTGTGTGCTAAAATAAATAATGTAAATAATAATAATATACAGTTAATGAATCATTAATGGTGGGGATTATTTCTTATTAGTATTTATTTCTTATTAGTATTAAAGTTCCGTAAAAAAAACTCATATCAATAAATTATCCACTAACACTCTTTATCCAATCGTATGGCACACCTTCTGTTTGACCTAACAGTACTCTTAGCCTCGTTTGTTGTATGAGATAGGATTGGATTATTTATATGGGATTGGATGGGATAAATTTAAAAGTTATTTCATATTTGGTGTAACGTAAGATAGGATTAAAAAAAGAAAAAAAAAAGTAAACAAACAATCAGATTCAAGCCCACCAGATCAATTGTAAGAATTGAATTCAATGTTCTGTTATTTTTTCATTCACTTCGGACTTGGACTTGTCTGATTCATCGTCATCTCCTCCATTGTTTCCACCAGCCTAATAAATATAAAATTAAAATTTACACAACCATAAATCATCAAAATTTTCACTTAAACCAAAATCGAAACCACAACACTTCAAGAGAAAAACAAAAATTAACAAATCATCTAAAATTAACAAACCAGTCACCTCCTTCGTCTTCTTCTTCAACATCATCATCCCATCAAATCTTTATTGAAAGTACCTTAAAGGCACTTGGAAAAACACCAAAGAGAGAGCTCAATTATACGACTCAGGGAATATTCGGGGAAGACCTAAAGATACCGGGGTATCCAAGGGGTCAGGGGATATCTGGGTATCTAAGGGGTATCTAAGGGGCTAAGGGATATCTGGATATCTGGGAGACACTGGGAGAGTTAGGAGTGTGTAGTTATAACAATTTTCTACATAGTGAAAATTTTCTCTTATCGTCCTAATGGACATGGTTTTTTCCCTGTTTCGGGTTTTCACTTAAATCTTATGTTGTGTGATTAGATTTATGGTTCTTTCATCTTATTTTTGTGTTTAGATATTATTTATTATTGTGATGAATTTAGACAACGAATTCGCGTTATTGTTTTTTCCAATAATAGAGATTGTTTGGGGTCCAACAGTTATTTATATTCACTCTTGCTTGGTCTTGAAAACGAAAGAAAAAGGAAAGTTAATTATTAGCATATATAGGATGAGAAGATTATCAATGCAGGCTCGATTATATGGCTAGGTGTCGTCCCAGCACTGTAAAAATCTTAGGACTTGTTTGGTACATGGGACTGGACTGGACTGGACTAGACTAAATTTTATACCCATGTTTGGTGTGTCACCGAACTAGAAAAAATGGGACTAATTATTCCGGACCCACAAAAAAAAGTGCACTGTTCCTCGTTATTTTGACCCGTGTAAATGTTAGGTCTTATTTTATCCCCTCACAATTTGTCCTCACCGCCTCTCCATCTCCTCTGCTATCAACTCCTCCAAACCCAACTCGTCTTCTTCTTCTTCTTCAACATCCATATCGGTCGGCGACCACAACCTCCCCACCTTGGAGCTGAAAATACAAACTGGTATAGTAAGTTAGTCCTCGCCATCTTCTATATCGGGTTGTTATTTTATTTAATGAACACTTGTTTTGTTTTTTGGATTATATACCCATTTGCTTTCTCTTTCTCAGATCTTCAATTTTCTGGGTAGTTTGTTTCCTTTTTAGACCAAACCAACTTCTATTATAATGTTTCTTTTCCTAAGTTTGAAGACTTGTGACCTTTGATTATTATGAAGATTTTGCTATCTGGGTTTTACATAATTTGTAGAGGAAAGAAAATGATATATATAGGATTTGATTAATTTATCTTGTAAAGATTATACATTGCATATGTGATATGTCATCCCTGGCTTTTTTTTTTTTATTTGCTTGTAATTTGTTTGCAGTCATTATGGATATTTAATAATGGTGCTTCAATTTTTTTTTCCCCTAGGTACATCAATTTGTTACTCGAAGATTAGAGCAATTTCTGGTAAGATTTCATATCAATTAGTTTGTTGGTCAGTTACTCATTTCAATTTTTATATACTTAAAAAAAAAAGTGTAAATTTATTAATTGAAATATATTCTTTTATGAATTATTAGATATGGATCGAAGAAAGATCTTGTTATTTTTGTTGTTGGAGATGTGGCATGTAGAGATGATGATTGTTTGCACGATTTTGATTCACATTTTGAGAAAGAGGACTAACCGGAGACTTATAATGAGACATGAAGGAAGCTTTTATTATTTGAGTAGAAGTGAGAATAGGATGTGTTTTCTAAAAAATATTTTAAAAAATAGTGTAATGTGTGTCAATGAACTTAGAATGGACGTAAGAGCATTTGGTATATTATGTGAGTTGCTTCGAACCCATGGATTGAAAAATGATGGTTCGGTGACCGTGGATGAGCAAGTGTGTTACACATACTTGCTCATCATGTTAAGAATTGTACTATTGAAAATAGATTTCTAAGATCGGGAGTGACTATTAGTAGGTACTTTAATTTAATATTGCAAGTAGTTTTAAGATTACATGGTTCTTACTAAAAGTTCCTGAACCTGTGAGTGAGGACTCCATAGATCCTAGATGGAGGTATTTTAAGGTATGTTAGTTCATTGTGTGCTTCAACTTTATTTATATTTTTAAATTTACAAATTAATTTACCTTAACAATTTTATTTTAGAATTGCTTGGGAGCACTAGAAGGAACTTATATTAAGGTCCGTGTGCCCATGGGGGATAAACCAAGATATCGAACTAGGAAAGGTGAAATTGCAACAAATGTATTAACTGTTTGCTCACGTGATCTTGAATTCATATTTGTCCTACCTGGTTGGAAGGGTTCAGCATCCAACTCTAGAGTCCTTCGTGATGCCATCACTAGGTCAAATGGGTTAAAAGTGCCAACGAGTAAGGTCATTAGTCAATATCAAATACTTATGTGTTGTCTTTAATTTATGACAGTACATACCTACACTGATAGGAATGTCGACTTTTGGTTATTAGGTTGTTATTACCTTGTAGATGGTGGTTACACATACGGCGATGGTTTTCTTGCACCTTATCGATCAATAAGGTATCATCTGACCGAATGGGAATGAAATATACCTACAAATCCGCAAAAGTACTTCAATATGAAGCATGCAAAGACAAGAAATATAATAGAGCGGTGTTTTAGGTTGTTAAAGGCTAGGTGGGGGATATTAAGGAGACTGTCTTTCTATCCTATAAAGACCCAATGTTGTATAATTACGGCTTGTTGTCTTCTACATAACTTCATTAGGAGGGAGATGTCTTCAGATCCAATGGAACAAGAAGCTCATCAATTTGAAGACAATACAACTGTGAATGATGATGGTACCATTGGCACCATCGAGGCATCTAACCAATGGACTATATGGAGGGATGAATTGGCAGTGCAAATGTATAATGAGTGGACAAAAATTAAAAATGACACTAGTACTTAATTATTTGTTCGTATCTTTGTAATTTGGTTATTCGTTTTCAACACTTTGGAACCTTGATTTGATATGACTTTCTTTGAATATTTAAAGTACTTTGCATTTTCAATAATTGATGCGATACTTTGATTTGCTACCACTCTGATTATGTGCTTGATTCTCATTTTATCGATTTGAATTGTTTCTTATTTTGCTAAAGGAATGGAGAGTATTGGTACTAGTGAAAATGTTATGCAAGGTAAAAGCAAGCAAAGGCGAGCTTGGACCATATGTCAAGAAGAATCATTTCTGACAGTTCTCGAAGATTTTGTGGCTAACGGCAAGCGTTGTGACATTGGGAACTTCAAGGTTGGTAGCTTGGCACAAATGGAGAAGACTCTAAATCAGATTTGTCCTGGATCTAATTTAAAGGCAAATCCACACCTTGAATCAAAGTTAAAGAAGTGGAAAAAAAAAATTACAACACTATTTATGACATGATGAACACCAGCGGCTTTGCTTGGAATGATGTGAAGAAATGTATTGAAGTGATAGTAATGAAGCATGGGAGAGCTATGTGAAGGTACAACGCTATCAATTATGTCTATGCAAATTCTATTTGATTGTGGTGGTATTGTTTTTTAGGACAGTGTTCTAGGAAATGTGATTTATTTTATATAATTATGTGGTCAATATTTTTTTAACAGCACCATAGCAATGTAGCTGAATGGAGGAACAAACCATACCCTATATTTGACAGACTTGCTAATATTTTTGGCAAAGACCGTGCTAATGGGAAAGGAGCTGAGGTCCCAAGTGAGATGATGGTAGACATTGGCAATGATGAAGGTGATGATGTTATTGAGGATGCTTCTCCCATTTCAATCAACAAGGAGAGCAACAACTCTAGGTCAACTCAAGGTAAAAGGAAAATGAGATCCAGTAATGATGGTACTATTGTGTCTGTTCTGAAGGAACTAGTTGAAGTTAGTGCAAAAAAGATGGATATAGTTGCAGAAGCTTTCCGCAATCGGAATGAAGATCGTTCCGACATTGCCAAAGAACTGAAGGACATGGGACTTTCACCTTTTGAACAAATTAAGGCATTGAAGTTCATTTTGGAGAAGCTACAAAATATTTCCTTGTTCATGTCACTTGATGGTGAGATGAAAAATTATTATGTCAACTCTCTCCTGAGTGAAAATATGTAGAGTAATTTCCTTTATACCTATGTGTCTTTTGCATCTCACTTTTGGTAAACAACTACTTGTGTGTTTTGAGAATTAATGTGTGTTTCCTTTTTGTTAATCTGGAAATTCTTCTACTGTTTTTTTAATGTATCAAAACAGATGATATTATATATATATATATATATATATATATATATATATATATATTTAATGTGTGTTTTGAGAAAGATAAAGTGAATGATTACTAAACTTGTATCATTTGCTTTATTTCTGAATTGTCTTGTAATTGTTTCTCTTATGCATTCTTACTTGATTTACTTATAGAAAAGAGAATGAGGTTAAAAATTGTTAAAATTGTTGTTTATATTTGAATAATATGAGCATAGTGATATTTGAAAGTTAAGAAAAAAGTTACATAATCAAATAAAAAAAAATCTATCAATTATCAATAATATTTTATATTTACAATTTAATAAAATAAAAAATAGTTTTTTTCAAAAAAAATAATTAAATAAATAGTCCGAAATTTAGTCTGAAACAGCACCAAATACGGGTCTAGACTATTTTAATAGTCCAGCTCTTAGTCCGATGCATACCAAACATAGGTCAGGATTTAGTCTCAATCCAATCCAAGCCAATTCAGTCTAATCCCAGAATTTAGTCCAGTCCAGTTCAAACCAATCATACCTGCCAAACGAGCCCTAATAGAATTATGTTTCTGGAATATTATCTGTTTTCACGTTATGAATGGCCTGACGACAAAGATTTTTTCCTCATATTAAAATCTTGTCTGTTTCTTTTTTTTTTCTTTTTTCTTTTTTAAACCCCAAATGAATCTCAATAAAAGCAAATCCAAAAACGGGATAAACTGCCTTTTACGTGGTGCCACGCCTTGCTCGATATAAAAAAAATTCATGCAACTTTACAGCACAAAGTGAATCCATGGATCCATTCATATATATCAGAAAAATGGTCGCCGCCAACAGCATTATAAAATATCTCGTTATATTTATCATTAAAAATAAAACCTAGTATGGTGGTGCCCCATTATAAGCTAGAAAAAAACACAAGTTTTCTTAATTTCGGTAGCAGAAAGGAGTGTGTGGCTTTATTGACTTTTGTATTTTGCGATAGAAACAAAAGAAATTAACAAGAGAAGGTATTAAAAAGTTGAAAGGAATTGATTCTTGATCGAAAAAAGAAAAATGTCCATTGGCAACTTAGATCAGGTGCCATAGAAAAATGGTCAACAAACCTTAGTAGATTTTGAATTGGACTTCCATTTATCCTCGTCACTTATTGGTTGCTGCTATTAATTTATCTTCGTTAATCGAATCTTAATGGTGTTAATAAAAATTATATAAAAGATTCAATATGTGAGATGCTGATTTGTTTAGGAATTCATCGTATTGATCGTGTGGTTTCTCTGTTTCATATACACTCTCACTGTCAATTTCTTATTGATGAATGATGAGCAAGATCAATAACCTAAACTAAGCAAGCTACTCCTGCGTACTCAAAACCATGGGTTCTAGCTACTTTTTTATATGCATATCATGTACAGTATTTATGAAAAATAAGATGAAGAAAAAATTTAAAATTATATTGAAGTTATTTTGTTATAATCTCAATTCCTAGAGTTTAAAAAAAACAAAAACATTTAGATGTTGTACTCACTAATTTTGATATCACTAAATTAAGCAAGCAGGGTAAAAATTGTTTTAAAGGAAAGGGAAGAAAATGAGATAAACATTAGTAAAAGCTAAAAAGGATAATAATTCATGAATTTTTTGCCATACTGAAAAAATTTAATCTCACGTCCCCTCCTAACTCAAGGAGTGTGTATCTTCCCTTTCACATTTGTTGGTGGGGAATTTGAGTTCTACCATGCACATTTTGCAAGCATATATGTGCGGAGTTTTTTTTTCGATATTGTGGGAATAGATCTTGATAGGTCCCGACAGACCCATAAGTCCCTAACATTTACTGTACTACTATCTAAATAATTTCACAATGCGCAGTGATTATTTTGTTGCTCGTAATTATTAATAATAGTTAATTTATATTGTGCCATAAACAAAACAATATTAATTAGATGTCAAAAAGTCTTCTCTATTTGAATGTATATATATCCGGTCAACAAAATAATATCATGTATGTATCTTTTTTATATACGTAGCACAATTTTATTAGATGAATTATGAATGTACCTACATAAATCCAATGTAACAAAATTAATTCTTACGACAATACGTAACGCAAATGTTGGAATGCATCGCATCAAATGCACCACATGACCAAATACAGATATAATGCACCTTAAACTTTCTCTAAAGATAGAATGCATCCTCAGCATATCTATGTAATGTGAGTATATGATTCATTTATCCACAATTTTAAAAACATCATTAAATATAAAAGGGTCGACCCCATAAGAATAAATAAATAATAATAATATTGTAAGGATATACTTTTTTTTTCATAACCATGTGGATTGACTCATCCAACAAGCCACCCCATGTGGACAGTACCAGTACCGAATTGTGACAAATGTACATACAAAACAAACAAATAATTAATTTGGCAAAAGAAAATCCCGTGCACGCATATATGCTTATAATGTTTTTATGTATAGGTTTGTGTGGCTGATCATTACTTGTATTTTTAAAATTCAAATACCCAATTGAGAGAATGTGATAATAATAAAAATTATAAAGTTGATGGCAAGCAACCGTATATCGTTTCAAAGAGTCAAACTTTGTAATTGTAGATTATTAAAAATTAATAGCTAGAAATTTAATTAATATTCAACAAAGGCAATGGAAGGGAGACACATAATAACATAAAAATTGAACTTTACACACCAGTGTTGAGTATACAGCATCAGAAATTAGAATTATTGGAAGGTTTTTGTCGGTCTCCATGTTCTATCCACTAACACTTAATTTTTCTCAGTTTCTCTATCGAGCTTGTATTGTTATAGATAAATATAAATCATGCAAAGCTAGCTTGATTTTTTCAGTCTAGTTTTCCAGTTAGAAATCATCATCTTCCATGGCTAATTCATCATCAACTCATGTTGTAACAATGCTGATGCTTTTCATCGTTGTGTTTTCTCTGCTGTTCGTGAGTCTCCAGGCAGCTCGTACTCTTCGTGGTGATCATGACCACCAGGCCATGCAAAGTATTAACAGAGACAGCCATGCTCTTCTGCATGAGCTTGGTTTTGATCTCTCCAGACTAAAGCATTATCAGAAGCTGTCCTCCACACTCCATGCGGGGTCTGATAGGGTTTCACCAGGAGGACCAGACCCTCAACATCACTACTAACTAAATCAATCTTTCTTGATGTTTAAAACTCTTTAATTTTCACTTTATATTAATGTTGAATTCTGAAGAGAGCCAATGAATCATGATCCACGCATGGTTTTGTAATAGAAATTCACGATCGATGTTTGTATTGACGGGCAAACCTTCTATTTATAATATAAACTTTTTGCAAGAAACATGCAGCTTCTTCATTCTCTTCTCTTTTTTTCCTTCTTGTTGTTGGTTTTAGAAAACCAATATTGTAGTTTGAGGGCAAAAAATGCCATAATATATATATATATATGACCCCACAACCGAGAGATATAATAGCGAATTGTGTCGTAAAACTCTATATTATAAGAGAGAGATCACCAGAGGTAAGAAACAAGAAAATCAATTAAACAACAAATATTTGTGTATGTGTTTGCACTTAATAAGAAATTTGATAAATAAAATATTTGCACCTAATGGAAATGATCTGAAAATTAAAAAATTTAAACGAGAAAAAATAAAGTTAAATAAAAAGCATAGTAATTTTAAGTCTCGACAATTGCCTTAGACTTTGTTTTTAAGTAGTCAGTAAGTATTGGCTGAGATTTTAATTTCATTTTAATAAATACGTTTTCACTTTTTAATCTACAAAATTATAAACAATTATAAAAACTTAAACAAGAAATTAATCATAATACAACTTTAAACACATGTTCATGGAGTTTCACTACAAACAACAAATTAAATCACATATTTCAACACAAATGAATTTTTTTCAAAAAAAAAAATAATAATAATATTTGTAGAGAGAATCAAGTTAGGGTGAGGAGAAAAGAAAGAGAGAAAAAAATATGGGAAGTTGGATTTTAAGTTAAGGGTACTTTGGGGTATGTAAGAGCTGCATTTGCTCTACCTATGGGCAATTATGGACATCAAAAATAATTTTCCTTTTGCTGTTGGAGTAACTTTGGTAGATGATGATTTAAATATATTTTTTTTAAGGTGGCTTGTCCTTTGAGTTTGTTCCTAGCTAGGGAGGTTTGTCATGCTTTAGCTAAGTATGCTATTTTGTTAGGTGACGATAAAATTTGGATTGATGTATTTTCCCTTTTTTTGTTCAACAATATGTTTCTGTTTCCATTAATCGTACTCAATAATATTGTTTCTTTTCTTTGAAAGAAATGAAGAAAAACCAGTTAAATAAGGATATTTTGATTTCAAGTATAAAAATTCAACATATTAAAACTTTGATGGTAGTGGCACAAAGTCAGCCAAAAAGAGCGTTAGTTAGGCCCATTTACTCAATAAAATGAAACCACCAAAAGCCTAGTTTTATAGTCCAATTGATCGAGTAGAATTTTGAGAATTTGGATTCTTTAAAATTAGGTGAATGGAACCAATTTTTAACTATATTTCAAGTTCATAGAATTTCTAGTCTTTTAGATAAAACAATGATTATTATAGTTAGTAACAATTTATTGCTTTCTTTGTTATTGTCCTAGATGCAAATGACAACATACTCTTTTTTTTTTTTTTTTTTGAATAAATTGTAATAGAATATCCTGATATTTGGTCATACTGCAATGAAACCGTACTTTTACTAAGTACCTCGGACAATTATTAATTTAATTCCTAATGTATTTAGAAATATCACTTTTTGACACGTTTTTACTTTTTTAACTCGCATGGTCCCTAATTTTTTCAAAATACATCAATTTAGTCCTTATGACTAATATTTTAATGAAACCATACTTTTAGTAAGTACCTCGGGCAATTATCAATGCGATCTCAAATGTATTTAAAAATATCACTTTTTGACATATTTTTAATTTTTTAACTCACTGGTCCCTAATTTTTTCAAAATACATCAATTTAGTCCCTATGACTAATATTTTGATGGTGAAACCTGATATAAAAAATATGCTATTCATTTTACCCTTATTTTATTAAATTATTAAATTATAATGACACTTTTACTCTTTAATTTTTTAACAACTTTATCTATTTGAATAATCTAATAAGTAATTGATATATGTTATAAAAATTTAAATTTATTTAAAAATATTTAAAAAGGATTAAATAATAAAATAAATATGATAAACTTCATTAAAAATAAAAAATAAAAATAAAAATATTAGAAAAATTATTAAAAGTGATATTATTTATTAAAAATAAAATAAAATTTAAGATTAAATACTTATAAAAATAAAAATATAATAATAATAATAATAAATCTATATATATTGTAATTTTATTATTATATATATGTATATATAATACTATATATTTATACATATACTATATAATATACTCTAAAATTTTAATAATTTAATATTTTAGTTTTTTTAACTAAATTTTTATTTTTATAAGTATTCACTATTGAATTTATTTTTAATTTTAATAAATGAGATTATTTTTATTTTTTAAAAAAAATTTAATAAATTTTATCATATTTATTTTTTATTTAATCATTTTTAAATGTTTATTTGACAAAATTTAAGTTTTTATAACACATATCAATTTCTTATTGGAATATCAAAATAGGTAAAATTGTTAAAATGTAAAAAGTTAGAGGCTAGAATTATATTTATAATTTAATAATTAAATAAAAAAGAGTGAAATTGTCAATTTATAATCTATGCCATATTTGACTATTAAAATTTTATCATAGAGATTAAATTGATATATTTTAAAAACGTTAGGGACCATGTAAGTTAAAATAGTAAAAATTTATCAAAAAGTCATATTTCTAAATAAGTTAGGAACCAAATTAATATTATCTGAGGTACTAAATTATAGTTTAAGTAAAAATACGGTTTTATTGTAATATGATTAAATGTGAGGGTATTCCTTTACAATTTATCATACTTTTCTATATTCAATTAAACGGGCAAGGAATAGTCAATATTATTATATGATATTCTGATCGGTTTAATTTGCTGTTATAATCTTCATCCATTTTTTTATATTGAAATATTGTGTTCGAAGTTTAAGAACTAAAAGTTTGCTCAACCTCTTAACAGATGGAATACTATAAAACAACTCTTGCAAATGAAAAAACAAATATAGGGACATTTTTACAAAAACTTAGTAAGCACTAATGAATTGTGGGATTAATTTTTTTTTTTTTTGAAGAGTACAATCACAAGATTATAAGTCGGTTGGGACCTTTGAATCCTCATCACTAATGTGGAAGGAATGTGTACTAACCACTTGAACTACGAATGGATGTATGAATGGTGGGATTAGTTATTGGAATATTTCGGGTGCTTATAATAAAATTTTAAATTTTAACTATGGGTGTACATTTACTAATTGATTGAACGAATCAATTTTTTTTTTTTTTTGATAGCAATATCGGCACTCTAAACTTATTTATACAATTAGTAAAAAGGCCAAAATATCCCGAATTAAAAAATTAAGGGTGAATTGCACTAAGAACCCTGAGTTTCTAAAAAAAAATTATAAAAATTAAAAACAATAAAAAAAAAATTAATGAATCTCCACCGTTCATCAATATTGATGGACGACGAAGATCGTATTAAAAAATAATTTTTTTTAAAAAAAATAACAATTATATAAATATAAAAATATAAACAAATTTTGGTTCTTAACCGTCCATCAGGATTAATAGACAGTGGAGATCCAATCTGCAAATTGGATCTCCATCAAGAACCAAAAAAAAAGAAAATTGAAATGCTTCATCCGTCAAGAACTATAAAAAAAATCGAAATGCTTCATCGTTGGAGTCTAGCATTGGCTGGATCTCTAGCAACCCAGAGCTGGGTTCGTCTCCGAACCCAATTCCTGGGTTTGACGAATCCAACTGGGTTCATCTTCGAACCCAGCTGAGTTCGTCTTCAAACCTGTTCTTGATGGAGAATGAATTTCTTCGTTCGTCTTCATCTTTGTTTTTTTTTCTTTTTGTTTCTTGATGGAGATCCAATTTTCAAATTGAATCTCCACTAAAATTTGTTTTTATTTTTTTATTTATATAATTGTTATTATTTAAAATATATATATTTTTTAATATGATCTTAATCGTCCATTAAGATTGATGAACGGTGGAAAATAATTAAAATTTTTTATTGCTTTTAATTTTTATAAAAAAATTTAGAGAAACTCAGGGTCCTTAGTGCAATTCACCCTTAGTTTTTAAAATTTTTAATTTTTTAACTAGGGGTATTTTGGTCTTTTAACTATTTTTATACTGTCAGTAATTATTTTTAACAGGCAAACTTAACGGGAGGGGAGGTCATTGTCAGTTTATGCAAACTTTGATTCCTATTGTAATTTATCAAACCTTGAGTGTTATTTATTCTTAAAAAAAATTATATATTAAAAAAATAATCCTTTATAATTAAAATACGGGCGAAAATTATTTTGGTCCCTAATTTTTCATGAAATATTACTTTTTAATCGATGTTTCACTTTTTAGCTTCCGTGGTCCCTAATTTTTCCAAAATCAATCAAATTAGTCTCTCTGACCAAATATTTAACAGTCAACCCTAACGGAAGTAGTAAATTGTCCATTTTACCCCTGAGTAATTGTTAAGATGTAAAATTACAATATTACCTAATTTAAATTGAAAAAAATGACAAGTTTGCCAAAAATATATAATAACTAAAATACCCTCATGTAATAAATTAATAAGTTAAACCTAATTTTTATATAAAAGTTAATTACAAATTTATCCTTAATAAAAAAAAAGTAATAATGTTGCTAAACATCTACAAGCCTGGCGCCCATTTTGTATAATACTGATATAAATTTTTTAAATTTATTTAAGAGAATATTTGTTACATTACTTTTGAAATAACCACCTATGAAATTTTTTTTTCTTTTGCTGAACCTAATAACAAGCTTTGTTAGTTTATCTGTATTATTTCGAAATAAAAATTTGTATAAATAGATTGTTTCCTTAACAATACCTAAAAGATATAATTTAATAATCATAATTTAAATACAAATACCTGTCTACAAAATATTTAATTATATACTTCAATCATCCAACTAAAATACATGCCACAAACAAAATATCAACACGTATAGCAACAGATCGACATTGTTTATTTCTAAAAAAAATAATAATAATAAAATTGACTTAAAATTTGAAAGGATATGTCGAAAGCAATATCTAATATACAAATGAAAGCATATGTCAATACAACAATAATAAAGGTGCAGTATAATTTTTAAAGTCAGGATATGCTAATATTGTTTTGATAGAATAAGGATTAAACTGCACATTTATAAAGGTGCAATATATTCGGTAGAGGTTACTCGACACTAATATTATGTTAATAGAATAAATGACGCTGCAGTCCTTAAATTCGATGACATAAAGATCACAGCACTGGTTCACGTACTCTTCTTAGATGTGAAAAGGAAGCATTTTTCTGCAATAAGCAATTGAAATACAGAACATATGAATATTGCAGTACGAAAAAAAATAGCAAAAAAATAAACAATACACAACAATGGCGGTTTACATATTGGAACAAATAGCAAAAAAAAAAAAAAACAAATAGTAGTAGGCAGCAAATATTGGATTTTGCCTTATCAATCCCACATTGGTTGAGAGTGAGGAATGAAGGGCTTCCTTAGACTATAAAATGAATCCCTCATCCCTTGTTTTAATCATCCCACTAAAGCCTCTCATCTCTAAAGCTTAGTTTTCTTTCTCTCTCTTTTGTATTATTCTTTGAAATTGCTGAAGTTATCTTTTATTGGTGTCCAAGGAAGTAGGCATAATTGGCCGAACCTCATTAAATCTCTGGTGTTCTCTCTTTTTAATTTTTGCTTTCAAATTGTTATTGTCGGGCACTATTGAATTTATTATTGGTGGAAAAATAGCCCGAATTTCCACAACAATTGGTATCAGAGCCTGACTGCGGTTTCTCTTGAAATTCAAAGTATACTCTGTGGTTGCGGTATTAATAGATCTTCCACATCAGAAAGAATTTTTTTGAGAATTGTTTTGTAACCTGATGTTGTGATTCCTAGTAATATATTGTCTAATTTAATGAATGTCTAGGAAAGGTCTGTCTAAGGAAAGATTTGGTACTTAAGAGTGTCCGTTGTGACCCACCTCTCTTTCCTGGGAATTTTCCTGGTGCATTTTTTTTAAGGCCAATTTATTGCTAGTAATTTTTCACTCTATGAAGCCAAAATGACAGATGATAAGGAGCAGACTAAAAAATCCACAATTTCCGCCGCATCAACTGTGACAGTCTCTTCGTCGTCAATTTTGACGAGATTAACTGTGCCAAATGTAAGATTTACGGTGAAAATTTTTGACAGTTCAGGTCATTTCGGCATGTAGCAAGGTGAAGTTCTAAACGCTCTTTTTCAGCAAGGTCTAGACATTGTTATTAAAGAGGAGAAACCAGATGAGATTGATGAGAAAGAATAGAAGACCATCAATCGGTTGGCGTGTGGTACTATTCAATTATGTCTTTCAAGAGAACAAAAGTATTCATTCTTAAAGAAAACTTCTACAAGTAAGTTATGGAAGGCATTGGAGGATAAATTTCTGAAGAAGAGCAGCCATAATAATCTCTATTTGAAAAAGAAATTGTTTCAGTTTAGTTACCAATCCGGCACCATTATGAACGACCATATTACTGCTTTTAACAAGGCAGTAACTGATTTGATGAATCTTGATGAAACTTTCAAAGATGAGGATCTGGCCTTGATGTTGCTGTTTTCCCTTCATGATGAGTACACATTTATAGAAACCATGTTACTTCATGGGAAAGAGAAAGCCTCCCTTAGTGAAGTGTGCAGTACTCTATATAGTCATGAATTGAGGAAAAATGATAGAGAGGAAAGCAAGAAAGCAGAAGTGGTAGTAAAAGCACTAGTAGCCAGAGGCAGACCACAAGGCCAGAAGAAAGGAATAAGAAGGATATCTCGTTCGGAAGGTAGACCTAGTAAAAACGAATGTGCCTTTTGTCGAGAGATGGGGCACTGGAAGAAAGATTGCCTAAAACTGAAAAACATGGGCAAAGATGATAAAGGCAAAGCTGTTGCAGAATCATGTGTAGCTGAGTACAGTGATGAAGATTCAGATCTTTCACTAGTCGTTACAACTTCAACAAGGTAATCTGATAAATGGTTGTTTGATTCAGCATGTAACCAATATATTTGTCATATCTGAGACTGGTTCTCTAAGTTCAAAGAAGTAGATAGCGAAGTTGTTTATATGGGCAATGACACATATTGCGAAACAACTGGGATTGGTTCAATCTTCTTAAAGAACCATGATGGATCGACTAGAGTTCTGACAGAGGTCCGATATGTACCTTATATGAAAAAGAATCTCATCTCTTTGGGAGTCCTAGCATCCAAATGATTAATCGTGACAATGCGAGATGGAATTTTGAAAATAATCTCTCTAGTGATGTTGAAAGGCACTCAGAAGAATAATTTGTATTACTATGATAGTAGTACAATTGTTGAGACAGTTGCAGTTGCTAATCTTAATGAAGAAGAGTCAAATGTAACCAAGTTGTGGCACATGCGGTTAGGGCATGCATGCGAAAAATCCTTACAAATTATGGTGAGACAAGAATTGTTGAAAGGTGCAAAAACTTGTAAGCTAGATTTTTGCGAGCATTGGGTAATGGGAAAGCAGAAGAGAGTGAAATTCGGCACTGTAATCCATGATACCAAAGGTATTTTGAATTATATTCACTCTGATGTGTGGGGACCTTCCAAGACAGCTTCTTTGGGAGGAAAACATTATTACGTTACTTTTGTTGATGACTTCTCTCGAAGAGTGTGGGTGTACACTATGAAGTCAAAAGATGAAGTGTTAGATTGTTTTCTTAAGTGGAAAAAAAATGATAGAGACTTAGACTGGCAAAAATATCAAACGACTCAGAACAGACAATGGAGGGGAATACAGAAGTGATTCGTTTGACAAAATTTGTCAAGATGAAGGCATTGTGCGACACTTCACAGTTAGAAATACACCACAACAGAACAGGGTGGGAGAGCGCATGAACTGAACATTGTTGGAGAAATTTCGGTGTATGTTGTCCAATGCTGGGTTGGGCAGACAATTTGGACTGAGGCAGTAAGGTATGTTAGTCATCTTGTTAATCGTTTGCCATCAACTGCTATTGGTGGCAAAACACCTCTTGAGGCTTGGTCTGAAAAATCTGTTATTGATTACGATTCCTTACGTGCGTTTGGTTCCGCTGCATACTATCATGTTAAGGAATCAAAGTTAGATTCGAGAGTTAAGAAGACATTTTTTATAGGGATCACTACTGGTATGAAACGATATCGCCTCTGGTGTCCAGAAATAAAGAAGATAATCTTTAGCAAAGATGTTACCTTTGATGAATTTGCCATGTTGAAGAAGGTGACAAAAGATGATATTCAACAGATCGATGGTGCTACGCAACAGGTGGAGAAAACTCCAAATCATGTAGAGTTTGAAAGAAGAAGAATTGGCCCAGTAATCAATAAAGTAGATAGAGAAACTCCTACGACAGAAGAGAAGTCAGATGAAGAAGAGGTTCTAACCCAAGAACCTCCACAGCAACAAGAACCAATTGCATTAAGAAAGTCATAACGAGTGAGACACAAACCTGCTCGATTCAATGATATGGTGGCTCATGTATCTATAATTGTAAATGATGAAATTCCTACCACTTATCAAGAAACAGTTCAAAGTTCAGAAGAAGAAAAGTGGAGGAATGCTATGAATGAAGAAATGCAGTCTCGTCATAAAAATCAGACATGGAAGCTAGCAAGTCTACCGAAGGAAAAGAAGGTAATTGGATGCAAATGGGTGTATGCAAAGAAAGAAGGATTTCTTGACAAGAAACGTATTCGCTACAATGCGAGGTTGGTGGCTAAAGGCTACGCTCAGATGGAGGGAATTGACTATAATGAAGTTTTTTCTCCAGTAGTGAAACATTCCTCCATCAGAATCTTATTGGTCTTGGTAGCTCAATTGGATCTGGAACTAGTTTAACTAGATGTAAAAACTGCATTTTTACATGGAGACTTGGAAGAGGAAATTTATATGACTCAGCCAAAAGGGTTCAAGGTTGCTGGAAAAGAAAATTTGGTATGCAAACTTGGAAAATCATTGTACGGATTGAAACAATCTCTAAGACAATGGTACAAGCGATTTGACAAGTTTATGTTGGGGCAGAAGTACACAAGGAGTAAGTACGATCATTATATGTATTTGCGCAAGCTACAAGATGGATCTTTTATCTATCTTCTCCTTTATGTTGATGGCATGTTGATAGCTTCAAGAAATCAAGGAGAAATTGAGAAGTTGAAAGCTCAGTTGAATCAAGAGTTCGAAATGAAAGATCAGGGAGAAGCTAAGAAGATTCTCGGCATAGAGATAAGTAGAGACAGAAAATTGGGGCAACTTTGTCTGACTCAGAAACAATATCCGAGAAAGGTACTGCAACGTTTTGGCATAAATGACAAGTCAAAGCATGTGAGTACACCGCTTACTCCCCATATGAAACTTAGTGCTGATTTATCTCCGAAGAATGATGTTGAACGAGAATATATGTCGAAAGTTCCATATATTAATGTTGTTGGTAGCTTGATGTATGCTATGGTGTGTATAAGACCTGACATTTCACAGGCAGTTGGGGTTGTGAACAGGTACATGCATGATCCTGGTAAAGGACATTGTCAAGCTGTCAAATGGATTCTGCGGTATATTCTGAACACCGTGGATGTTGGTTTAATGTTTGAGCGGGATGAAAAAGTCAGTCAATATGTAGTTAGATATTGTGATTCCGACTATGCTGGCGATTTGGACAAGCGTCAATCAACTACCGGTTATGTGTTTACTCTTGCAAAGGCACCGGTCAGTTGGAAGTCTACTTTACAGTCAACAGTTGCTTTGTCTACTACAAAGGCAGAGTATATGGCAGTTACATAGGCTATTTGGCTTCAAGGATTGCTGAAAGACTTAGGATTTGGTCAGAAGCACGTGAAAGTGCATTGTGACAGTCAGAGTGCTATTTGTTTAGCAAAGAACTAAGTTTATCATGTAACATCCCGAATTTCGAGTAAGTAATTTTGAATATGTGGATAAAAATATTTGAGAGTTGAGGGGTGTAAATGTAATTAAAAGTATGTTTATTTTGATGATTTCCAGGTGGACCAGATGGAACGGTCCAGAAATGATGAGTGAAGAGAAGAGTGAAAAACTGAGACAGTGAGTATCGCGACCTGGCCATCGCGACCACAGATCGCGATAAGCTGCTCGCGATGAAAAATGGTGATTCTTGGCAGTGAGCACCGCGACCAATCACCGCGACCACAGATCGCGATGACTGGCTCGCGATGAAAAAGTAAAAATCCTGGCAGTGAGCATCGCGACCACCATCGCGACCAGGGTATCGCGATGGGTGATCGCGATGAAGGCGGTGGAGTTGCTCCAGAGAGCAACGCGACCTGGTCACCGCGACCACAGGTCGCGACGATCGAAAAATTATAAAAAAAATAATTCGTCGCAGAAAATCCTAAGAAAACAGAAAAGAAGAAAACAGAGAGAAGAGAGACTGAGAGAGAGACCGAGAAAGAAAGAAAAGAAAAAGAAGAAGAAGAAGAAGAGAAGAAGAAGAAGAAGAAGAGAAAGAAGAAGAAGAAGAAGAAGAAGAAGAAGAAGAAGAAGAAGAGGAAGAGAAAAAGAAAAGAGAAAGAAGAAGAAAAGAAGAAAGAAAAAGAAAAGAGAAAAAGGAAAGAGAAAGGGAAAAGGAAATCTAGAAGAGAAAATGTGTGAAAAACAGAAACCAGGTAGGTGTATACTCCTTTTCGAAACCTTTGTGATTTTATTTTGTATTTTTGAGTTGAATTTGAGATTTGTTTTGAGTATTTGCTAAATATAGGTTCAGACGTTTCTTGATTCGAATATTTTGATTCAAACGTATTTTGATTTCATTGAAATGAGATATCGGATGAAACAAATCGTATAATCAAATATATATGTTTTGTGAATATTGTCTGAAATTATATTTGTTGTATTAAATTAAGATTTGAGAGTAAGAATTGTTTATTTCGAAAGAAACAGAAGGATTTGATAGGAAATTTTTGAATTATGTATTACGAATGTTATTTGCAAATTTTGATGCTTGAATTTCCTTTTGATTCGTAAATTATTGTTGATTAATTGGAAAACGAATATAAAGTGATGATTACTGTATCTCGCGAGGCAAACCTGGCATGGTCCAGTTTAGGCGAATCCCGGAGATAGATATTGCACTGATGATATTGATGACTGTTATATCTCGCGGGGCAAACCTGGCAAGGTCCAGTTTAGGCGAATCCCGGAGATAGATATTGTACTGATGATATTGATGACTGGTGCATCTCGCGGGGCAAGCCTGGCATAGTCCAGTTTAGGCGAATCCCGGAGATAGCCATTTCAATGTATTCGTGACTGTTGTATCTCGCGGGGCAAACCTGGCAAGGTCCAGTTTAGGCGAATCCCGGAGATAGCCATTGTACTGATAGTGATGACTGTTGCATCTCGCGGGGCAAACCTGGTTGAGTCCAGTTTAGGCGAATCCCGGAGACAGCTAGTGCACTGTATCCCTGACTGTTACATCTCGCGGGGCAAACCTGGTATAATCCAGTTTAGGCGAATCCCGGAGATGGATATTGTACTGACATTCCTGAGAGTTACATCTCACGGGGCAAACCTGGCTTGGTCCAGTTTAGGCGAATCCCGAAGGTGAACGTCACACTGATGTACAGATATAGAAATGTATGATGAGTGTATGATCAGAAGAGAGAACGAAAGTGAATAAGAGGTTTATATAAAGAAAATGTTACAGAATAAATAAAATGCTTATAAAAGAATTGAAAACTGAATTTTGTATTATTTGATTGAATTTAGATGTTTTTATAAAACTGTTTGTATATGACTTATTTCAGTAAGAAAGTTAAATATTGAAATGTTTTTATATGATCGTAGTGGAATATTATGAAATGATGAAAATTGAAATGTTTTTATTATGAAATGATATTTGATTTTGATACTGGAGTTAAGTGTACACCCACTAGGCATTATTGCTTAGCGCGTTGATTTTACCACGTGCAGGTATCAGAGACACAGGGAGAAATAAAGGATAGAGAAGAAATAACAGCAGATTAAAGGTCCAGAGTCACAGTTTCTTTTGAGTAGTTATAATTGAATTTTAATGGTATATTGTATTTAGTTAAGCATGCATATACAGAAATATGTAATTCGACCTGTATATATATATATATATATATATATATATATATATATATTGTAATATGTGTTTTATGATTTATATTCTTTGCAAATGTTTGTAACTACTACTTATATATGTTTTATTTGAAAATGATTGGAAGTCGCACTAAACGGCAGAGTGCGCAACGATTTGAAAACTTGGATATAGAAGTGTTGGATTTATATTGTATTATATTGTTTTATTGAAAACAGGTTTTTGGGAAATCCGAAAAATAGAGGAAACTCTGCCGAAATTTTAATTTTTGATGGGCTCACTAGAACCATATAAGTTATATGATTTTCACTGTTTGAAATTTTATAAAGTGAATTAAGTAAAGTTTTGAAAACCCGGTAGCGCTCCTTGGGTCGATCCAGTCGGGTCGGGTCAGGGGGTGTTACATATCATGTACGGACGAAGCATATAGATGTTCGATATCATTTTGTAAGGGAAATTCTTGAAAAATGTGAAATACAACTTCAGAAGATCCCGACAGCTGAAAATCCTGCAGACATGATGACCAAAGTGGTGACATCGATCAAGTTCCAACATTGTTTGGACTTGATTAATATTTTGAAAATTTGAAGATGGGTGGCGCCCTAGGCGCATTCGGAGACACTACTGAGGATAGTTGTTTTGTAAGAGAGATTTTGTAATTTTTGATTGGGATTTGAGATTCGCCAAGGTGGAGATTTATTGGATTTTGGCTTATCAATCCCACATTGGTTGAGAGTGAGTAATGAGGGGCTTCCTTAGACTATAAAAGGAAGCCATCATCCCTTGTTTTAATCATCTCAGTAAAGCCTCTCATCTCTAAGGCTTAGTTTTCTTTCTCTCTCTTTTGTATTGTTCTTTGAAATTAGTGAAGTTATCTTTTGGTGGTGTCTGAGGAAGTAGGCATAATTGGCCGAACGTCATTAAATCTCTGGTGTTATCTCTTTTTAATTTTTACTTTCAAATTGTTATTGTCGGGCACTATTGAATTTATTATTGGTGGAAAAATAGCCCAAATTTCCACAACAACAAATACATACCAACAGTAAAAATACGCAGTTTACAGTAAAAATATTCATGCAATACAAACTTAACTTGACAATCACTGTACCATCAGTATGGCAAACCCCAAATAAAAAAAAAAAAATTCAGATTATACAGAAACCCTAACCCCAAATACCATTTCGAAATGTAATGAGACTTGAAAAATAAAATTTTACCAACAATCCACCATACTATGTAACTGTGTCAACAATAATAAAATTTTCACCAACAATCCATCAATCAGATACAATGAATTGGTGTCAACAATAATAAAAAAAATTAAACAAAATAAAGTTGCAACTGTGTTCGAAGTGAGGTTCGTCCACCATACCTTGTCAGGTTCGTCCTCCTCGTTCGTCGTCAACCTTTGTCGCCGCCAGGGATGCAGTCCTTCGTCGTCCTCCTCGTTCTTTGTTCGGGTTTCGCTTCTTCGTCGGGTCTCGCATCTTCCTCAGGTTTGCTTTCTTCGTCGAGAGACAAACGGGCTTCGTTCATTGTTAAAGTTCGTCGTCGAAGAGAATCGAAATGTGGGCGGAGTTGGGAAAACTGAAATGAACAACAATGGCAATGCGGGTAAAGTGAAAGTGAAAGGGCACGAGTGAAGTGAGTATAAGGGGGGTTGTTCACATTAATTAGAAAATGATTTTAGGTTTAGTGGGGATATTTTGATTTTTAAAATAATTTAATATTATTTAATTTTTAAATTATTATTTTAATTATATATTTATATACACGTGTCATTATTTGGTACATATTGTTTTAAAAGACTAAAATAACCCTTATCCAGTTAACGTTTGCTAATGGCAGGTTAACAGAGGGACTAATTTGATTGATTTTGGAAAAGTTAAGGACCACGAGAGTTAAAAAGTGAAACATTGGTCAAAAAGTAATATTTTACAAAAAGTTAGGGACCAAAATGATTTCCACCCTTAAAATATCTCTAAACTTTTGCTTAGAGCTATTCAAGTCCGATAAACCCAATTTTTTCACTTTATTTAAAAACGGTAATTTTTAAATCTTTTCTCATAAGTGAAAATCATTTGATATCTAATCTCTTTCAATTGAAGACAAAGAATAACCAAATGGGCTGCAAATATGTTGAATTTTTAATTTCTTGTCATAAGAAAATTCGTTTAGATACCATATTTGAACTAGTGATGTAATTTTTTGTAGCCATTATAAATTTGAGATAGACATAATTCAATTTCATTAATACCAAGTGTAATGAGTTTATTATTGAGTCAAATCAATTTTTTTTTTAACATATTACCTGCCACGGTGACGATTCGAACCTGATATATTGTCAGACTGAATGAACGCACTTACCACCAAGCCACATTTGACAAACTTAAAGACCCAATTTCCCAATCTTTTTTCCTCTATCTCATTCTCTTTTCTCTTTCCCTCCCCAATTCTTCTCATTCTATGGTGAGTGTGCACACACACACATATTTTCTCTCTCTACAAGTGTTATTTTTTATGGAAAAAACTTTTTTTAAGTGTTTGAATATGTGATTTGGTTTTATTGTTTGTAGTGGAACTTCATGGATATCTCGTTAAATTTAGATTATTTAAATTTTTATAGATTAAAAATTAAAAACTTATTTATTAAAATAAAATTAAAATAAAAAATCTGTAAAAAGAAAACGAACTTAAAAATAAAATCTTGACAATGATCGAGACTTAATTTAGTAATTGTGGAGATTATTAATAAGTCTGAACAATTGCCGAAAGTTATTTTAAGTGTCGATAATTGTAGAAACTTATTATTATTTTTTTATAATGTTTAATATATGTTTTCCCATTTTGTTTTCCGTATTTGAATAATCTTTTTTCTTTTTCTTTTAGTTTCCAAATCTATTTTTCTTATTTTAGTTTTAGAATCCCCTTTCTCTCTCCTCTGGTTTTATTAAGTGTTATAATTTTTCAGAAGCTCTATATTTGCATGAAACACATTTACATAAGGAATCAATTTTAAAAAATATTTAATCTTGTTGTACTAGTTCTCGGTTGACATTTTAAGTCAACGTACTATCAAGAGAAATAATGATCCACTCTGGATCCAACAAAAAACTACAAATCGAATTCTCGCAGAAACAGAATATACGAGTCATCGCACATCCTTTTGAAGCTGGTCACTGTAAGGATAGACTAAAGCCGCAATAGGAAACCCACGAAGAGAGTTGTCGGCTTACTCTTTGATAAAGGCTGCAACTGATGGTTTTCTGTCCCATCAACATTAATTAAGTTGGATAATAGTAATGCATATACCATTACATATAATGTAGGCACGTCACAATAAATGATAATGTGCTCGGACCTCCTAATATCTAATAAATTATTTGTAAATCGCTTAATTTACTCGATAATAGAGGAGATTAGAAGTGGATGACATGGCGACAAATCATACTGCCGATCGACTACATCGGAGAAGACATAAGCCCTTCAGCTTGACATTTCTACTAATTAAGCATATATCCATCCCTATAAATAAAGATGAATTCTCAATAATCTATCCCTATAAAATAAATATGGATTCTAAATAAGGTAAGACACAGTGACTACTCAAAACTTCGTCTCTCTCACTTTAAACTTTCTCTCTCTATAATTGTTTATTGACTTGACCATTGAAATATAAATGCCGGTAACTAGTTGATACTTCTATCGAATTTTATTTGTTTTGTATTATTACAATTCTTAGAGAGAGAGAGTTCTTGTAGATTAATTAAACCTCTGGATGACACAAAAATTTACATTACAATTACTTTTTGATGGACATCACTTTTTATGTTATATGTCACTTTAATAATTTAAATTAATTATTGGCTGAATTTTAGTGTCAACCCATGTAAATTTATATATTTGTTTTAACAAAATTTAGATACCACTTTTATGTTGTTTCTCTTTTTTTCAATCCAACAAATTTGTAAAAATTATAACTCAATATGTTAAAAATAATGCTTTATAGCGCGAATTGGGTTGACTTATGGATCCATTTTCAAATATTAGATTTGGCGTTTGAATTTGCCTCTCAACAAAATTTATCCCCCAAAAGATTGTTCTCGTGCCAACCGACATACCGGCGCGTGTAAAGCCCGCCGGCCGCTCTTCTAGACAGAACTTCCACTCAATATCGGCAACTGGATTGCACGCTCTATCCCATCGTCTGACAAAACTCATTGAAATCGGACACCAAAATCCCCCTGCCACAACCTAACCCCCTCTTCTCTACAGACACGTCGACATCACGAGACGCACAAAAAGCAATCCTATTGGATAGTATCAACAACGTGGCGATGAAGCACGTGAGTCTAACGTTCCACAAATGCGCTATGATACTTCCCTAGCACGGCTCTTTAAGTGCACCCACACGCATCTTACAAATCAGTTGCGACTCACGAACGCCTCCACCGCCGTACACCTGTAAGATAAGATACCGAGAGAGAAAGGGAAAAAAAGACAAAGAAAGAAAGAGAGAGAAAGTTTCTAGAGAGAGAAACTGTCGAGAGCGAGAGAGATCTGATCGAAACGAAAGGTAAAAAGCTCGAAACCCTTGTGTTTTGTCTTTGTTTATAGGTTGTGATACGTTAGATTGTGTGTTGTTTTTGTGAAAAATCCCTAATTTTGGGATTTGTCGTTGTCGGCTAAAATTAGGGTTTTTGTGGTTTTTTGATAGATTGGAGAACTTGTGTACGGAAAAAAATTAGGGTTTTGGTGAGTAGATAGATGTATGTATGGCTTCGGGGCCAATAGTAGGAGGAAATGATGGGGCTAGAGAGAAGCAGAGATACTCAGAGAACAAGGTCTATACAAGAAAAGCTTTTAAGGGTTCCAAGAACCAAAACAACAACAGCACCAGCAGCGCCACCGCTACATACACAGCCAACGCAAATAATAACAATACCACCACTGTCACTACAACAGCGACCACCACCGTAACAAACGTCACTACTACTGACGATACCGAGAAGACGAACAACGACGCGGAGAACGTCAATAACAGCCACAACGACGCGGAGAACGTCAATAACAGCAACAACGACGAGAACAAGAACAACAAGCAAGATGACAAAGACGAAAAGGACGACAATTCCATCCAAGAACAGCCTACCCAGACCCTACCTGTAGCAGAAGACGCGAATTCAGCTCAACAGCCGGTCATTTCTCGCTTGGACGGTGCTTCTGATGACTCTTCGATTCTTAATAGGCCACAGGCTTTGACGCTTCCCACGACTGTGGAACCTCCTTCGGCGAATGGGGCGGTGAAGTCGGGTTCAGAGAATAGGATTAAGATAAACTTGGCTTCTAGTTCGAAGCAAGAGAAGCGCAAGATTAGGAGGAAGCTGGAAAGTGAGCTGGATGTCGTGAGGAGTTTGGTGAAGAAGATAGAGGCAAAAGAGGGGCAAATTGGTGGTGGGTTTAGTAATTTGCGTGTGACAGTGAGTGATGGGATTGATAATGGAGTGATGAGAGTTCAGTCAGAGGTGGCTTCGGTTGGAGTTCCAGTTTCTCATGGGGTTATTGGTAGGCAGTCTAGGCCCTTTAATCAGTTGAGCATGTCAACCTTGGAGAATAGTCAGGGAGTGACGGAAAACATGGAAAAAGAGAAGAGAACACCCAAGGCGAATCAGTTTTATAGGAATTCAGAGTTCTTACTTGCAAAAGATAAATTCCCTCCTGCCGAGAGTAACAAGAAGTCAAAATTGAATGTGAAGAGGCATGGAGGAGAATCGGGACGTGGGTTTGGGGCTGGGAGTAAGTTTTTTAAGAGTTGTAATTCTTTACTTGAGAAATTGATGAAGCACAAGCATGGTTGGGTGTTTAATGCTCCTGTTGATGCGGAGGCTCTTGGCTTGCATGACTACTTCACCATTATTAAGCATCCAATGGACTTGGGAACTGTGAAGTCAAGGCTCAACAAGAATTGGTACAAGTCTCCAAAAGAATTTGCTGAGGATGTGAGACTTACCTTTCACAACGCTATGACGTATAACCCAAAGGGGCAAGATGTTCATGTTATGGCAGAATTGTTATCAAATATGTTTGAGGACAGGTGGGCTGTTATAGAGTCCGAATATAATCGTGAGACGATGTTTGGTACAGCCTATGATATGGGTTTCCATACACCCGCACCAAGAAAAGCTCCTTTTATACCTCCATCTCCACTTGATATGAGAAGGATTTTGGAGAGATCAGAATCCATGACACATCCTGTTGACTTCAGACCAAAACCTATTAGTACTACTCCTTCAGGTAGGACCCCTGCTCCAAAGAAACCCAAGGCGAAGGATCCACATAAAAGGGACATGACTTATGAGGAGAAGCAGAAGCTTAGCACAAATCTGCAGAGTTTACCGTCAGAGAAGCTGGACAATATTGTACAGATTATTAGGAAAAGGAATTCTTCACTTTTCCAACATGATGATGAAATTGAGGTGGACATTGATAGTGTTGATGCTGAGACTCTGTGGGAGCTTGATAGGTTTGTTACTAACTACAAGAAGAGTTTGAGCAAGAACAAGAGGAAGGCTGAGCTTGCAATTCAAGCCAGAGCAGAAGCTGAGCAGAATATGCAGCAGCAGGTAATGCCTTGATAATATTTCTGCCATGTGCCTCTTTTTGTGTTGATCGAGTTGCTTAATGTATGTTGTTATCATCTTACTTGCAGGCCCCAGCTCCAGTTGTTGCAGAGGGACGAGAAGAAACCAGGACAGGTAAAATCGCCAGCTTATGAGTATGACAATGTTTGAATTAGTGTATACTTGATTGAATTAGTAATCAGTATTGATTTTATGTATTTTTGTTCTCGTGCTAGTAGAGGAAAGGAATGTTGCCTCTTCATCACCTGTCCAGGTGGAGAAACAGGGTGAAAATGGAAGTAGATCAAGTAGTTCAAGCAGCTCTAGCAGTGACTCGGGATCTTCATCAAGTGGTACTGTGATGAATTTCTACTTCCTGCAGTCGAAAGTAGTACTATTTTTTTCTTTTCTCTTAGTCTCATATATGGGTATATTGCAGATTCTGATAGTGAAACATCCTCATCTGGATCTGAGGGTGGACATTCACCAAGGACTTGACATATTCTTCCAGGTAAGCTTATACATCCTGCCTTCTGTTGTGTGTTTTGGGTTTTGCTTTTCTTGTTCTTTGCTAATTGTAGGCTCTGTTCTTATCTGTTTTCATGTGTAACTAACTATTTGTTTTGAGAGTTGTCGCATATGGCATTCTAAAATATATATACCTAATAGTCTTCTTTCTTTGGTATTATCCACTGTGACTCACGTATAGAGAATTGTTGATAACATGATTCATTTTCGAGATGTTGAATGAGTAGTTGGTTGGTGATGGTTGTGGGTGATAATGGTGGTGAATGTCATATGATAGCTCATATTGGACTATTTTCACAACAAACCTGTCATCACTTCAGTTTGAGTATATTTATGTGGATAAGAATTTTGTAATTTATGACTTGGAGGCTGGAGCTGCGGGTGTATGCATGACTTTAGTTTCTTTTTATGAGTATGGGTAAAATGCCACGTCACCAAATATTTGATAACCCTTCTCTTTAAGGAGAAGAGGGAAAATTTGAATGCGTTCAAGGAGAACTGGTATTGTTCTGCTGCACCATCTATCTGGACCATTTGATACCTTTGGCTATGATATATGTAGTGCCTTGTCTACTTGTGAGTACTTGTGCTATATAATGGGAGAAAAGGGGGTCAGGAAAGGAGGGGGATTGGGGATGGCTGGCAATTTAATAATTTATCAATGATCTGTTATAGAAATGTGAGGGAATATGTTTTCTCTACCAACCTCATGTGACCTGTAGAGCAATCATGAAATTCTTTTGATATTTTGTTATTTGGTGATGAATGAAGATTGGTTTTTCCATTTTCTTATGGTTTATACGTTTACTTTTGAGCGGGGTAAGTACTTGGGATGTTCATTTAGGGATTCTTCATGTCTCTTTTTAATGATTAAAAAAAGAGCCTCTTTTAAAGAAAACCAAGAATACATGTAGAACTACTTATCCTTTGATTTGTTTGTCTTCATCGCTGGTTCACTTTGTATCTTCCTTTACGTTATTTATGTCTTTCTCTTTATTTAATTAAAAATGAAAAGTTGATATTTTTGCCATTATCCAGTTCCCTTTTGGTGACAATTCCTTCAGGTTTTATTACTCGAATTTTGTTAAACAAGTTTTATTAGAAGTAACGTGTCAACGAAATCTTTGAAATTTATTGCTATAATGGGTAAACCGAAAAACAAGAAGTTTCTAATTGGTGACATAAAATTTACTTGTTTACTTAAAAGTCCGATTCAAATTTGCTCATCTTATGTTATGCTTTAAGCAGTTTGCTAGCTTTACTTGGAAATTGTGTTGTTTACTGTTACACTATGCCTGGAAAAAGATGGGAGAAAGGCCTTTCTTGTGAGCTGAAAATTTATTTCTGTCACCCCCGCTATATGAATGCTGGGCCATATCTTTGTTCTGAAGATTATTCTATTAAATGGATGTATGCAAGAACCTTAAGGATCTCTATGAAGTCTTAATAAATGAAGTTTTTTCTTTACCTATAAAATTAGCAATTTTGGTTGTGGTGATATTGCTTACATTGCATATGGCAGTTACCTAACTTGTGTTTGCTTAAATGTCCCCTGTATTTAATTGTTTGCTCGCATGTCTATTATTTTTTATTTTTTCCTGTTTCTCACTTCATATATCTTGCATATATGATATACTTAGTTTGGTTCGTTTTTTCTGCATTTTTCATCAACACACAATTGGAAACTTGTAGGTATAAATCTTGATCGGTAGATCTGAACTTCCACTTTTTGGGAGGAAGATCGCCAGTGTCTTTTATTTTTTATTTTTCCTGTTTTTCACTTCATATATCTTGCATTTACCTGGTTTGGTTTCCCTTTTTTGTATTATTCAGTCTACACAGGATAGAAACTGAGAATACTTGTTGTTATAATTCTTGATTGTTGAGGATAATTTTAAGGCAACCTAAACTACAAACTAGTTTAACAAAGTTGCTAGATTAGTCCAAGCTTCTGCTTTTGGGAGGAAGATATTTGTATGTATGTGATTTACTATGAATTACTATGGTACATGTAAAGCAGCAGACTATGTACCTCTATACTGGTAATTATTTTTTTTACTAGAAAACTTGTGCCACTTTATATTACCTGCCTGTTTGTTAATATAAGAATTACATCTTTGACACCAGAAAGCTAGAACATATTCCAAGTTTGATTCTCTTTACAGCTTGTATTTCTTATTTATATAAAATCAATCTCATGCTCTTGTTCTTCTGGTATCTTGAACTCTGTTAATTGTTGCTGGATTGTGCAATTTTAGGGCCCATAAGATTGTATCGTTGGCAAGGTGGGTAGGCTTTTAGTTGTTTACCGCAATGAGAAAATAAAGGGTCTTACAGAATCAAAGTTAATTAATGTTGCCATTTCTAATTTATGTTTTTCTGTACCGTTCTCCTTGGATTTTTTTAACTGTTAGAAGTGAAAGATAATGGAAAATTTTATCTTGATAGTGCTTATACACTTTTGGAGGATGAGGAGAAGATTTCATGCTTTTGATAACTTTGAATTAAACATAAAGAAATTCTTTGTTTTATTTTCCAGCTGATAAATTCCTAAAATGTGAATCCGATTTTTTTGGCCCTGAATATGTGTAGCATTAAGATTATTTGATGCTAATATTGTTCTATATTTAACTCGTGATCATTCATAACTGATGAAGTTTCTCACTTACCATAACTGACGGATACGTAGATCCATCTTTCCCTACTTTCCACTTAACACAACCTTAAAAAAATCATTTGTGCCGCCTTCTGCGGTGCAGATGCAGACGGTGTCCGCACCCTCTATCGGCCTATGTACATACCCGTCACCCTCCAGCGGCTGATCTACATATCCGTCACCCTCCAGCAGCTGATCAACATATCAATCAATACCATTAGCATGTGGGATCTCTTTCGAACTCTCCTAATTAAGCTGTTCCATCGGCTTCTCTATCTAGCCATTTCATCGGGCTCTTTGTCGACTTGTTTTGTTAGCCTCTCTGTTAAGCTGTTGTTAGCATCTCTGTCAAGCCATTTGTTGGAATTCTGTCAAGCTGTTTAGGCCCTGTTTTTTTAGAAGTTAAAATTGACTTATTAAATGATTTGGTATAATAAAGATGTTTGGCAAAACTTCCAAAACTGGTTATTTAATATTCCTAGTTGATTTGGCAGCAATTTTAAGAAGCAGGTGAGGCTTACTTTTGTAAAATGATTATAAATAATTGGCTATGATATTTAGTAAACCTCATTAATTTAATATAAAGACACTTATATACCAACTTTAATTATATATAAATCTATATTCAACTTTTTTTTTTCAATGTTTATATTTAAAAAATCAAATTGTTAAATTAAAATGCTTATAAGAAAAATAAATTTAGATATTTTGTTATTGATGGAAAATCTATAAATACCCTAGTCAAGATCCTTTCAAGTTTATCAAAATATACATTTATTTAGACTTAAAACACTAACTTGGAATGGAGTGAAACGGAAGGCCCACCATTTCAGGTTAGTATTTTAAGTCTAAATAAATTTATATATTGATGAACTTTAAAGGTTTTTTACTAGGGCATTTATAGATTTTCCATCAAGTAGTATCAGAGTCTTTGATATCATTCTAAGGACATTGGGATCTAGAAAATTTGTCACCTTCCGTTTCACTCTGTTCCAGGCTAGTGTTTTAAGTCTAAATAAATTTATGAGCTAATTGCATGGACCTCTCCTGAGGTTTTGCCATCTACAAGCGGAGTCAACTTTATTATTTATTGACAAACATCACCCCTGTCCTTAGTAAAATTTGGTCAAATGTAACAGTTGACCAGGGGAGGTTTTTGTTAAAAACCTGAAGAGTTGGCTAAAAGTTGACTCCGCCTGTAATTGAGTAAACCTAAAAGAGGGGAGGTCTTTGTCAATAAACTCAAAAGTTAGACTCCGCCTGTAATTGAGCATACCTTAGGGGAGATAGGCGTTATTTACTTTAAATTTATATATTAATGCCCTAATCTAGTTCCTTGCAAGTTCATTAGCGTGTATATATATATATATAGGCTTAAAACACTATATATTAACTAATAGTATGGTTTGAATACCGAATAGTAATTATAATCATTATATAAATTCACTGCAATTAACAATAAAATTTACCAAATGCATGTATACTATAACAGTTTTAATAGCCGAATTAGCCAAACAGTTTGATTAACTTTACAGTAGATTATTTCTTTAGCACAACTAATGGTGATTATTTTAAAGCTACAACAATACCCAACTGACCCTTAGTCGGTATCTTTGTCAAGTTGTTTCATTAGTATTAGGGATGTGCAGGATCCAATCCAATACAATCTATTGGATTGGATTTTAGGGTATGATTGATTCGGATTGGATCCATATTTTAAAAAATTCATTGGATTGGATCGGATGGCGAATTCCCATATAAAAATCTTTCAATCCGCTATAATTCAAGACCATATATTATTTCTAATTCTAAGTCATAGGTCAAGTCTAACATAATAAAATTAGGGGGTTTCTCTTCTTTTCATTTCATTTCTTTCTTCAATCCTTCTTGTGCCAACCAAATCACACCTCCCACCATCTAACATCACACTCACACTCGCTTCAAACGTTCAAGATCAACGTCTTCGTTTATTGCTTGTTATAGACCATTTTTAATACCCCTTACAATAAATGGAATTGGCAACTAGTTGTATCTTGAGTGAGTTGATGGATATGTTTTAAGGCTTGGCTAATGGCTATGTTTTTGTTCATACTTGATTGCTTTGCCTATAATTTTAACTTGATGCTTTTGTTTTATTTTTATGTTTGGATTTTGAACTTAATTTATGTTTCGCTCATCTTTATTGCAAAATGGAGTTTTGGTATTTGGTTGTTTTATGGTAATAAATTAGTTTGTTAGTTTTACTATAATTATTTGTATTTGTTAATTTTATATATGGATATTTTAGCATATTCAAAAAATAGTTTCATCGGTTGATCCATTGGATTTAAGAATTATTGGATCAGATTGGATTTTGCTTTACGATTGGATTGGATCAGATTATAATTTCTTTTATCCAATTGTATAATATCGGATTTGGGTTATGTAAAATCTAATGGATCCGATCTGCTGCATACCCATAATTGATATCTCTATCAAGCCGTTTCGTCGGCATTTCTGTCAAGTTGTTTGGTTGGCATTTTATCAAGCCGGCCTGTCAGACTTTCAATTGACTCATTACCATGTCATTGTAACTTTTCAACTCATCTCCCGGCTTGAGTTTGGGAGGATTTTAGAGAATCACAAAATTAGTAATGCAGATTAAATGCTTCCATTCATATTTTATTTATGTTTTTTTTTTGTGAGTATTTTATTATGTTTGATCTATTGCCATTTAAGTTTTTCGTATCTTATATACTGTATTTATCTAGTCTCGTAAGCCTATAAATAGGCTCCTTATGTATTTGTAATTTGTAATATGCATCCCAATATTATAAAATCTTCTTTTTATTATTTTACAGTTGAGAGTTTTCTAGGAATGCACACGAATAATCTACTGATATTAGCATCTGTTATTTGTCTTTCTGCATTCTGTAGTCGACTGTAGTTGTAAAATTATGTTACTGGCAATTTCAAACTTTTCATTTTAAATGTTATTTCAGTTGCTAATGTTCCCGTTAAACATTTCCTTTTTCTTTCGTTTGTTGTGGCAGGTTCCAGACTTTAGAGTAGATGATTTGCTATTAGCTGGGCAGAAGCTTTTGAGATTAGTGATTAGATTTTGAAACTGCATTTGGTGTACAGTAGAGAAGCTCTTGAGGCCAGCAACCATGTGACCACCGGGGTGTGTTTCACGCCATCATCAGAGCTAGGCTTTCAGCATCTAGGCGTGGCCTATCTACCTTGTCCCAAATTTGTATAATATAAATTAGAATGTGGTGATGATTAGATACAGTTTGGTTTTTCTGCGTAGCAGCAGGTGTACATTGCTAACAAATGCTTACTCATCTTAGTATCTTTTAGTTTCTGCTGCAGATTCAGAATTCTTTGGTGTTATACAAAAGATAGTCTGTAATTCATGTTCATGGAGTTATAATTCCTTCATATGACATTTTCCCTCAGGCTCGTCTGTATCTTTTGATTTTTGTTGATTGTGCAGGCTAGTTTGTGTAATTGTCCCAGCAAGTTGGTAGTAGTCAAATCGATCCTGAATTTCTTGGCACTAGTTAACATTGAACTTGTATGTTTAGCTATGGGATGAGAAGTGCTCTACTTTGATTCAAGGTTGTATATTTGTGGACGGTTTATGTAATGTTGGAGTCAAATGTTGTTGAAAGTGAAACCGCAATTAGTTGTAGAGTTTGAGAGAATTGTTTATGTAGATATTTTCTTTGTTTTTAAGGATGTAAATCTATATTGAGTTGAACAAAGAACATCTCAAGCGTTCATTTTAATCAAGTCTTATCAATCATAGCCTTGTTCAGAATTTAAAGCAATTAGCAAATAGCTTAATTGAATAATGCTGAGATTTTTTTTATGTAGAAGGGGTATTGTGAATTGCGTTGAGGATCCGTATATCGTATGAATGACTCGTAGTTCAATTAAAAATAATAATGACTTGTAAACAGCAGCACTGCAGCACCGCCCGTACAATACAACTATAAAAGTCAGTTTCCCTGAAAAAGCCAAATGAAAATGTAAAATCAAAGCCAAAACCAAAACTATGCGGTTCATGCTCTCCCCAACAGTAAAACACGTCTGGTCCTCGCCTCTCCATTCCCATCTCGGCGAAGCCAAACTATCTTCTTCTTCTCCTTTTTTGCGGTACACACCATGGTCTGGTCTAGAGCAGTGGAGAGTCGTCCCACTCAACGAGAACCGGTTTTGGGGAACCAATGGCCCAGAATCACCTTCTCAACACTCACCACTCGCGCCTGTGATTACTGGTGCTGACAGCTCAATTGAGTCTGCTTCATCTCTTGCAGAGCTTGGTGCTCTTGTTCTCTCCACCAGTGATCCTCTCTCCAAATCCAAGCTTTCTCATTTGGCTTTCTCTAAGTGGCGCTCTCTCAATTTGCCTATTGGGGTCTCCGTCCCGCCTTCTCAACCCGCTCGTCCTCCCAAACCCGAATTGGTTTGTTCAGTTTTTATTTTTATTGTGGATATTTCTTATGTTCATGCTGATTCTGAGATGGGTTCTTTTTATCTTTTTAACATCCAAAATTAAAGATTCTGATTTTGCTATCTAGGTGTTGCTTGTAAAACAATTACCTATATTTGGTATTTGTGGAATTTGTTGCTTTACAATAATCAACATGTGCAAGGCTTGTTGAAAGTTGAGATTTTGATGTCCATATAGTTATTGGTAGTTACTTGTATGACACTTATTCTTATGATTTTCAATCATAAGGACTTGGGGTTCTTGTTAGTTTTATTTTCTGCTAATCTGAAGACATCATTATCACTTTTATTTAATAAAGGGGAGGCTCTAACCGTTGTGGTCTTCCTGATTTTTTTTTAAACTTTAGGTTTCTCCTAAGGAAATTCCAGCTCCCAAAAATTCTGGTTTCCCTCTTAATGTTTATATGCTTCACAATCTTGCTCACGTGGAGCTAAATGCAATTGATTTGGCATGGGACACAGTTGTTCGTTTTTCACCCTTTTGTGAGATTCTTGGGGAGGGGTTCTTTGCTGACTTTGCTCATGTTGCTGATGATGAGAGCCGCCATTTTGCTTGGTGCTCACAGAGACTTGCTGAACTTGGTTTCAAGTGAGGCCTGTTACTTGAGTTATTATATTTCGTTCTTGTTATGGAAACTGACCTTTCAAAACCTCCTATATGATTAGATATGGAGATATGCCTGCTCATAATTTGCTTTGGAGTCAGTGTGAGAAATCATCTGACAATGTTGCTGCACGCTTGGCGGTAATCCCCCTAGTTCAGGTATTCTCTCACTCTTATAGTACTACTAATAGGTAATACCTGATAAAATAAAGCTTTCACTATAGTTATTTTGTGTCACTGTGTAAATTTTATGCCCTTGCCCTGTCTCACTTTGCTGCATCTTTGAGGATTAGGTACAACTTCAAGGTTATATAAGTTGGTACATATTAAATGAAGTAAAACATTTTCAGCTATGGGAGTATCACTGCTTTTGTTGTTACTTATGCATATGTCTGCGTTGTGTATAATAAATTTCCCTGGGAAATTAGATGCCTATGTACTGGAAGCTGTTGTATATATCTACATTATCAATTTCTTCGCATATATGGTGAATGTATTGTTCTAGGAACATCATCTAGTGTATTAAGAACTTCTCTTTTATTTGAGTAATCAATTGCAATAATCACTCTGTTAAGCCGTCTTTGTTTCGCCTCGGCCAATCCCTTTCAGATGGCACTAAGCATATATATCTTTCTGCATTGCTTTTGAAGTTGTGTTCTTCATATGCTCTTTAAAAGGATCCAAATTCAAAACAGGTTGGATGCGAGGGCTTCTCAGTTGATCAAAAAGACAATTTTCTTGGTTCTAGCTGTACTAACTATTCTTCGGCTTGGATCAGTACTCTACTAAGCATCTTTAAGATATTTAGATGAGCTGCAGCTCTTTATCTCCTTATAATAAATACTATGGAAATAAGGGGGTGATTGCAAGTGATCTCCACCTGACAACAAGCAGTCTAGAATTTTTATGGTGAATTATTCTTCCATATGTTATATGGTTACAAAGATATCTGTACGACTAAGAACTTTGTGGGAGGTACTCTTTTGCCAGATTCTTGATACGGGCTTCTGCTAATTGCACTTACGTATGCACACTATGTGTGCATATATTATATGGTAAAAAAAAATATTTGAACTGCTAGTAGCTTATATTCCCGTTGCATTCTCAATAGGATCAGTCGTTGAACTTAACAAAATAATATGGAAAAAAAAAAAAGAATAGTTCATCTTGTTGTGGGCAGAATTAACTCAAAAAACTTCGATATAATTTGCTTCTATCCAAATATTCTCTAGCTGCAATAAGTATTCTTAATTCCTTTACATTATAATGCCAATCTAGTTGAGGATTCTATAAGGTTTGGTTTATTCTAATGTAAATCTGATCTGGTAAATACTTATTGCTTACTGTAATTATGGGTTTAGGAAGCTAGAGGACTTGATGCTGGACCACGGTTAGTGCAAAAATTGATTGGCTTTGGAGATCATCGGACATCAGACATCGTGGCTACAATCGCGGATGAGGAAATTGCACATGTAGCTGTTGGTGTGTACTGGTTTCTCTCAGTCTGTCAGAAATTGGATCGTGCGCCTTGCTCCACCTTTAAAGGTTTTGCAGCCCTTCTAACCTTTCAGTGTGTATAGTCATAGATAATACTATATTTATACAAGACACAAAAGATTAATCTTGTTTGTGGGTTATTATGCTGACTTGTTGAAAGAGTACAATGTGGAGTTGAAAGGGCCGTTCAACTATTCAGCTCGTGATGAAGCTGGCATTCCCCGTGATTGGTATGAAAAATGTGTATTCATTTGGTTGGCAAGAACTTGGAGGAGTTCTGTATTAAAATGTTTGTGATTTTCATGTCAAATCTATATTCATACATGTTTGCTTGACACAATATGATACATGACTAAACTGTCTTCACATCTACACGAACAGAAAATTGCTGTATTTGACAAGTTTGTTGCCTCATCTTTGGTCTAGGTATGAATATGGTCCATCATCGACAAATAAACAGGACAAGAATCAGAAAGAGAATACAGATGACAAGCTTTCAGTGGTGAGTAATCTGGATGGTTATGTCTCCTATACAATGAATTATAGAAACTTTTTTGGGGCAAAAGTTTTCATAAAAGCTAACTTGTGTCACAGGTTTATGATAGACTCGCTTCCATCATTGCCATGGAGAGTGAAAACTCAAGTTTGAAGAAGGCCTCCTAGATGATGCTTACTAATACAAAAAGTTCAAACTCTTAAGGATTTTCTATGATTAGATCATCTGAAGCAAATCCTTTGACTTTACAGTTGCCTGCTCTGTAGAAGTTTCAGCAGTGAGCAATTGAGCGTTAATACATTCGAGTTAGCTAACAAGGATATAGGCAGAACTGGGGACTTGGTTTGCTGAGATCAACCTTTGACATGAGAACGGCTTGCATTCATTTTTATGCAGTTGTAAATTATTTTTGTATGCATGTAATACCCAGAAATATATTCATACAAGGATATTGTTAAAAGCTGCCATGTTCATGTTGATAGCCGAATCCGAAGTAGGCCACTTTTGAAATTTCACGCATGAATTTAATCACTACATCTCCAGCAGAAAATTTATAGGTCCATGGCGAAAAGCAGTTTTCTGTCTATGACAAATGAGCAGGCACATTGGTCTGGTTGTCCTGTCAAGTCTCGAGTGTCATGTGGGCCGCATATCTGATAAAGAAAGTAAATATTGCATCTATTTCCCCAGTTCATGTGCTGTACATTCTTTTAGTATAAAATGCAAATAATTGAATCATCTCCACCAAACATCCACGTGCAATTGAACCTAGACCTAATTTAGTGGGTACTCCTTTTGAGTCTTCGGTAGTTGGTACCACTTATAAAATATTATATTTTATAGATTTTTAGCCCTAAATATAATCTGATTACAAGTTTGTCTTCTTTTTCACCGAAGACCTGTGTTATAAAGGTTATAATCAGACTATACTAGAAAACAAACAAAATCTATCTATTTATCTTCGTTGGAGACAATGTAATTGCAACTTGTGTGTGAATTTGCCCAGGAAAAAAATCCAAGTTTTTGTCAAAAGGTGACTCACAACAAAATGAGAAAGTAAAGATTCATGAAAGATACATCAAAATCTGCCCATTGTAAACCTTAACACTCATTAAATTAATCAATAAAAAAAGAAACAAATAAAAAAAATTAAAGAAGGTGGTTAAATCATCAATTCATTTGAATGAGAAAGTAAAGATATCTTTATAAATGATTTTTCCTTTATTTGGAAACTTTGTGGGTGAGATTCCTTATTTCTGCTCTGTTTTTGTATATTTGTTTATTTTTATAACACTACGCAACATCATATTATTGATTACAACTGTCTCTCTCTCTATTTCTTATCATCATCATCACTACAACTATTACTCCGTATCTATAGAACATCACATTCGTTCAACCAACAAACAAAAGAGAAAAATCTAAACCTAAGAAGATCATGTGTTGTGATGGTGATTGCAGGCCACTGGGCTTTCTCTTAGGCCTTCCCTTTGCCTTCCTATCTCTCATCATCTCCATCATCGGCATCGTTATTTGGATCGTCGGGTCAGTTCATTTTTCTCTCTCAATTTCTGGGTTGGGTTTATATTCTCGATTTTTTTTTCCACGATTATTTTTCATTTCAACCTTCTGGGTATTTATAATTTCTGTCTATTTCTCATCAAAGATTCACTCTTTGCTATTTTATTATTCTGGGTATTTAAGATTTCTTGATTTTGTAGTTGAATTTGTCATATTTTGTAATTTGGGTAATGAATATGAGTATATGACATGATTTTTTTATTTATTTTGGCAGGTTGTTGTTGACATGCATATGTCCTTGTTGTTTGTGCGTGACCGTAATAGTGGAACTGGCTCTGGAGTTGATTAAAGCTCCTATTCATGTGATGGAGTGGTTTACTTCTCAGATCCCCTGTTGATTGGATTCTGGATACAACCTAGTACTTACTATATGTCTCTTCTATTTTTCTTCCAGTATCTTGCATGTGTAAAGTTTGGTTTTTTGTTTTCTTGAGGACAATATTTAGCTATTGAACTTATAATTTTTAGGACAATTTCGCAGGCATGGAATAGTCATGTTGAAATAAAATTAAAGTTTATTTGGATTTTGGTTAATTGACCATCAAAGTGGCTTCTGCTTTCTTGAGGGTTACTATGATCGTGTAAATATTATCTGCAAGCAAATAAATAAATAAAGAATTCTGTTTTCGTCGATGAAAAGATAAAGATACAGATGGTGCTTGTAAGATTCTAAGATATTGTATTCAAAGCATTAGTGTTTTGGCTGGTATATATGGACACTTTTTGGTACTTTTTTCGATGAAGAGTCTCCGGTTACAAGAGTACTGAGCTAGGAAGAGTCTGCTCAGCTCCTTGAAGTAAGTGACAGATTTTGCTGTTAGCACCAGACGGATGCTGCTGGGTTTTTAACCAATTTGACATCCAAGATTCAGACCCAAACATCATCAATAACATTTCAATTCACTTGCGGGGAAATCATCGACAGGTTGACAGTAGACATCTAACTCAAACCATAATTGTTGTTTAGCAGCATTTAGGATACATTCATGACAAGTAAAGTCACATTATTATCAATATGTTGTACATGTATCAACATTAATTTTGTAAACCCTATAAAATTGATAAATGCAACTACACAAATGAGAAAGGTCTAATGCCTCCTGCTTCAAAACTCATCATCAGCATCCTTCTCATGATCTTTCAACTCCCAACATCCATCTTTCCTTTGAACCATCCCCTTATTTTTCATACACCACCAGCCAACAGGCACCAAATACTCATCCTTGAGAATATCTAATGTTTTGTTCAGTAAACCAATGTCCCTTTTAACTATCAAATCAAACCCTCCATCTTTCCCCTGAGTTCCAGCAACCCATGAAGATAAACCTCCAAGGCATGCCAAATAATGAAGTTTCCAATAGGTTTCAAGTACTTGGACTCGTTTGTGTTTATCAAAAGCTCTTCTCCAACATCTGAGTACCTTGTTAGGGGATAATGGGTGATGAGGTCCGGCTGATTACGTACACGTAGGATTCGAAGATCTTCCATGGAGTCCAAGAGGTCCTTGAACTTGCTGTCTCCAACACGTGGACTTGCAAAACCAAAAGTAGTAACAGGACATTGCTTGTCTGGTTTTTCTATTGCTTATTGAACCCATTAATGACAATGTCGGCTGCTGAAAGAGTGGCAAGCGCTGCTCCCAAGCTGTGGCCAGTTGTTGTTATACTGATTACCTCATCCTTGAATTCTTCCATCAGTCTCTTTACTTCAAGTAAAACCTGTTATCAAATTGTAAATTTACAAGGAAATTAGACTACCTTCAGTTCTCTCTTGTATGTCAATGAAGTTAAAGAAAGATCACAAAGTTACCTGTTCTCTAGCGCTAATTTTCGTGAAACGTGAATTCGGATCCTCTGAAGTATAAATGGACAGCCAACCACGGTGAACTTTAGCATCACAGGCTTTTTCCTCCGAATAACGGAGAAGCTGGAACCAAAGGAAAATCAAAATCATTAACCAATTCAAAAGACTCGATGGTTCCTCTCCAAGTAATTACAATATCCCTCCTACCCAACGCAGCTTTTCCCTCATCAGTGGCTACAGCTACAAATCCAATCCAGTTTGAGTCCTTCTGCCAAGCATGCTTTGATAGCGACTTCACAATGAACGCTTCAGGGACCGGAATCTGAGAAGTGGCATAAAGGAACTTGGTGGGTATGTACTTGAATGGATTGGCTTTTTCCAAACTCACCCGGGAGAAAAGATGCTTCCTTGAATAGTGACTGTCCCCTGCATACTTCGATGCCTTCTGGTAATTAAGGTATCGTAGGTTGCCTGAGCCAACTGACCGTAGATAATGAGGTAGCGGCGGAGGTCCATATCAAGAGGATCCAAGAGGTTCTTCCAGTTATCCTGCCCACTTAGCAACCTCCATCTCTCGGCTACGCTTCTGGTCATTGTTCATAACAAAAATAAATGCCAATTGAAGTTGATTATGAAATGGGGATTATATAATCAATTTCCCATTCTCATGCCCCGTAACTTCTCTTACTTGGTTGCAACATAGAAGCCCTGAATTAATAATTAATACTAGTCATGTAAAAGGTATTCGCAGCAATCCAGGAAAGCACAACTATTGGGGTGGTGTTGGTGGATACTAGATCGGATGACCCATTTGTGCACGACACGGGTGCCGTCTAAGAGATCTCAATTGAATACCCAAAAGTATTGGCCACCCCACATTCCCCCGAAATTAAAGACTCTTTAATAACTTTTCTTCAAGTATGAATTTGCTTTTCTTCGTTTAAGGTACTAGAAACAACAATATTCCACCTGAGAAAGCTTTATGCTTCTCTTTGGAGATAGCTATTCGTTAAGAGCAATGGTTCCACCTATAGGCCATGAATTGATAAGAAAAGTATAAATTGATGAACATGTCTGTACATAATATGAGGAACTACAAAATAAAACGATAAACCTGAACTGCTAACAAGAGGTGACAAACGCAACAAGACCCGCATCCACCTTATTCTCAACAGTTAAAAAACAAACAGATAAACAAACATCTTACGTACAAGCGCGGTCCTTTCACATATTGACACTAAATATACACACAGCTTCCATCTACTTGCTTGCGGAAATCAACTTTCTTGCATTCAGTTCGTCTGTTCACGTCTGGCCTCTTCGTGCTTGCCAGACTCAACTTGGCTTGACCGATCATCATGACCAACAATCTTCTCACCAATACTTCGCTCTCCAACCATAAAGTCTTTAGTTGTCTCTGCGATTTCGACTACAGTTTTCGCCAATGGCCGAGAGCATTTCTGCTGCTGCTGCTGCTGCTCCTCCTCCTCTGTTTTCACCTTCATGTTGCTCTGCCATTTGTTTTCCTTGTTCTTCGACTCCCCCAAGTGTTTGCCGTATAGTGCTTGCAACTGGTCTGGCGTATTCTTCAATCTTCTCTTCTGCTTTTCTTGTAAGAGACTCTCCTTTGTTGTCTCCTCCCTGGTAACTCTGCTCGGTCTCTCCTCCTCCCTGGTAACTCCACTCGGTGTCCTCAAACAATAATAACAAGTCACCCACATCAGTGCTCAAAACAAGTAAAACTAGAATAGAAATTGGCAGTCAGATTGATGTGTCAAAATGCAGCAAGTGTTAAATCTTTTTAATACTTTAGATAAAATACACTTCAATATGATTGTATATTAACGCAAGAATTTTAGCAGATACTTGAGGTGCCTCTGAAATCTAGAACAAAATCTTGATTAGATTCAATGCAACTACACCATTTAAACTCAATTCTAATTCACTGTTACTGTACCTTGTACTCTGAGTGAGAAGGAAACAGCTGAGAACTAGTACTGGAAATTCTCAGACGACATTATAACACAATTCCAAACCAAGTCTATTCATGAGATTCAGACTCATGGAATGGACCCTTAAATATTATACCAAAATCAAGGTGCATTATCACATGTTAAAGCAATTCTTTTCCAAAATTGAAGCCTAACCGTAAAACCATATAGGTTTAATGCGCAATGATAACTAATGTATTGCTACCAGCTGACCTCTGTCCTTCCACAACACAAAAAACTAGATAATGTTGCCGTAATTATGTAGTGTAGCTAAACCTATTATATCAAATAACAGATAACATTTCTATAACTATGGCTAGAAGGATTTATACCTGTCCTCTCTGAGATTGCTTGGCGTCATATTCTCTCTCAGCCTCTTCCTTCTTCCTCGCAGTATAATCCTTCATACTCTCGCCAGTAGCCACAACAGTTTTCCTTAGCTGCACCAAGCGGTTTCGATGCAATCTCCACCGCCTTATGACCAGCATACCCCGCCGCTTCTTGAACCGCCCTCGCCGCTGCCTTTGTCCCCTCCACTGCTTTCTCTGCGGTATATTGCGCCACCTTGGCCATCACACCCGTCCCCTCCATGGCCTTCTCTGTGGTAGAATGAGCAGTGCTCCAGCCTGCCACCACTGCCTTATCCTTCACATCCGCAGCCACATTCCCTGCATATTCACTGGCACCTTTGCCACTCTCCACGGTCACGTCTTTTGCTGCTGCAGCCTTCTCTTCGGTGTAGCTTGCAACCTTCTTGCTGGAATCGATTGCAATATCTTTTGCCTGGCTCGCCTTTTCTAGTGCGTAGTATTTGGCTTGTTCTGCTTTGGGCACTGTGTAATTGTAAAGGGTGTCCTTCGCTTGCGAGCCCTTTTCAAGGGCTGTGTCTTTGGCCTGACTTCCTTTCTCTGCAACCAACTGTGAAGTACTCTGAGCACCCTGAGAAAAAGTGTCCTTCACTTGCGAGCCCTTCTCTGCGGCATATTCAGTTGCACCACCAAGTTTATGTCTGGCCTCTTCTTTCACCTGATTATACCTCTCCTCCGCTGCCTTTATAGCCTCCATTGAACTCTGCTGAGCTGTTCCCCTCAGCTTGGAAATTTCTTCTAGAGAAGGTTGCTTTTGCTGTCCACGACCCTCTTCTTTGCCTCTCATTTCTTTGCTTTGTTCTTGCTCCTTATGGCCCCCTCCTTTGCCTCTCACTTCTATGCATTGTTCTTGCTGTTGGCGGCCCTCCACTTTGCCTGTCGATTGTGTGGTACTTTTTTCCTGCTCATGGTGCTCTTCTCTCCCTTTAACTTCAGTTGAAGGCCTCTCTTCTCTCCCTTTAACTTCAGCTGAAGGCCTCTCTTGTTCACTACCACTCATTTCAAATTTCCCAACAGCGTAAGGCCCTCTTATTTGCTGCTCAGGCTCATGCTGATCCTGCTCTTTTTCTCTCTGCTTTTGGTCACCTCCAACATCTCTGTCTCCTGCCTTCCCTGGCCCACCAACTCCACCAACTATATTCGCACTCCTGTCTCTACTATCATGTGTTCGATCCTTTCCACTCTCATCCGCGTCCTTAACATGCACAGTCAGAGACTCGAAATGACTGGTTATTTTCGGGACTTTCTCTATTTGAACCTCCCGTTCACTGGTGGTGTTGTCTCTGAGCACTTGTTCAGAAGCCATTGCCTTTCTTTTCTTATTTTTTTTTCTCTCAAATTCCTATGATTCTCACACGTTTTTTTTCTTTGTTTTTCTGGTTTGATGATGCGCTTGTAGAAGTGAAGACGATTGTTTAAAAACGAGAGGGTATGGCGGTTTGAGAAAATGGACGTATGTGCATGGCGCTACACATGTGTCGATTACGCCTATGACACGTGTTACGGTCGCGAAACTAGGGAGATGACTCAGCTATCACCTTGTTTTTTATGTACACACGTGTGACAAATTGCAGAGCAGAATCTTCAAAAGCCTACACATACATACGAGTAGGGACCAGAGTGCGCCACATGTCAGTTGTACATGTGACACATGGCAATCTGTCGGAGAGTCGGGACGTGGATACCGTGTAGCCTACCCGGCTACGTAACATACATTGGAGCGTCGGTTTGGAATGAGGCTGATGCTGCTTCGATTTTCCTTTGATTTTTTAATTTTTTTAAGAAGTTCATAGTAAGCCAATGCGATTCTTCATGATCAAAGTCTCTCGATTTATTTATGATTTTTCCTTAAACTCAATAATGTTAGTCGAAACTTTTGGGTACAGTGGGTATAATATCAATAACAATATAGAAATAAAATAATTAGAAAAATGACGCCAATATTTTTAACGTGGTTCACCCCTTAAATTTAGACTACCTCCACGGGTCAAACTCCGAATAATTTTTATTCCACTATAAAAATAGTATATACAAAGAGAGAGTCTTCTCTAGACAATTTCTAGAGTTTTTTTTTGTTTTACGCGCCCCGTAACTCTTCCTCAGATAATACAATAATTGAGATAAACCCAAAATAGTGGCACTCAAGGTGTTTCCTAAAACCCCAAATATTTATCCTCACTATTTTGTCACTGCCCTTGCTGAGAAAACTTTTTTCAAACACTCACACTCTCTCTCTTCAATCAAGGAAACTATTTTTGCCTTACTTGAGATTCTTCTTTTGTTTTTGATGAATGGAAACAAGAAACTCTTGCCTATTTATAGATAAGAGAGTTTGCCAAAGAGTGGCATTGCCACTGCCACGTCCCAAAGAGTGGCCACGGCAAAGAGTGGCTCTTAAATTTTTTTTTTTTTTTTAATATACAATGGGTGTGCCCTCTATGTGGAGGGCCTCACCCAATAAATCTCCCCCTCCGACTACATGGAGAGCTCAACCATTCCTGCAGCTAATCGACAGAACTCAAAATACTGTCTTGGAAGAATCTTCGTCAACATGTCAGATCCATTTTTCTCCGTATGGATCTTCTCAAGTCGTAATTGCTTCTTCTCCAGTACATCTCTGATCTAGTGATATCTCACATCAATATGCTTTGATCTTGAATGAAAGGAGGAATTCTTTCCAAGATGAATAGCATTCTAACTATCACAAAATAATTGATATCTGTCTTGCTGCACACCAAGTTCATTCAAGAACTTTTTCAACCACAGCAACTCCTTGCACGCTTCCGTTGCTGCAATAAACTCTGCTTCAGTAGTGGAAAGGACAACACATTTCTATAATTTTGACTGCCATGACACAGCTCCCCCTGCAAATGTAATCAGGTAGCCTTAAGTACTCTTTTTTGAGTCAACATCTCCAACCATATCTGCATCTATATAGCCAATTAGCACAGGATTGACCTCTCCAAAACGTAAGCACATTTTGGAGGTATCACGGAGATACCTGAAAATCCATTTTACTGTAGCCCAATGTTCCTTTTCAGGATTTGAAAGGAACCTACTCACTACTCCAACTGCGTAAGCAATATCCGGCCGTGTACACACCATGACATACATCAAACTCCCAACTGCTGAAGCATATGGAATTCTGTCCATTTCTTCCTTCTCTTTATCTGTAGAAGGGCACTGTTTAGAAATCAATCTAAAGTGATTAGCAAGAGGATAACTAATCTCTTTAGCTTTACCTATATTGAATCTTTGAAGTACTTTTTCAATGTACTTCTCCTGTGACAACCATACTTTCTTGGCGCTTCTATCTCTAATAATTTTCATGCCAAAAATTTGTTTTGCTGGCCCCAAGTCTTCATAGCAAAAGACTTGCTCAGCTGTTTCTTCAAACTGTCAATTCTTGAAACATTCCGGCCAACAATTAGCATGTCATCCACATAGAAAAGAAACAATGAAATCATCATCAGAGAATTTTTGCACAAAAACATAATGGTCTGAAGTAGTCCTCTTGTACCCTTGCTCCCCCATAACTGACTCAAACTTCTTGTACCATTGTCTTGGTACCTATTTTAAGCCGTAGAGGCTTTTCTTCAATCAACAAACATAGTCTTCTTTTCCTTTTTGCTTGAAACCCTCTGGCTGCTCCATGTATATCTCTTATTCCAAATCGCCATGTAGGAAGGCTGTTTTAATATCCCTTTACTCAACCTCCAGGTCAAGACTTACTGCTAACCCTGGCACTGCATGAATGGATGTCATTTTCACAACTAGTGAGAAAATCTTGTCAAAGTCAATTCCTTTCATTTGGCTAAATCCTTTGACAACTAGTATGGCTTTAAACCTCGGATGAGAACTGTGTTCTTCATGTTTGATTCTGAACACCTATTTATTTTTCAAAGCCTTTTTACCTTTTGGCAACTTCACCAAACTCAAAAGTCTTATTCTCATGCAATGACTTCATCTTATCTTGTATGGCTTCGATCCATTTTTGTTTGGATTCGTCATCCATGGCTTCTTCAAAACTTTCAGGTTCTCCGTCGTTAGTTAGTAGCACATACTATTGGCTGGATACTTTGTAGAAGGTTGTCTTATTCTTTCGCTTTTTCTTAAAGGAACTGGGGAAGCCACAGGTGTTGGTACTGGCTGATGAACATCATCTCCTTCATGTTCAGAACCAACTTCTATGGGGGCATCATCTTCATCAGTCTGATCAACCTGGCCTTCATCTCCAACCTGTCTTGGCACCAGTGTTGGAGGAACTAACTCTAAGTCTGTTGAGTCACCATTGATACTAGGAACATCATTCTCTACATTGTCAATATCTTCAATGGTTTGATTTTCAACAAACACAGCATCACGGCTCCTTATAAGCTTTTTGTGGACTGAATCATAAAATCTATAGCCAAATTGATCTTGGTTATAGCCAACAAAAATACATTGTCGTGTCTTGGCATCAAGTTTAGACCTCTCATCCTTAGGGATATGAACATATGCTTTGCAGCCAAACACCCGCAGATGATCGTAGGAAACATTATTTCCTGACCACACTTATGGAACATCGATCTTTAGAGGGCTACATGGTGAAAGATTTAACATGTGTGCAACTGTGTTTAAAGCTTCACCCCAA